>CM061230.1:1612704-2110700 GCA_030844895.1 Ambrosia x helenae | reverse complement strand
TTCAGGTGTTGTAGGTCATAGAATACTGAACAACAGTTTATAAAGGCTGGAAATTCTTACTCTTGGAATAATTTTATAGCCTAATGTTACTCCCTTATTGGGTTAGTCTCAGGACCCCGAATCTCCTATCCTTATAGGAGAAGCCTAATTTATAGTATTAACAAACTAAAATGGGTGTCCTCGTTGAGTCATTCAGGTGCCTGTAGGTCAAAGAAATACTGAACAACAGTTGTATAAAAGGCTGGATAATTCTTACTCTTGGAAATAATTTTATAGCCTAATGTACACCTTATTTGGGGTTAGTCACAGGACCCGAATCTCTATCCTTATAGGAGAAGCCTAATTATAGTATTATCAAACTAAAAATGGGTGTCTCGTTGGACAATTACAGGTGCTGTTGGTCACATAGAATATGAACAACAGTTTATAAAGGCTTGAATTTTCTTACTCTTGGAAATAATTTTATAGCCTAATGTACACCCTTATGGGTTAGTCACAGGACCCAAATCTCTATCCTTATAGGAGAAGCCTAATTATAGTATTAACAAACTAAAATGGGTGTCTCGTTGGACATTCAGGTGCTGTTAGGTCAAAGAATACTAAACAAACAGTTTATAAAGGCTGGAAATTCTTACTCTTGTAATAATTTTGTATAGCCTAATGTACACCTTATTGGGTTAGTCACAGACCCCGAATCTCCTATCCTTATGGAGAAGCCTAATTATAGTATTAACAAACTAAAATGGGTGTCTCGTTGGACATTCAGGTGCTGTAGGTCAAAGAATACTGAACAACAGTTTATAAAGCTGGATAATTCTTACTCTTGGAAATAATTTTTTAGCCTAATGTACACCCTTATTGGGTTAGTCACAGGACCCCGAATCTCCTATCCTTATAGGAGAAGCCTAATTATAGTATTAACAAACTAAAATGGGTGTCTCGTTGGACATTCAGGTGCTGTAGGTCAAAGAATACTGAACACAGTTTATAAAGGCTGGAAATTCTTACTCTTGGAAATAATTTTATAGCCTAATGTACACCCTTATTGGGTTAGTCACAGGGACCCGAATCTCCTATCCTTATAGGAGAAGCCTAATTTAGTATTAACAAACTAAAATGGGTGTCTCGTTGGACATTCAGGTGCTGTAGGTCAAAGAATACTGAACAAACAGTTTATAAAGGCTGGAAATTCTTACTCTTGGAAATAATTTTATAGCCTAATGTACACCCTTATTGGGTTAGTCACAGGACCCCGAATCTCCTATCCTTATAGGAGAAGCCTAATTATAGTATTAACAAACTAAAATGGGTGTCTCGTTGGAACATTCAGGTGCTGTAGGTCAAAGAATACTGAACAACAGTTTATAAAGGCTGGAAATTCTTACTCTTGGAAATAATTTTATAGCCTAATGTACACCTTATTGGGTTAGTCACAGGACCCCGAATCTTCCTATCCTTATAGAGAAGCCTAATTATAGTATTAACAAACTAAAATGGGTGTCTCGTTGGACATTCAGGTGGTGTAGGTCAAAGAATACTGAACAACAGTTTATAAAGGCTGGAAATTCTTACTCTTGGAAATAATTTTATAGCCTAATGTACACCCTTATTGGGTTAGTCACAGGACACCCGAATCTCCTATCCTTATAGGAGAAGCCTAATTATAGTATTAACAAACTAAAATGGGTGTCTCGTTGGACATTCAGGTTGTGTAGGTCAAAGAATACTGAACAACAGTTTATAAAGGCTGGAAATTCTTACTCTTGGAAATAATTTTATAGCCTAATGTACACCCTTTTGGTTAGTCACAGGACCCGAATCTCCTATCCTTATAGGAGAAGCCTAATTATAGTATTAACAAACTAAAATGGGTGTCTCGTTGGACATTCAGGTGCTGTAGGTCAAAGAATACTGAACAACAGTTTATAAAGGCTGGAAATTCTTACTCTTGGAAATAATTTTATAGCTAATGTACACCTTATTGGGTTAGTCACAGGACCCCGAATCTCCTATCCTTATAGGAGAAGCCTAATTATAGTATTAACAAACTAAAATGGGTGTCTCGTTGGACATTCAGGTGCTGTAGGTCAAAGAATACTAAACAACAGTTTATAAAGGCTGGAAATTCTTACTCTTGGAATAGTTTTATAGCCTAATGTACACCCTTATTGGGTTAGTCACAGGGACCCCGAATCTCCTATCCTTATAGGAGAAGCCTAATTATAGTATTAACAAACTAAAATGGGTGTCTCGTTGGACATTCAGGTGCTGTAGGTCAAAGAATACTGAACAACAGTTTATAAAGGCTGCAAATTCTTACTCTTGGAAATATATTTTATAGCCTAATGTACACCCTTATTGGGTTAGTCACAGGACCCGAATCTCCTATCCTTATAGGAGAAGCCTAATTATAGTATTAACAAACTAAAATGGGTGTCTCGTTGGACATTCAGGTGCTGTAGGTCAAGAATACTGAACAACAGTTTTTAAAGGCTGCAAATTCTTACTCTTGGAAATAATTTTATAGCCTAATGTACACCCTTTATTGGTTAGTCACAGGATCCCCGAATCTCCTATCCTTATAGGAGAAGCCTAATTTATAGTATTAACAAACTAAAATGGGTGTCTCGTTGGACATTCAGGTGCTGTAGGTCAATGAATACTGAACAACAGTTTATAAAGGCTGGAAATTCTTACTCTTGGAAATAATTTTTATAGCCTAATGTACACCCTTATTGGGTTAGTCACAGGACCCCGAATCTCCTATCCTTATAGGAGAGCCTAATTATAGTATTAACAAACTAAAATGGGTGTCTCGTTGGACATTCAGGTGTTGTAGGTCAAAGAATACTGAACAACAGTTTATAAAGGCTGGAAATTCTTACTCTTGGAAATAATTTTATAGCCAAATGTACACCCTTATTGGGTTAGTCACAGGCCCCCGAATCTCCTATCCTTACAGGAGAAGCCTAATTATAGTATTAACAAACTAAAATGGTGTCTCGTTGGACATTCAGGTGTTGTAGGTCAAAGAATACTGAACAACAGTTTATAAAGGCTGGAAATTCTTACTCTTGGAAATAATTTTATAGCCTAATGTACACCCTTATTGGGTTAGTCACAGGACCCCGAATCTCCTATCCTTATAGGAGAAGCCTAATTATAGTATTAACAAACTAAAATGGGTGTCTCGTTGGACATTCAGGTGCTGTAGGTCAAAGAATACTGAACAACAGTTTATAAAGGCTGGAAATTCTTACTCTTGAAATAATTTTATAGCCTAATGTACACCCTTATTTGGGTTAGTCACAGGACCCCGAATCTCCTATCCTTACAGGAGAAGCCTAATTATAGTATTAACAAACTAAAATGGGTGTCTCGTTGGACATTCAGGTGCTGTAGGTCATAGAATACTGAACAACAGTTTATAAAGGCTTGAAATTCTTACTCTTGGAAATAATTTTATAGCCTAATGTACACCCTTATTGGGTTAGTCACAGGACCCCAAATCTCCTATCCTTATAGGAGAAGCCTAATTATAGTATTAACAAACTAAAATGGGTGTCTCGTTGGACATTCAGGTGCTGTAGGTCAAAGAATACTAAACAACTGTTTATAAAGGCTGGAAATTCTTACTCTTGGAAATAATTTTATAGCCTAATGTACACCCTTATTGGGTTAGTCACAGGACCCCGAATCTCCTATCCTTACAGGAGAAGCCTAATTATAGTATTAACAAACTAAAATGGTGTCTCGTTGGACATTCAGGTGCTGTAGGTCAAAGAATACTGAACAACAGTTTATAAAGGCTGCAAATTCTTACTCTTGGAAATAATTTTATAGCCTAATGTACACCCTTATTGGGTTAGTCACAGGACCCCGAATCTCCTATCCTTACAGGAGAAGCCTAATTATAGTATTAACAAACTAAAATGGGTGTCTCGATTGGACATTCAGGTGCTGTAGGTCAAAGAATACTGAACAACAGTTTATAAAGGCTGCAAATTCTTACTCTTGGAAATAATTTTATAGCCAAATGTACACCCTTATTGGGTTAGTCACAGGACCCCGAATCTCCTATCCTTACAGGAGAAGCCTAATTATAGTATTAACAAACTAAAATGGGTGTCTCGTTGGACATTCAGGTGCTGTAGGTCATAGAATACTGAACAACAGTTTATAAAGGCTGAAATTCTTACTCTTGGAAAAATTTTATAGCCTAATGTACACCCTTATTGCGTTAGTCACAGGACCCCAAATCTCCTATCCTTATAGGAGAAGCCTAATTATAGTATTAACAAACTAAAATGGGTGTCTCGTTGGACATTCAGGTGCTGTAGGTCAAAGAATACTAAACAACTGTTTATAAAGGCTGGAAATTCTTACTCTTGGAAATAATTTTATAGCCTAATGTACACCCTTATTGGGTTAGTCACAGGACCCCGAATCTCCTATCCTTACAGGAGAAGCCTAATTATAGTATTAACAAACTAAAATGGGTGTCTCGTTGGACATTCAGGTGCTGTAGGTCATAGAATACTGAACAACAGTTTATAAAGGCTTGAAATTCTTACTCTTGGAAATAATTTTATAGCCTAATGTACACCCTTATTGGGTTAGTCACAGGACCCCAAATCTCCTATCCTTATAGGAGAAGCCTAATTATAGTATTAACAAACTAAAATGGGTGTCTCGTTGGACATTCAGGTGCTGTAGGTCAAAGAATACTAACAACTGTTTATAAAGGCTGGAAATTCTTACTCTTGGAAATAATTTTATAGCCTAATGTACACCCTTATTGGGTTAGTCACAGGACCCCGAATCTCCTATCCTTACAGGAGAAGCCTAATTATAGTATTAACAAACTAAAATGGGTGTCTCGTTGGACATTCAGGTGCTGTAGGTCAAAGAATACTGAACAACAGTTTATAAAGGCTGCAAATTCTTACTCTTGGAAATAATTTTATAGCCTAATGTACACCCTTATTGGGTTAGTCACAGGACCCCGAATCTCCTATCCTTACAGGAGAAGCCTAATTATAGTATTAACAAACTAAAATGGGTGTCTCGATGGACATTCAGGTGCTGTAGGTCAAAGAATACTGAACAACAGTTTATAAAGGCTGCAAATTCTTACTCTTGGAAATAATTTTATAGCCAAATGTACACCCTTATTGGGTTAGTCACAGGACCCCGAAGCTCCTATCCTTACAGGAGAAGCCTAATTATAGTATTAACAAACTAAAATGGGTGTCTCGTTGGACATTCAGGTGCTGTAGGTCAAAGAATACTGAACAACAGTTTATAAAGGCTGGAAATTCTTACTCTTGGAAATAATTTTATAGCCTAATGTACACCCTTATTGGGTTAGTCACAGGACCCCGAATCTCCTATCCTTACAGGAGAAGCCTAATTATAGTATTAACAAACTAAAATGGGTGTCTCGTTGGACATTCAGGTGTTGTAGGTCAAAGAATACTGAACAACAGTTTATAAAGGCTGGAAATTCTTACTCTTGGAAATAATTTTATAGCCTAATGTACACCCTTATTGGGTTAGTCACAGGCCCCCGAATCTCCTATCCTTACAGGAGAAGCCTAATTATAGTATTAACAAACTAAAATGGGTGTCTCGTTGGACATTCAGGTTGTAGGTCATAGAATACTGAACAACAGTTTATAAAGGCTGCAAATTCTTACTCTTGGAAATAATTTTATAGCCTAATGTACACCCTTATTGGGTTAGTCACAGGACCCCGAATCTCCTATCCTTACAGGAGAAGCCTAATTATAGTATTAACAAACTAAAATGGGTGTCTCGTTGGACATTCAGGTGCTGTAGGTCAAAGAATACTGAACAACAGTTTATAAAGGCTGGAAATTCTTACTCTTGGAAATAATTTTATAGCCTAATGTACACCCTTATTGGGTTAGTCACAGGACCCCGAAGCTCCTATCCTTACAGGAGAAGCCTAATTATAGTATTAACAAACTAAAATGGGTGTCTCCTTGGACATTCAGGTGCTGTAGGTCAAAGAATACTGAACAACAGTTTATAAAGGCTGGAAATTCTTACTCTTGGAAATAATTTTATAGCCTAATGTACACCCTTATTGGGTTAGTCACAGGACCCCGAATCTCCTATCCTTACAGGAGAAGCCTAATTATAGTATTAACAAACTAAAATGGGTGTCTCGTTGGACATTCAGGTGTTGTAGGTCAAAGAATACTGAACAACAGTTTATAAAGGCTGCAAATTCTTACTCTTGGAAATAATTTTATAGCCTAATGTACACCCTTATTGGGTTAGTCACAGGACCCCGAATCTCCTATCCTTACAGGAGAAGCCTAATTATAGTATTAACAAACTAAAATGGGTGTCTCCTTGGACATTCAGGTGCTGTAGGTCAAAGAATACTGAACAACAGTTTATAAAGGCTGGAAATTCTTACTCTTGGAAATAATTTTATAGCCTAATGTACACCCTTATTGGGTTAGTCACAGGACCCCGAATCTCCTATCCTTACAGGAGAAGCCTAATTATAGTATTAACAAACTAAAATGGGTGTCTCGTTGGACATTCAGGTGCTGTAGGTCAAAGAATACTGAACAACAGTTTATAAAGGCTGCAAATTCTTACTCTTGGAAATAATTTTATAGCCTAATGTACACCCTTATTGGGTTAGTCACAGGACCCCGAATCTCCTATCCTTACAGGAGAAGCCTAATTATAGTATTAACAAACTAAAATGGGTGTCTCGATGGACATTCAGGTGCTGTAGGTCAAAGAATACTGAACAACAGTTTATAAAGGCTGCAAATTCTTACTCTTGGAAATAATTTTATAGCCAAATGTACACCCTTATTGGGTTAGTCACAGGACCCCGAATCTCCTATCCTTACAGGAGAAGCCTAATTATAGTATTAACAAACTAAAATGGGTGTCTCCTTGGACATTCAGGTGCTGTAGGTCAAAGAATACTGAACAACAGTTTATAAAGGCTGGAAATTCTTACTCTTGGAAATAATTTTATAGCCTAATGTACACCCTTATTGGGTTAGTCACAGGACCCCGAATCTCCTATCCTTACAGGAGAAGCCTAATTATAGTATTAACAAACTAAAATGGGTGTCTCGTTGGACATTCAGGTGTTGTAGGTCAAAGAATACTGAACAACAGTTTATAAAGGCTGGAAATTCTTACTCTTGGAAATAATTTTATAGCCTAATGTACACCCTTATTGGGTTAGTCACAGGCCCCGAATCTCCTATCCTTACAGGAGAAGCCTAATTATAGTATTAACAAACTAAAATGGGTGTCTCGTTGGACATTCAGGTGTTGTAGGTCATAGAATACTGAACAACAGTTTATAAAGGCTGCAAATTCTTACTCTTGGAAATAATTTTATAGCCTAATGTACACCCTTATTGGGTTAGTCACAGGACCCCGAATCTCCTATCCTTACAGGAGAAGCCTAATTATAGTATTAACAAACTAAAATGGGTGTCTCGTTGGACATTCAGGTGCTGTAGGTCAAAGAATACTGAACAACAGTTTATAAAGGCTGCAAATTCTTACTCTTGGAAATAATTTTATAGCCTAATGTACACCCTTATTGGGTTAGTCACAGGACCCCGAATCTCCTATCCTTACAGGAGAAGCCTAATTATAGTATTAACAAACTAAAATGGGTGTCTCGTTGGACATTCAGGTGCTGTAGGTCATAGAATACTGAACAACAGTTTATAAAGGCTTGAAATTCTTACTCTTGGAAATAATTTTATAGCCTAATGTACACCCTTATTGGGTTAGTCACAGGACCCCAAATCTCCTATCCTTATAGGAGAAGCCTAATTATAGTATTAACAAACTAAAATGGGTGTCTCGTTGGACATTCAGGTGCTGTAGGTCAAAGAATACTAAACAACTGTTTATAAAGGCTGGAAATTCTTACTCTTGGAAATAATTTTATAGCCTAATGTACACCCTTATTGGGTTAGTCACAGGACCCCAAATCTCCTATCCTTATAGGAGAAGCCTAATTATAGTATTAACAAACTAAAATGGGTGTCTCGTTGGACATTCAGGTGCTGTAGGTCAAAGAATACTGAACAACAGTTTATAAAGGCTGGAAATTCTTACTCTTGGAAATAATTTTATAGCCTAATGTGCACCCTTATTGGGTTAGTCACAGGACCCCGAATCTCCTATCCTTATAGGAGAAGAATAATTATAGTATTAACAAACTAAAATGGGTGTCTCGTTGGACATTCAGGTGCTGTAGGTCAAAGAATACTGAACAACAGTTTATAAAGGCTGCAAATTCTTACTCTTGGAAATAATTTTATAGCCTAATGTACACCCTTATTGGGTTAGTCACAGGACCCGAAGCTCCTATCCTTACAGGAGAAGCCTAATTATATTATTAACAAACTAAAATGGGTGTCTCGTTGGACATTCAGGTGCTGTAGGCAATAGAATACTGAACAACAGTTTATAAAGGCTGGAAATTCTTACTTTTGGAAATAATTTTATAGCCTAATGTACACCCTTATTGGGTTAGTCACAGGACCCCGAATCTCCTATCCTTATAGGAGAAGCCTAATTATAGTATTAACAAACTAAAATGGGTGTCTCGTTGGACATTCAGGTGCTGTAGGTCAAAGAATATTGAACAACAGTTTATAAAGGCTGGAAATTCTTACTCTTGGAAATAATTTTATAGCCAAATGTACACCCTTATTGGGTTAGTCACAGGACCCCGAATCTCCTATCCTTATAGGAGAAGCCTAATTATAGTATTAACAAACTAAAATGGGTGTCTCGTTGGACATTCAGGTGCTGTAGGTCAAAGAATACTGAACAACAGTTTATAAAGGCTGCAAATTCTTACTCTTGGAAATAATTTTATAGCCTAATGTACACCCTTATTGGGTTAGTCACAGGACCCCGAATCTCCTATCCTTACAGGAGAAGCCTAATTATAGTATTAACAAACTAAAATGGGTGTCTCGTTGGACATTCAGGTGCTGTAGGTCAAAGAATACTGAACAACAGTTTATAAAGGCTGCAAATTCTTACTCTTGGGAATAATTTTATAGCCAAATGTACACCCTTATTGGGTTAGTCACAGGACCCCGAAGCTCCTATCCTTACAGGAGAAGCCTAATTATAGTATTAACAAACTAAAATGGGTGTCTCGTTGGACATTCAGGTGCTGTAGGTCAAAGAATACTGAACAACAGTTTATAAAGGCTGGAAATTCTTACTCTTGGAAATAATTTTATACCCTAATGTACACCCTTATTGGGTTAGTCACAGGACCCTGAATCTCCTATCCTTACAGGAGAAGCCTAATTATAGTATTAACAAACTAAAATGGGTGTCTCGTTAGACATTCAGGTGCTGTAGGTCAAAGAATACTGAACAACAGTTTATAAAGGCTGCAAATTCTTACTCTTGGAAATAATTTTATAGCCTAATGTACACCCTTATTGGGTTAGTCACAGGACCCCGAATCTCCTATCCTTACAGGAGAAGCCTAATTATAGTATTAACAAACTAAAATGGGTGTCTCGTTGGACATTCAGGTGCTGTAGGTCAAAGAATACTGAACAACAGTTTATAAAGGCTGCAAATTCTTACTCTTGGAAATAATTTTATAGCCAAATGTACACCCTTATTGGGTTAGTCACAGGACCCCGAAGCTCCTATCCTTACAGGAGAAGCATAATTATAGTATTAACAAACTAAAATGGGTGTCTCGTTGGACATTCAGGTGCTGTAGGTCAAAGAATACTGAACAACAGTTTATAAAGGCTGGAAATTCTTACTCTTGGAAATAATTTTATAGCCTAATGTACACCCTTATTGGGTTAGTCACAGGACCCCGAATCTCCTATCCTTACAGGAGAAGCCTAATTATAGTATTAACAAATTAAAATGGGTGTCTCGTTGGACATTCAGGTGTTGTAGGTCAAAGAATACTGAACAACAGTTTATAAAGGCTGGAAATTCTTACTCTTGGAAATAATTTTATAGCCTAATGTACACCCTTATTGGGTTAGTCACAGGCCCCCGAATCTCCTATCCTTACAGGAGAAGCCTAATTATAGTATTAACAAACTAAAATGGGTGTCTCGTTGGACATTCAGGTGCTGTAGGTCATAGAATACTGAACAACAGTTTATAAAGGCTGCAAATTCTTACTCTTGGAAATAATTTTATAGCCTAATGTACACCCTTATTGGGTTAGTCACAGGACCCCGAATCTCCTATCCTTACATTAGAAGCCTAATTATAGTATTAACAAACTAAAATGGGTGTCTCGTTGGACATTCAGGTGCTGTAGGTCAAAGAATACTGAACAACAGTTTATAAAGGCTGCAAATTCTTACTCTTGGAAATAATTTTATAGCCTAATGTACACCCTTATTGGGTTAGTCACAGGACCCCGAATCTCCTATCCTTACAGGAGAAGCCTAATTATAGTATTAACAAACTAAAATGGGTGTCTCGTTGGACATTCAGGTGCTGTAGGTCATAGAATACTGAACAACAGTTTATAAAGGCTTGAAATTCTTACTCTTGGAAATAATTTTATAGCCTAATGTACACCCTTATTGGGTTAGTCACAGGACCCCAAATCTCCTATCCTTATAGGAGAAGCCTAATTATAGTATTAACAAACTAAAATGGGTGTCTCGTTGGACATTCAGGTGCTGTAGGTCAAAGAATACTAAACAACTGTTTATAAAGGCTGGAAATTCTTACTCTTGGAAATAATTTTATAGCCTAATGTACACCCTTATTGGGTTAGTCACAGGACCCCAAATCTCCTATCCTTATAGGAGAAGCCTAATTATAGTATTAACAAACTAAAATGGGTGTCTCGTTGGACATTCAGGTGCTGTAGGTCAAAGAATACTGAACAACGGTTTATAAAGGCTGGAAATTCTTACTCTTGGAAATAATTTTATAGCCTAATGTGCACCCTTATTGGGTTAGTCACAGGACCCCGAATCTCCTATCCTTATAGGAGAAGAATAATCATAGTATTAACAAACTAAAATGGGTGTCTCGTTGGACATTCAGGTGCTGTAGGTCAAAGAATACTGAACAACAGTTTATAAAGGCTGCAAATTCTTACTCTTGGAAATAATTTTATAGCCTAATGTACACCCTTATTGGGTTAGTCACAGGACCCCGAAGCTCCTATCCTTACAGGAGAAGCCTAATTATATTATTAACAAACTAAAATGGGTGTCTCGTTGGACATTCAGGTGCTGTAGGTCATAGAATACTGAACAACAGTTTATAAAGGCTGGAAATTCTTACTTTTGGAAATAATTTTATAGCCTAATGTACACCCTTATTGGGTTAGTCACAGGACCCCGAATCTCCTATCCTTATAGGAGAAGCCTAATTATAGTATTAACAAACTAAAATGGGTGTCTCGTTGGACATTCAGGTGCTGTAGGTCATAGAATATTGAACAACAGTTTATAAAGGCTGGAAATTCTTACTCTTGGAAATAATTTTATAGCCTAATGTACACCCTTATTGGGTTAGTCACAGGACCCCGAATCTCCTATCCTTATAGGAGAAGCCTAATTATAGTATTAACAAACTAAAATGGGTGTCTCGTTGGACATTCAGGTGCTGTAGGTCAAAGAATACTGAACAACAGTTTATAAAGGCTGCAAATTCTTACTCTTGGAAATAATTTTATAGCCTAATGTACACCCTTATTGGGTTAGTCACAGGACCCGAATCTCCTATCCTTACAGGAGAAGCCTAATTATAGTATTAACAAACTAAAATGGGTGTCTCGTTGGACATTCAGGTGCTGTAGGTCAAAGAATACTGAACAACAGTTTATAAAGGCTGCAAATTCTTACTCTTGGAATAATTTTATAGCCAAATGTACACCCTTATTGGGTTAGTCACAGGACCCCGAAGCTCCTATCCTTACAGGAGAAGCCTAATTATAGTATTAACAAACTAAAATGGGTGTCTCGTTGGACATTCAGGTGCTGTAGGTCAAAGAATACTGAACAACAGTTTATAAAGGCTGGAAATTCTTACTCTTGGAAATAATTTTATACCCTAATGTACACCCTTATTGGGTTAGTCACAGGACCCCGAATCTCCTATCCTTACAGGAGAAGCCTAATTATAGTATTAACAAACTAAAATGGGTGTCTCGTTGGACATTCAGGTGCTGTAGGTCAAAGAATACTGAACAACATTTTATAAAGGCTGGAAATTCTTACTCTTGGAAATAATTTTATAGCCTAATGTACACCCTTATTGGGTTAGTCACAGGACCCCGAATCTCCTATCCTTACATTAGAAGCCTAATTATAGTATTAACAAACTAAAATGGGTGTCTCGTTGGACATTCAGGTGCTGTAGGTCAAAGAATACTGAACAACAGTTTATAAAGGCTGCAAATTCTTACTCTTGGAAATAATTTTATAGCCTAATGTACACCCTTATTGGGTTAGTCACAGGACCCCGAATCTCCTATCCTTACAGGAGAAGCCTAATTATAGTATTAACAAACTAAAATGGGTGTCTCGTTGGACATTCAGGTGCTGTAGGTCATAGAATACTGAACAACAGTTTATAAAGGCTTGAAATTCTTACTCTTGGAAATAATTTTATAGCCTAATGTACACCCTTATTGGGTTAGTCACAGGACCCCAAATCTCCTATCCTTATAGGAGAAGCCTAATTATAGTATTAACAAACTAAAATGGGTGTCTCGTTGGACATTCAGGTGCTGTAGGTCAAAGAATACTAAACAACTGTTTATAAAGGCTGGAAATTCTTACTCTTGGAAATAATTTTATAGCCTAATGTACACCCTTATTGGGTTAGTCACAGGACCCCAAATCTCCTATCCTTATAGGAGAAGCCTAATTATAGTATTAACAAACTAAAATGGGTGTCTCGTTGGACATTCAGGTGCTGTAGGTCAAAGAATACTGAACAACGGTTTATAAAGGCTGGAAATTCTTACTCTTGGAAATAATTTTATAGCCTAATGTGCACCCTTATTGGGTTAGTCACAGGACCCCGAATCTCCTATCCTTATAGGAGAAGAATAATCATAGTATTAACAAACTAAAATGGGTGTCTCGTTGGACATTCAGGTGCTGTAGGTCAAAGAATACTGAACAACAGTTTATAAAGGCTGCAAATTCTTACTCTTGGAAATAATTTTATAGCCTAATGTACACCCTTATTGGGTTAGTCACAGGACCCCGAAGCTCCTATCCTTACAGGAGAAGCCTAATTATATTATTAACAAACTAAAATGGGTGTCTCGTTGGACATTCAGGTGCTGTAGGTCATAGAATACTGAACAACAGTTTATAAAGGCTGGAAATTCTTACTTTTGGAAATAATTTTATAGCCTAATGTACACCCTTATTGGGTTAGTCACAGGACCCCGAATCTCCTATCCTTATAGGAGAAGCCTAATTATAGTATTAACAAACTAAAATGGGTGTCTCGTTGGACATTCAGGTGCTGTAGGTCAAAGAATATTGAACAACAGTTTATAAAGGCTGGAAATTCTTACTCTTGGAAATAATTTTATAGCCTAATGTACACCCTTATTGGGTTAGTCACAGGACCCCGAATCTCCTATCCTTATAGGAGAAGCCTAATTATAGTATTAACAAACTAAAATGGGTGTCTCGTTGGACATTCAGGTGCTGTAGGTCAAAGAATACTGAACAACAGTTTATAAAGGCTGCAAATTCTTACTCTTGGAAATAATTTTATAGCCTAATGTACACCCTTATTGGGTTAGTCACAGGACCCCGAATCTCCTATCCTTACAGGAGAAGCCTAATTATAGTATTAACAAACTAAAATGGGTGTCTCGTTGGACATTCAGGTGCTGTAGGTCAAAGAATACTGAACAACAGTTTATAAAGGCTGCAAATTCTTACTCTTGGGAATAATTTTATAGCCAAATGTACACCCTTATTGGGTTAGTCACAGGACCCCGAAGCTCCTATCCTTACAGGAGAAGCCTAATTATAGTATTAACAAACTAAAATGGGTGTCTCGTTGGACATTCAGGTGCTGTAGGTCAAAGAATACTGAACAACAGTTTATAAAGGCTGGAAATTCTTACTCTTGGAAATAATTTTATACCCTAATGTACACCCTTATTGGGTTAGTCACAGGACCCCGAATCTCCTATCCTTACAGGAGAAGCCTAATTATAGTATTAACAAACTAAAATGGGTGTCTCGTTGGACATTCAGGTGCTGTAGGTCAAAGAATACTGAACAACAGTTTATAAAGGCTGCAAATTCTTACTCTTGGAAATAATTTTATAGCCTAATGTACACCCTTATTGGGTTAGTCACAGGACCCCGAATCTCCTATCCTTACAGGAGAAGCCTAATTATAGTATTAACAAACTAAAATGGGTGTCTCGTTGGACATTCAGGTGCTGTAGGTCAAAGAATACTGAACAACAGTTTATAAAGGCTGCAAATTCTTACTCTTGGAAATAATTTTATAGCCAAATGTACACCCTTATTGGGTTAGTCACAGGACCCCGAAGCTCCTATCCTTACAGGAGAAGCATAATTATAGTATTAACAAACTAAAATGGGTGTCTCGTTGGACATTCAGGTGCTGTAGGTCAAAGAATACTGAACAACAGTTTATAAAGGCTGGAAATTCTTACTCTTGGAAATAATTTTATAGCCTAATGTACACCCTTATTGGGTTAGTCACAGGACCCCGAATCTCCTATCCTTACAGGAGAAGCCTAATTATAGTATTAACAAACTAAAATGGGTGTCTCGTTGGACATTCAGGTGTTGTAGGTCAAAGAATACTGAACAACAGTTTATAAAGGCTGGAAATTCTTACTCTTGGAAATAATTTTATAGCCTAATGTACACCCTTATTGGGTTAGTCACAGGCCCCCGAATCTCCTATCCTTACAGGAGAAGCCTAATTATAGTATTAACAAACTAAAATGGGTGTCTCGTTGGACATTCAGGTGCTGTAGGTCATAGAATACTGAACAACAGTTTATAAAGGCTGCAAATTCTTACTCTTGGAAATAATTTTATAGCCTAATGTACACCCTTATTGGGTTAGTCACAGGACCCCGAATCTCCTATCCTTACATTAGAAGCCTAATTATAGTATTAACAAACTAAAATGGGTGTCTCGTTGGACATTCAGGTGCTGTAGGTCAAAGAATACTGAACAACAGTTTATAAAGGCTGCAAATTCTTACTCTTGGAAATAATTTTATAGCCTAATGTACACCCTTATTGGGTTAGTCACAGGACCCCGAATCTCCTATCCTTACAGGAGAAGCCTAATTATAGTATTAACAAACTAAAATGGGTGTCTCGTTGGACATTCAGGTGCTGTAGGTCATAGAATACTGAACAACAGTTTATAAAGGCTTGAAATTCTTACTCTTGGAAATAATTTTATAGCCTAATGTACACCCTTATTGGGTTAGTCACAGGACCCCAAATCTCCTATCCTTATAGGAGAAGCCTAATTATAGTATTAACAAACTAAAATGGGTGTCTCGTTGGACATTCAGGTGCTGTAGGTCAAAGAATACTAAACAACTGTTTATAAAGGCTGGAAATTCTTACTCTTGGAAATAATTTTATAGCCTAATGTACACCCTTATTGGGTTAGTCACAGGACCCCAAATCTCCTATCCTTATAGGAGAAGCCTAATTATAGTATTAACAAACTAAAATGGGTGTCTCGTTGGACATTCAGGTGCTGTAGGTCAAAGAATACTGAACAACAGTTTATAAAGGCTGCAAATTCTTACTCTTGGAAATAATTTTATAGCCTAATGTACACCCTTATTGGGTTAGTCACAGGACCCCGAATCTCCTATCCTTACAGGAGAAGCCTAATTATAGTATTAACAAACTAAAATGGGTGTCTCGTTGGACATTCAGGTGCTGTAGGTCAAAGAATACTGAACAACAGTTTATAAAGGCTGGAAATTCTTACTCTTGGAAATAATTTTATACCCTAATGTACACCCTTATTGGGTTAGTCACAGGACCCCGAATCTCCTATCCTTACAGGAGAAGCCTAATTATAGTATTAACAAACTAAAATGGGTGTCTCGTTGGACATTCAGGTGCTGTAGGTCAAAGAATACTGAACAACAGTTTATAAAGGCTGCAAATTCTTACTCTTGGAAATAATTTTATAGCCTAATGTACACCCTTATTGGGTTAGTCACAGGACCCCGAATCTCCTATCCTTACAGGAGAAGCCTAATTATAGTATTAACAAACTAAAATGGGTGTCTCGTTGGACATTCAGGTGCTGTAGGTCAAAGAATACTGAACAACAGTTTATAAAGGCTGCAAATTCTTACTCTTGGAAATAATTTTATAGCCAAATGTACACCCTTATTGGGTTAGTCACAGGACCCCGAAGCTCCTATCCTTACAGGAGAAGCATAATTATAGTATTAACAAACTAAAATGGGTGTCTCGTTGGACATTCAGGTGCTGTAGGTCAAAGAATACTGAACAACAGTTTATAAAGGCTGGAAATTCTTACTCTTGGAAATAATTTTATAGCCTAATGTACACCCTTATTGGGTTAGTCACAGGACCCCGAATCTCCTATCCTTACAGGAGAAGCCTAATTATAGTATTAACAAACTAAAATGGGTGTCTCGTTGGACATTCAGGTGTTGTAGGTCAAAGAATACTGAACAACAGTTTATAAAGGCTGGAAATTCTTACTCTTGGAAATAATTTTATAGCCTAATGTACACCCTTATTGGGTTAGTCACAGGCCCCCGAATCTCCTATCCTTACAGGAGAAGCCTAATTATAGTATTAACAAACTAAAATGGGTGTCTCGTTGGACATTCAGGTGCTGTAGGTCATAGAATACTGAACAACAGTTTATAAAGGCTGCAAATTCTTACTCTTGGAAATAATTTTATAGCCTAATGTACACCCTTATTGGGTTAGTCACAGGACCCCGAATCTCCTATCCTTACATTAGAAGCCTAATTATAGTATTAACAAACTAAAATGGGTGTCTCGTTGGACATTCAGGTGCTGTAGGTCAAAGAATACTGAACAACAGTTTATAAAGGCTGCAAATTCTTACTCTTGGAAATAATTTTATAGCCTAATGTACACCCTTATTGGGTTAGTCACAGGACCCCGAATCTCCTATCCTTACAGGAGAAGCCTAATTATAGTATTAACAAACTAAAATGGGTGTCTCGTTGGACATTCAGGTGCTGTAGGTCATAGAATACTGAACAACAGTTTATAAAGGCTTGAAATTCTTACTCTTGGAAATAATTTTATAGCCTAATGTACACCCTTATTGGGTTAGTCACAGGACCCCAAATCTCCTATCCTTATAGGAGAAGCCTAATTATAGTATTAACAAACTAAAATGGGTGTCTCGTTGGACATTCAGGTGCTGTAGGTCAAAGAATACTAAACAACTGTTTATAAAGGCTGGAAATTCTTACTCTTGGAAATAATTTTATAGCCTAATGTACACCCTTATTGGGTTAGTCACAGGACCCCAAATCTCCTATCCTTATAGGAGAAGCCTAATTATAGTATTAACAAACTAAAATGGGTGTCTCGTTGGACATTCAGGTGCTGTAGGTCAAAGAATACTGAACAACGGTTTATAAAGGCTGGAAATTCTTACTCTTGGAAATAATTTTATAGCCTAATGTGCACCCTTATTGGGTTAGTCACAGGACCCCGAATCTCCTATCCTTATAGGAGAAGAATAATCATAGTATTAACAAACTAAAATGGGTGTCTCGTTGGACATTCAGGTGCTGTAGGTCAAAGAATACTGAACAACAGTTTATAAAGGCTGCAAATTCTTACTCTTGGAAATAATTTTATAGCCTAATGTACACCCTTATTGGGTTAGTCACAGGACCCCGAAGCTCCTATCCTTACAGGAGAAGCCTAATTATATTATTAACAAACTAAAATGGGTGTCTCGTTGGACATTCAGGTGCTGTAGGTCATAGAATACTGAACAACAGTTTATAAAGGCTGGAAATTCTTACTTTTGGAAATAATTTTATAGCCTAATGTACACCCTTATTGGGTTAGTCACAGGACCCCGAATCTCCTATCCTTATAGGAGAAGCCTAATTATAGTATTAACAAACTAAAATGGGTGTCTCGTTGGACATTCAGGTGCTGTAGGTCAAAGAATATTGAACAACAGTTTATAAAGGCTGGAAATTCTTACTCTTGGAAATAATTTTATAGCCTAATGTACACCCTTATTGGGTTAGTCACAGGACCCCGAATCTCCTATCCTTATAGGAGAAGCCTAATTATAGTATTAACAAACTAAAATGGGTGTCTCGTTGGACATTCAGGTGCTGTAGGTCAAAGAATACTGAACAACAGTTTATAAAGGCTGCAAATTCTTACTCTTGGAAATAATTTTATAGCCTAATGTACACCCTTATTGGGTTAGTCACAGGACCCCGAATCTCCTATCCTTACAGGAGAAGCCTAATTATAGTATTAACAAACTAAAATGGGTGTCTCGTTGGACATTCAGGTGCTGTAGGTCAAAGAATACTGAACAACAGTTTATAAAGGCTGCAAATTCTTACTCTTGGGAATAATTTTATAGCCAAATGTACACCCTTATTGGGTTAGTCACAGGACCCCGAAGCTCCTATCCTTACAGGAGAAGCCTAATTATAGTATTAACAAACTAAAATGGGTGTCTCGTTGGACATTCAGGTGCTGTAGGTCAAAGAATACTGAACAACAGTTTATAAAGGCTGGAAATTCTTACTCTTGGAAATAATTTTATACCCTAATGTACACCCTTATTGGGTTAGTCACAGGACCCCGAATCTCCTATCCTTACAGGAGAAGCCTAATTATAGTATTAACAAACTAAAATGGGTGTCTCGTTGGACATTCAGGTGCTGTAGGTCAAAGAATACTGAACAACATTTTATAAAGGCTGGAAATTCTTACTCTTGGAAATAATTTTATAGCCTAATGTACACCCTTATTGGGTTAGTCACAGGACCCCGAATCTCCTATCCTTACAGGAGAAGCCTAATTATAGTATTAACAAACTAAAATGGGTGTCTCGTTGGACATTCAGGTGTTGTAGGTCAAAGAATACGGTTTCTTGGCTGGGTTTTGTGCTGCAGGTGGGGTGGTAGCAACCATGTAGTTCCTAGCCTTGCGCTTCCTGTTGCTTGAGGTCTCAGGCTTAACCTCAATAGCGGGCTGAGGAGTGTCTTTTGCAGCAGTCTTCTTGGTGTTCTTGCGGAAGAGAGTACCGTTCTTCACATGATTATCGGTGAGAGTAGCCGCCAGGCGTTTTGCTTCCTCCAAGGTGGCAGGATTCCTTCCCCATATCGTGTCCTGGATTTGCATAGGCAGACCACCGATATACTTCTCGATGGCTATAGGTAGGGGAGTAACTTTATGGGGCAACAACAAACTGAGCTCGTGAAAGCGGGTATTGTAAGCAAGGTTTTCCCCACTATCTTGAGTGAGGGTGTGGAACTCGTCTTCCAGTTTCTTAATCTCGTTGCGGGGACAGAACTCATCTTTCATAACCTCCTTGACTTGATCCCAGGTCATAGCAAGTGCAACTTCAGCTCCGCGGGTGCGCTTTTCCTCATTCCACCAAGTGAGTGCTCGTTTATGAAGAACACTCATGTCATAACGGACCTTAAAGTTATCGGGACACTCACTGTTAATGAAGGTATTCTCAATACCCTCGAACCATTGTAGAAGACCCGTAGCTCCTTCTTCTCCACTGAACTTAGGGGGATTACAGGAATTAAAGTGCTTAAGAGTGCAAGCTGGGAGACCATTCTCGTTTCCATTGTGGTTTCCATTACCGTTTCCGTTGCCGTTTCCGTTTCCATTACCGTTTCCGTTGCCGTTTCCGTTCATCTGGATGACTTGAGCCAGTAAGTTAGGAACCAGAGTCGTGATCTGCTGCGCCATTTGTTGAGAAATGATCGCAGCCAGTTGGGCATCAACACCATTGTTGTTGTTGTTATTGTTGTTGTTGTGGTTAGTGTCGTGGTTGTTGCTACTTTCCTCTTGGTTTTCACCACTGTTATTGCGAGTGCTGCGACGTGGAGGCATGATCTGTAAGAGACACAATGAAATGAATGAGGTTATATAAGGAATGTAATCATTTATTCATTAATTAAAATGAATAAACGAAAACGTTGACTTATAAAAGATTCTAGATTCTAATAACATAATGAAGACATGCTTTAGCCTATAAGTGAACACTCATCCCGAGAATTCCCAGGTAGGCATCCGGGTCCCTCGTCTGATTGGGATATATGCGCAATGCCAGCCTAGACAGAAGACTCAGAATACGGGAATTCACCCTTCCAGATTGCACGTGTTCGTTATTAAAATCTAGAACTTCGACGAGATCTCAAGGTGGTTCAGGATAATTCTGAGGATTTTGTCTTATTAATCTAATGGTGGATCAGGATTGCAGCAGATGATTAAGAGTAGTCACTTGTAAGGCTTAGGTTTGTATAAGGTATAGGATACGGATAAGATTAAGGAAGCAATTAGGGTTACAAGTAAGAGAAGCAAGTACTGTTTAAGTCCCTAAGGTTATAGTCTAGATTATTTTCTAATAACCTAATTCCCTATAACCAAGGCTCTGATACCAATCTGTAACACCCCAACCGATGGCGGAAACATCGAGGTGTCACGTAAGAATGAGTATACAGTAGCACATGGTAATCAAGTTTTAATTGAAATTTATTTAAAGTGTAAATATCCAAAATTTGAAAATACATAATAAGTGTTGAATGGAATTCTAATACATCAAATAACCAAATAAAGCATAAAATTCAATTTGTCTTCTCATGCTAACACTCTAGTCTTCACGCATCATTATTTCCTGTTGAGTTGTAAAAATGGGGGGGGGGTCAACTAGAGGTTGGTGAGAATACATAAGCCATGTCAAGCAATTAAGTTTAAGAATAAAAGTTTAGCAATTCATATGTCTATCGTAAGTTTAAGTCTACATAAATAAACATGAAGTGTTGAATGCACATAATCAAACCTCCGACTAGTTTAGGTCCATCCCGTCATCCACGGTTCACCTTAATATTATGTTGGAACGATAACAATCACCCGCGCTCCCCATAAAAGATGGTCAACGAATCTAGGTGGGATTGTCAATCCAATAGATCTATTATTGAGTATCGTCGGCTTGGCCACAGCTAATGATTATGTATGTTGAAGCGTAAGTCTAACTTTTGTTGTTGTCTAAATCATGAGGCATTAAAGTTTACAACTAGACATGTATGTAGAATTGCTTAAGTATAATGTTGCAAGTATAAAGAATTGCATAAACATGGTTACGTAAACTCACCTTAGCAAAGTATTAATTCTCGAGAAAAAGTATAAGTGTAGCCCCAAAGTTGCCAAGTATTACCCTATGTATAAGGTAACAAATAAGTCTAAGTCTATCTAGTCTACAAGTATTTTCTAGGGTTTCGAATTGGGGATAAGTATTTGTTGGATTAATAATCAAATTGTTTATTAAATATAAGAAATTCAATAAATAAATAAACAAAAAGTCTGTGTGTAAACTTTAGATTAAAAATGGTCACATTAAAAGGTTTTAAGTATGAAAATAATTTTTATAAAATTATTTTCTTAAAAATAGAATATTTAATCTATTTATTTCAAATTGTCAAAATATAACTTTAATATTTAAAAATATTAAAACTAAAGAATTTTTAAATTAAAAATTGTATTTCTGTTCTAAATGGATAAAAATAATTTATATAAAATTTTGGTGCAAAAATATTGAAAAATGAATTTATTATGATTTATTTATGATTAAAACTAACAAAAATTGATTAAAAATATTAAATAAATGATTTTTCAGAAATAAAAATCATTTTAGAAATGTTTAATGTTATATAAACTCAGAATAATTTTTGTGGGAAGTTATATAATCGTTTTGATATTTTTATAGAATTTTATAAATAAAATAGAATAAACTTGAAATATTTATTATATATATTAAATAAATAATTTTTGGAAAACTAAAAATTGTATGTCAAACTTTTCTACTAGAATAACATAAAATAATTTTTGTAGAATTTATAAAGGAGTTTTAGTATTTTAAATCTAATTTTAAAAATATAGGTGAATATATATAAAGCTTTAAATGAAAAAAAAATGTTTTGTTGATGCTGAGAATCGAACCCGGGTCTGGGACCGGTTCGCGTTTTAATCACAAGCCTAGCCACCAACTGGGCTAGACCCTGAGAACGATTAAACTAGGTTGAAATTAATTATATAGTATACTTAAAACTGTTTTATAATCCTTTTAAAATTAAAAGCAAAAGTTTGTGGGATACGGGACTCGAACCCGCGTCCCTTCGTTCACAACAAACAGACACAACCACTTGATCTAGATCAGTGGTTGTATATAATTATGTCTGAAATCGTGTTCTTCCCCAATTCAAAACAATCGTGCCCTAGCTTCAGCAATAATCTGAATTACACAACAATAACCCGATTGATCATAGGGTTATTGTTGTGTAGTGGCCGATGAACAAAACCCATCAAAAAAGAAGAACTTACAAAGCTTGATTCGTGTTTAACCACCGGTCAAACAGAAAGTCAAACACGCGTTCACAAGGTTTTGAAAGATGGTTTAAACCAGAAATTGGAGGTGAAGAGAGTGAGATCGGCGAGTTGAGAGTGAATTGGAGAGTTCAATTTATAGGGTGAGGGCTCGGGTGAACGAATTGGTAAGTTTGACCTTAATAAATCGTGGTGACGCGATAATTGGTAAGAATTGGAAGGTTTTGACGACAATTGATTGTGTAATAGGCGCGTACCAGTCAACAAATCACCAATCATTCCAATTCCAGGATCAATCGTGATTAAGATGGACGATTTATGGTAAATTGATCTTCACAGTTGACTCTTCGAGTCAACTGTTATGATCCAGATTCGTTATATAAATTATATGTGTTGAAGTTTAAACAAGAGTGTGGTGTAGACCAGCTGGTTTGTTGCATGGTGTTGGTTGACCCAGCTATGGGCGCGGGTTCGAATCCCGGCCCAAGCCTTTAATTTTTTATAATTATTTCAATGATAATAATATATTATAAGTATAGTATAGTATTAGGGGCCCAAATGCGTCACGAAATAATTTTAAAAAGGACGATAAATGATGAAACTTGACGTTTTATTCATAATAATTGTAACGTACAAGAATTTTTAATGCGAAACGTTACACTAACAATAAAATCATAGAAGGAAAAAATATA
The DNA here is from genome assembly GCA_030844895.1 of Ambrosia x helenae. Taxonomy (NCBI): domain Eukaryota; kingdom Viridiplantae; phylum Streptophyta; class Magnoliopsida; order Asterales; family Asteraceae; genus Ambrosia; species Ambrosia x helenae. Next base: position 2,087,338 of record CM061230.1, on the reverse strand, counting down.
GGAACTTTTAGTGTGTAGTTTTTTCTTAGAGAAGTCTATCGGTAGAACTTTACAAACTTAACTTTCGACTTAAACAAGCCTTGCACAATTATGTTTGAACACCTAATGCTCATTCAAATTTTATTAAGTATACTAATTTGTCAATAATTTTCACTAAATGGCTTTATGACTAGTCTCATAATTTCAACAGACAGTTAAGTTTAATGAATCAAACAAACTATCTAACACATTTTTTCATGTTTAGGAAATTCAAGAGTGAATTTGAGTTTAAATTGCTTGATTTCAACCCGACCCTACCCTGAGTTTAAATTTTTTTATATTATTATTATTCTAATTCTATGAACACCTTGTAATCTTGTATACAAGTTTTGAAGGTCAAAACACACTTATAAAAGTATGTCACTTTAAACCATATTTAGTTATTTGGTTCAATTAGGTCACCAAAGTGACAACTTGGGCAAATGTTTGTCAAACACGTTATTTTGTTAGAATTCAAAACTATTGAAATTAAGCTTTGGATGCCTATTCAAACCAATTGATTTTAATAAATTCCAATCAATGATTGATGTTATAACATGAAATTTGATAAAACCTCATAGTTATAATTTTGGTTATATATATAATCAAAATCAAACTTAATCAACATATTCTATTCATTATATGAGATGTCTATAAGCTATTGGACAATACATTATCATCACCAAAAGATAAATAGGAATGAGTATTGATGACCTTATATCCGCATCTTTAACGAAAGTTTAGTTCTCTGTATTTTTGTAAGCGAGCTGATCCATGCCTCAATAACGATATTGAATTTGACTTTTGTGATTTTACAATCCAAGAATTCAAAACACAACATAAATGAAAATTGAGCATTTAAAAACTAAAAATACCCCAACATTAAATATCAAAAAGCAGGAACGTTATACATACAATTGTCCCGTTCTAAAAGAACTACCCGACCAACATAATAAGACAATCATCAACGGTTTTTCATCAAACATACTCCAATTTTAAACGATTACATACTAAAACACACCGATTCATCTATATCATTTCCTCGTAACCAAATTGTCACACACCGAAAAGAAGAAACTCCCATTTTTACTTTTCATTTTTAATTCCAAAACCTCAAAAATAATCAATCAACCAATCAAAAAGAAAAAAAAAACACACCCTACCATTTCCCAATTTCTCAACAAAAAAAATAAAAAATAAAAATAAAATAAATCCAAACAACCCACGTTGTAGCATCAAGAAACCCAATTGGGATTTGAAGAAGCTCTCGAAGCTGCGTATTTGGTTGAATCTGATGGGTCACACATCGGTGGGGATAAGGTATGTGGGAGGTTTGTGGGTGATGCTTCTGTTTGATTCGATTGCATGCATGGAAGGTTTTGTTGAGTCTAGTACTATATGGAGGCTTGTTTTGATTCACTTGAGAGATGGGAAGGCCAAGTGATCCAGTCAGAACGTATTGCATGGCTGAAACTGTATGGGCTCCCTCTCTCGTTTTACGGTGAAAAATTGTTTTGTGATATCGGTAGTAGGTTCGGTGAGATTGTGCAATTACCGGACTGTGATGAAGCCACTACGGATTTGTCATATGTTTTGATGGGGGTCATTAGGAAGGTGGGGCCGAGGATTAATGAAAGTGTATCTGTTAAATGGAAGGAGGATGTTTTTTCAGTTTGGGTAGAAGAGGAGGTGGGTGAGTGGATTCCCGAGTGTTTTGACGATTGCTCGGGTTATGCGGAGTCGGAGTTGAAGAGTAATAGGGAGGAGGATTTGAACGTTACGGATGTGGTCATGGAGCCGGTGAGTGATAGTGATGGTGGGAGGGATAAGGTGTCTGGTGAGTATGATGTTGGTCCGGAGGTGGTTTTGCCAACGTCGGAGCCGAAGACTACGACTCAGCATACACAGCAGTCTGCTGGTGATTTTTGTATGAATAATGTGGAAGTGAGTGGTCTCGCTTTGGACGGGTCTTCTGTTAAAGGATGTAAGGCTAGAGGTTTTCGGAAAAAAGCGAGGACACTTAAAACTCCATCTCCCACAGGCCAGGAACGACCCAAGAAGAGACCTAGAGAAGGGGAGGACTTGTTCGATATCGATAGATTCATTTTCGCTTTAAACGGAAGTGAGGCGGTCAATAAGGAGGGCGTTTCCCGTTCGGAGGGTAACGAAGAGGTGGAGGATCTATGTTGCATGAATGTTGAGGAAGCTCAAGATTTGGTAGGGCGTGAAGTTTCTGAAACAATTAAATTGGGTACGGAGTTAGGTGTTGAACAGTTTGAGATGTTTGGAGATTCGGTGGCGAAAGAGATTTCGGATGAAGGCTTTCAACAGGTGATCCAATGAATGCCATTTCGTGGAATATTAGAGGGATTGGGTCGGAGGGTAAGGCGGCTTGGTGTAGAAAGATCAAAATGGATAATGAGGTGGGGGTTATAATGATTCAGGAGACTCAATTCGGGTCTTTGGATTCGGTTAATGTTGGTAAGTTTTGGGGTTCGGGGGAGTTCGAGTTTGATGTTGTGGATGCTACGGGCCGTTCCGGTGGGCTCCTAACCATATGGAACCCGAAACTATTTATTAAAGAGTCGGTAGTTAAAGACAGGAATGTGCTGGCTATCTCGGGGTATGTTAAAAGCGATGGTGCGAGATTAAATATAGTGAATGTCTACTGTCCGCAAAAGATTCAAGATAAAAGGCGCGTGTGGGGTTTTTTGATGTCTTTGAAGTCGAGTGGGGAGGGCATGTGGATTGTGGCTGGGGATTATAATAGCGTTAGAGACCGGGTTGAGCGGCGTAATTCTAACTTTGATGTGGTTGACTCTTCGGCGTTCAATGATTTTTTGGAGGAAGCGGAACTGTTCGAGTTTGGGTTGAAGGGTCGTAAATTCACTTACCTGGCCAATAATAAGATGAGTAGGATTGATCGTATATTTATTGATTGGTCGTTTTTTAATAAGTGGCCAAATGCTGATTATCGGGTTCTAGACCGGGATGGTTCGGATCACTTTCCTCTGTTGTTGAAGGTTGGTACGAGTAATTTTGGCGCGAAACCTTTTAAGTTTTTCAACTCATGGCTCGACCGGGAAGGATTTGATGATATAATTAAGGATGCGCTAGTAAGTTTCAATGGAAATGGTGCTCCTGATCTTATTCTTATGCAGAAATTTAAAGTTTTGAGAGCTAAAATTCTGGTTTGGAAGAAGCAACTTGCGCAGAATGAGTTGGTGGAGTTTGATATTCTTAATAAAGAGGTTAGAGACTTGGAGATGATATTGGAAGATAGGGATCTTATGGAGGATGAGTTGTGGGTTTTGGATGAGGCTAAAAAAACGGTTGCATCAGTTGGAGTACTTTAAGTTAAAAGATTTGAAGCAAAAGTCTAGACTCATATGGGCTAAAGAGGGTGATGAGAATTCGAGGTTTTTTCATGGCATTATAAATAATAGACGAGTTTCAAATGCTATTGTGGGCTTGTCTGTTGATGGTGACTGGATAAACGCGCCAAATGAAGTTAAGAAACATGTCTTGCGTTTCTATAAAAATAAATTTGTAGAAAATTGTCATAATCGGCCGAGTCTGGTGTGTCACGGATTGAAGACGTTGTCGGCGGATCAGATTACGGATATTAGTCGGCCTTTTTTGGAAAAGGAAATTAAAGATGCGGTATTCCAATGTGGTAGTGATAAGGCTCCGGGCCCGGATGGTTTCAATTTCCGGTTCATTAAAAGGTATTGGGATTTATTCTCTAGAGACTTTATTGACATTATGAACAGGTTCGCGGTCACAGGAGAGATTAGTCGTGGTGTTTCCTCTTCTTTTATTACCCTTGTTCCAAAGGTTAGAGATCCGGTTCGTTTAGAGGAGTATCGCCCTATTAATCTGATTGGGGTGATCAGTAAAGTTATATCCAAAGTTTTGGCGAACAGGTTGAAGCCAGTTATGGATTCTATTATTAATGAAAATCAATCGGCTTTTGTGGCGGGCAGGTATATATTGGATAGTCCTCTTTTAATCAGTGAAGTTCTATCATGGTCAAAAAAATCGGGAGCGGAGTTATTTCTGTTTAAAATTGATTTCGCTAAAGCCTATGATAATGTTAATTGGACTTTTCTTATTTCGGTGATGAGACAGATGGGTTTTCCTCAGGTTTGGTGTATGTGGATAGAGGGTATTCTTAAGTCGGCTCGTTCATCCGTACTGGTGAATGGGTCCCCGACTTATGAGTTTAATTGTGAGAAGGGTATTAGACAGGGTGACCCTTTATCTCCTTTTTTGTTTATTATGGTGATGGAGGCGTTTTCGGGTCTTATAAAAAAGGCCTGCGATGTAGGGGCTTTTAGAGGAGTGGGTTTTGATAATGGTGGTCTTGTTCTGTCACATTTATTATACGCGGATGATGCGATGGTTATGGGGGAGTGGTCAGATAGCAATTTGGTGTGTCTCAGACGGATCCTAAGAGTTTTTCATATGTGCTCGGGTTTAAGAATTAACATCCAAAAATCTACTTTATTTGGAGTAGGTAAAAATGTAGAAGAGGTAGGTATGAAGGCGGTAGAATTGGGTTGCCAAACGGGTACGACTCCTTTCTCTTATCTTGGGATAAAGGTGGGGTCGAACATGAGTAGACTGAATAGTTGGGAGCCGGTGGTCAATGTTGTTAAGAATAGACTTACTCGGTGGAAATCTAAAGTGCTCTCGATTGGAGGAAGATTGACGTTAATTAAATCCGTTTTGGTTAGTCTCCCCTCGTATTATTTCTCTCTTTTCAAGGCTCCGGTTGGTGTCCTTAATGAGTTGGAAAGAATTATTAAAAAATTTCTTTGGGGAGGTAGTAGTGACGTGCGTAAACTTCATTGGGTTAGTTGGGAAGACGTTACGAAGCCGATCAAGTATGGTGGTTTGGGTATTAGAAGACTTGGGGAATGCCATAATGCCTTTTTGGTAAAATGGTTATGGAGATATAGACATGAAAAGGATGCTTTATGGAGAAGGGTGGTTGACGCCATTCACGGGTCGCAACGTAGATGGGACGCTTATCCGCATAATGCTAGATTTAATGGTACTTGGACCAAGATTGTGAAGAGTAGCTTGGGGCTGATTTGCGATGACCGTAGCAGTGTAGACGTGATCAGGGGTAAGGTTGGTTGTGGTTCCGAGGTAATGTTTTGGGTTGATCCGTGGTTACATAGGTTGCCGCTGAAGAGACTTTTTCCGGATTTGTTTCGCTTGGAGAGGCATAAGTTCTGCGTTGTAAAAGACAGGTTGGTGAATAGTGAAAATGGGTTAGACATTGTGTGGCAGTGGAGAAGATCGCCAAGTTCGTCTTTGGAGATCCAACAACTGTCCTCGTGTCTTAATCTAGTGGCTGGGCAAAGTTTGAATAACAATTGTGATGCTTGGTATTGGGACTATGGTTCCAATGTTGAATTTTCTGTGCACGCTGTGAAGAAATGGATAGATGGAGAGCGCTTTGATCAACCGGTGAATGTTTTCAAATGGTGTAAGTGGGTTCCAATAAAGTGTAATGTTTTTATGTGGAGAATGCTCCTGGATAGATTACCGACGAAGAAAGCTTTACAAAGGCGAAACATCGACTGTGACAACCTCCTATGCAACTTTTGTGAAGACCAAGAAGAGACGGTGGATCATCTATTCACAGGATGTAGTACGACGATTGGTATTTGGTATGGTATCTCGAGATGGATGAAGTTGCCTCCTTTATTCTTTTTTTCGAAACATGATATTTTACAGGATACTTCGTGGCCGGTTAGGAAGATAAAGGTGATATATGGTATGATGATCATTGCTTGCTGGAGGATATGGAAGGCTAGAAACGAAAAGGTGTTCCAAGACGCTAACTTGATGGTCACGAAGGTGGTTGCGGACATAAAGGCTATAGGATATGTGTGGTTTTGTGGTAGAAATAAATCGGGTGTAATGGGATGGAAGGATTGGCAAGCTTTTGATTTTGATGTAATGTAACGTTTTTGGTTGTAGGGATCCCCGTCTTGGAGATCCCGTTTCGTTTTTTGGTGTTAATGAAAGTTGCTTTCCAAAAAAAAAAAAAAAAAAACGTGTTAATAAAATGAAGTGGTCAAAACAAAACAAAACAATAATAATAAATAAGAAATGAATTAAGAGTAGTTTCCAATTGGGACCAAAAATCTTGTTCAATATTCATTCATTCATTCATTCCCTCCATTCCAAACCCTTTATTTCTTCGGTAATAATTCCTTCAATTATTCTTTTATTTTTTATTGTTCTTCATGTTTTGTTTCCATTAGATCGTTAATCTTTTATGTTACCCAGAAATTATATGTCTTTATTTTGTTATCTGAATCTTTGATTTGTTTGTTGATTAAAATCTGTGAATCTTGAAAATATTTTGTTGGGTTTTTTTATTTTTTATTATGGATGAATATGTGGATTGGATTGATGGGTTTTGTTTAGAATGTTGGAAAGTGGTTTTCTTGATGGTAAATATTAAATGTTTGGTGGTTTTCTTTAAAAGTTGTTATAATAAATGTTGTTGTATGTATTGTGATGAAATGTTATGTTATTACTATGGTTTTGGTCTAATATTAATTCTTGGTCATGTAGTTTTGAGTTGTTAAACCTTCAAGGGGTGGTAGTGGTACTAGTTTTTGTGTCTTTAACCCTTTGAAGGTGTCACCGACACCTATACGATGCAATGCAAATGCAATGCGTTTTCTTTGATGAGTATTGGTGGGGTCCGTGAGTTTACTGGTAACGGGTTCTCATGGTTACCTTTTAAAGAATTTGAGTTGTTAAACGTGTTTTTGGAACCCACGTGTATTTTAGTAATAGATGCATTAGATAGAATGCTCTCTATTAATGCACCACTATTGAGCCGGGGGTCTCACTCGAAGCAGCCTTTCTATTCTCACGGGTTTGAGGTAAGGCTGTCTACATCTTACCCCCTCCTCAGACCCTACCTTAGTTTTTGCTATTGGTGGGATTAACTGAGTATGATGATGATGATGATGATATTTGCCTTACAAGTGAAAGCGAAAATGGATGTGTATTGGTATGAGCTTTGTTAGTTAAAACCTTAAAATGTTTGTTTTAGATTTTTTCCAAGAATTGCATATTTACATGCGATTCCTGCTATATCTTCTTTCAAACGATTGCATTATCTTTCATATCTTTTATCACTTGATCGGAATTCAAATTTGTACATTTAGCATTTTGTGGTGTTATTACAGCTAGTATCGAAGAATGGATGAGACATCTAAGGTTACATCCCAACAGGAGGTAAGCTCCTGGATATGTTCATATTATCCTTTTGTTACGTATTTTGTTATACTACTATTCTTTGGTCGTAGTGTATCAAAATAATAACCGCTTCTTTTGTTACATTGTGCTTTCTTAGGAGGAAGTCAAGAAGAAGTACGGAGGTATCGTGCCAAAAAAGCCGCCACTTATTTCTAAAGTAAGATTTTTAAATCCATTTACAAGCTACTTTTAGACTATGGGCTTTAGTTTAAGTTTAGGTATTGTTGGTCTTATATATGACATTGAATTTGATTTTAGGATCATGAACGAGCGTATTTTGATTCAGCTGACTGGGCTCTGGGAAAGGTAAACATTTCTCTTACATCATGAGAATTTCTTACCGTAATATAAGTTGTGTATTAATTGACTAAAAACGTAATGTTACTGTTGACAGCAAGGTGTAGAGAAGCCCAAAGGACCTCTTGAGGCACTTCGGCCTAAACTGCAAGTAAGCAAATCTTGCCACTCTATTGCAAATTGCTTTATGTTCTCTCAACTGTTATATTTCTATGTTAAAATATATTATTGCCAACATTTCGTGAAACGTAAGTTTTAAGGTATCCCATTTTCCAAACTGAAGTCCTGTTTCCAATATCGTAAATTCCTGTCCGTTTGTAATATCTTTATTTTTTCTACCTCAATGGGCGGGTTGGGTAAAGGGTCAAAGCGAGTACGGTACTCAGTGGCGAATCCTGACCCGAAACTTGGGAGGGTCGGAAGTCACTAGTTTCGGGTGGTCGAAACCTTATATACCAAAAAATTTCTGTACGAATACTATATAATCGGAACTTCTGAGCGAAAATTCTGGGAGGGGGGGGGGGTCGCCCGCCCCTTAAAACAATCGCCCATGTTTGTACTGGTTGGGTCCGTATATGTCAAATACTATTACAAGATACATTTTGGGAGACTGTTGACATGTTTCCTTTTAAGCTAACTTTTAACTTTACCCGTTTGTAAGGAAACGGGTCAAAATTAGCACCTCTACTTTCTATTTTTTATTATCGCACTTAGTCATCATATGAGAGTATAAAAACTTGTCCATATGGACTTTACATCTTGTATTTTTTTTTTATAAGAATAAAACTTGATTATGGATCAAGTATCTATATGCGTTATGTATGTATCATCTTTTAAATTTTCAAGTATTTATTTTCTGTTATTAAATGAGTGTCTCGTTGGTGAAAGTTTTGTTTAACCATCTTGCTCTGTTACCATCCAGCCAACTCAACAGCAAACGCGGTACAGGAAATCACCTTGCGCACCAGCAGATGGAGAAGGTAAACAAGTTTCGCTTCATGGTATTCTTAGTACGTAAACCTTCTGATAATATGCATTGAAGGCTGAAAAAATGGTGGGTCTAGCGTGTTAAGTAATGGGTCAAAATGGTATTTTTCTTAGTGCAGGATGAAATGGGTCGGGCAGCTCGACTCAAAAACACTTTTCCATCCATTTAACAAATTTTAATTGTTGTAAATAGTTAAGGCATTAGGTATGATTACATTTAGAAAAAAAAAAAAATAAACAATGTAGAAGATTGTATGCATTACAAGCAGACTTTCAGCAACTTTCAACCCTTTCGACTCGTTTCCACTTTCCATGCTATCCAAATTTTCTAGCCAGTTGACCCATTAGAGATAAAACATAACGCTAAATTGACCCATGCATAAGTAAACGGGTCAAAATTTTTGAATAAATGCATTATGGTTGATTTTGAGTCCTGAATTCACAGGGATAATCTATTAGCTGCTACTAGCTTGATGGTGTTAATGTGTTGAAAAATAATTGAATAGTTAGGTGGGCTTAAAGCCTTAAACTATCCAAAATGTTGCCACTTACGTACAAACTTGAGATTTTTTGTCATAATCGTAACCTGGTTTTAATTGTTTGTCATAATCGTACCCTGTTTTTAAATTGTTTGTCTAAATCGTCCCTTGACTTAACTGGATGGAGTTAGTGCCAGGGACGATTTAGACAAACAATTAAATCCAGGGTACGATTATGACAAAAAATCTCAAGTTTGTACGTAAGTGACAACTTTCACCAAACCACAGGGACGATTTTAGCAGTTTACCCTTTTTTTTTTACTTTCCATGTGGTACCAACTTTGGCTCGTTGATGTTTAAATAGATGGAAATGGTAGACCAGCAGCAGAAGACACAGCCATGAATGAATGAGAGTGATGATCTCATGGAACAACTTATAAATACTTTCTCTCTCATGATTAAATACCTGCACTGCAAACTTATTATGATACAAGTATGGAACTTGCATTCTTTTCTTTTTAATCTTTTTTTTTTTTTTTTTCTGTTTGACTTCAATCCAATATTTCAACTAGTTTTGATGTTCCAAAATGGTGTAACTTTGACTTTTGTGGGTCAAATTTACCAACTTCTGTATTTGTGTTTCTCAACTTATGTTCACCGTCGGCGGAACTTCACAGTCAAGTTTATTGTATCTTGATTTTAGGAAATATACTATCGATCCAAACCGCGACAATCATTGCTTCGACGAGTGTTGATAGTTTATCTACAAGACTACTTTGTCAAAAACTAATTTTAATGAGAAGGAAATTGGTATAATTCAAATGCATTAATTAAACACTGACATTATATTACATGAGGTAGAACTAGAAACACTATCTGTATTATCAGCAAACTAGCAATCTTTCAACCACTATTCAACATGTGCTAGTGATCATTTAGGAGGGCAAAATGTGATGACATATCGCGAAGCTCGACACTTATTAAGACTTGAAGAGTCATCGAAAGCGTAACTATACGCTTTCGGGCATATCGCCTTGAAAAGATGCGCAAACAGTGTTGGTTTACACGTGTTTGGATTCGAATACGCCCCTGTGCAACAGTATTTAGGCGACATCATTGCCAAACACGCACTCTTACACCCGACCACCCCCCCCTCCGACCTTCACCTCGAGTGCAGACGGACAACACACGTTTAAGTCAACCTCGCACGCTGCATGGCCGCACCCTACACCACCACCGACAGGTGCCATTGCCACTGGAATATTAAATCCGTCCACTAAACTCACATCATAGAAATGCAAGGGCGAACTCGACGACCCGAGTGTCATTTCCACCACGGTGGCTGGCGGTTCACCGCCACTGCCCCGACAACGTAACTGATCGGCACAACCACCAGTGACACAATGACCTTTACCGTTCTCGTCGAAAGAGCAATCTTGCCTAGCCCATATTCTCCCTGACCATTTATCCTTTACATCAATGACTACTTCCTTAGCACTACCCAATCGAAAACCGCCATCTTTCGGGCTTGGGTGGCCCGCGCCGCCTTGTAAACCGGGCCATATGGTTTCCCGGCAGTTGTTGACTAGGATCAGCTGCACTCCATCTGCAGTTAATGGTTAAAAGGAATAAAACAGAACAAGGGTTGGTCATACTGTGTAGGATATATGCATGAAAACTATTGTGTGAAACTATAAACGTGCATAAGTTACTTGAGACGAGATCAACTTGTTAAAACTCGAACTAAACTAAGCTTAAATGAGCTTTTATTTAAGTTTTTTATTTGTATGTTAGATATATGTTTCAATAATAACAAATTTTATGTATAGAAAGGAATTAAAAAAACCTAAAACGATATCATTTTTATATGTTAACTCATAAAAATATAAAGAGATACATAAAAAATAATATAAATGTATATAAATTAGTTAAATAAACAATGAACGAGCCGAACTAGAGCTATTGAAACCAGTTGAGTTTGAGCTCTTGTAAATTAAACAAGCCGAGCTTGGTTTCCACTCGGCTTGTTTGCATTCCTACTCGGAAATGTAATATTGTTTGAAAAGGTTTGGGAGTACAGTTTTTTCGACAAAATCCATTTATCGAAAATTTGTCACTCATGGTTGTTTCCTAAACATTTCTAACAAATGTTAGACGAATGAAGCAACCCACTTTTCTAGCAGTAGTAATAATATGCATAGATAAAGATTGTGTTTGAAAAGATTAAGGTTTGAATTGATTACTTGAAGTGAAGAAACATAGGAACATGCATGTTAATAGAATCAGTGTCGAGTACGATGATTTATCCATTGTTGTTGCTTCGGTTGTTTGTGTAGTGTCTGATGGTTGGGTTTATAGTGTGTAATGTAAGTGTATAAGTGTAAGTGTGTGTGTGTGTGTGTCTCTTTCACTTTGTGGGAGTCAAAAAAAAAAGTTGGATAGATGCATTGCTTCCATGGGAGGCATTTTGCATTATCTAAAGTTACAAAAGGATAAGCCTATAATCCTATGATATCTATTAATAATAATAATATTATTATTGTTGTTCTCTTTGAACCTTTACTTTAAACACCAATATGAAACATGGAATGATTCTCTCATGTGTTATTTTAATTATAAGTGTTTATACATTCATTAAGTTGTTTGAATTCGAAAGGAAATATAAATTAGGGGTTTGAAATATGTACAATGATAAGTCTATTTAGCGGTTTTAATATTTTTTTTTTCTAGAAATTATATAGTGATTTTGATTCTCTTAAATATTATTCAAAATGTATTGGTGGTATTTGAGATATCGTATTCCCTAGCTATGATCCCAGTTTCTCTAATATTCATAGTCGATGTTTGATTTGTCTAGGGAATTACATCTTTTAGTATCGTATTCCTTATGATCTCCGTTTCATCTTTTTAAAGCACAAAATACATTTATCCAAAGCAGTACAAGATGCATTATCTAAATTTAATTAAAGCAAAAGTGGTGATATGTACTTATGTGTTAAGTTAGGAGGCAAAATGTAATTATTATTAATTTACTTTAATAAACAATGGGACACGACAAGTTGCAACTTTGGGACCCTTCGACAAGTCGAATGTTTCATTTGGTTTAAACTTGTGTTATAAAATAAACAATATGAAGATTCTCAATAGTTGTTCATGTTACTAAATCCTAAGTTCTTACATTTATACAAATACTATAGAGTAATACCTTGCATTTTATAGAATTTTGTTTAGAAGACAACTAAGGTAGCATTCGTTTTATGGGAATAGAATGGAATTCAGATGGAATTAGAATGTGTATTTCACTTCTTATGTTGTTTGTTACAACAAAAGAAGGAATTGTAATTGAACAACAACATATGGAAGGGAATATAAATTTCAATTTCATCGAGATTTCATTATATTTTAAGAAAAGAACACATCAAAATTCCAAATCAACTTATGGTTCTCGCGCGAATTCCAATTCCTTTGTAATCCATGAAACGAACGCTACCTAAGATTTTATTTTTTTAAATTATTTGATCTTTTAAAAAGTTGATACAATGGACAAAACTTAGTAGGTAACTTAGCGAGGGTTACATACGTGCTCTGCGGCGGGGGTAGCCTGACTTTTAATAATTTTTAAGTGGAAAGTAGACGAAATGGTAAAAGTAATGGGAATGGTAGGGATTTGGTCAATATTGGTTTAGTTGATATGATACCAGCACTCGTTATAGCAACCAAAAGAGAGACAAAAAAAGTCGTGATAGACCAAAAGGATATCGGCACGTTTTTTTGACATTGATCGAAAACAATAAAAACGAATATAGATACCAAAGTCGTGATATGACCAAGAGGATATCGCCATGTATTTTACATCGATTGAAAACACTAAAAGCGAATGCCGATATTGGTACCGATGTTGTCCGGTCGGTATCGTTGCAGTCGTTTCGTTACCTAAACAATACCTGCAATCTATATTGTTAAACAACGCAAGTCATCTAAAGTATAAGAGTGCGATTGAAACTTAAAAAGAGAATAAAAAACTTAAAAAGAAAAAAAAGACAAAAACATCATAGCAGACATGAGATGTTATTTTGATATATATAATCTCTACTACCTTATTAAGGAGGAGAGATAGGTAAGAAGGTAATTTTACACAATTTTTAAGATGAGAGTTAAAGAGTCCCTTCACAAATTTCTAATATTTGATCATTTTGTTCCCTTTATGCCCTTGTGTACAACCTATAATGCTCATTGTATATATGTGTAATGCATACTTCATATCCATTTCAACATGTAACCCCTATTCATAACACCTAATTAAACCCCAATTCAATTTCAATAAAACTTAAGCTTTTCATTGAATCCTTCTACACATCTATTTAATAATAACAAGCAATGTTTGTGATAGTTCTATTAGGCTTTGTTGGAGCTTATAAACATTGTAGTAATTGGACATTTTTGTCTTTTTTTTGTTTGTTGAATTGTATAACTATTTAAAGCATGATGTCTAACCTCATATAATATATGTATTTGTTGCTAATAATTCTATCTCCTTCTCTCTGTATATTACAACTAACTAAAAGAAAACTTAATATCCTGATTTATGTATCAAATACTTTTAATTTAAAATTACCATTTTGGTAAAAAAAGTTATTTTTTAACTTGGGTTACCTTTACGTACTTAGTCACGTTTAAAAACCGCCGCAACGCGCGGGGTAATTTACTAGTAATATTTGGTTAAAGACATTGTACATACAATATTTATTTTTTACTTTGAAAAGTGTTAAATCATATGCTTTAACCTACCAACATTACTCTTCTAAGCTATACATCATCTATTTAACATGTTGGAAGCTATAGAAGAGCACACAAGGTTCAAGAACATGAACTATTCTTGTTGTGGCTGGAGAATGAGATCCCATTTGCTTTATGCCATATAATAATCAATCATAACCTTCAAATGAAGTAATACAACCCAGGCTATACACACACCAAATTGATTTGATGCTATATGGTTGTTTATAGGTGTACATTTTTCCAGTATACAGTAATTTCAACTGTCCTTGTATGAAATATAACGATCTCATAGTGTATACTTATACTCAACCCTCTATCGATTTGATGTCATACGGCCTTCTAGGGGTGTATAATTTGGTGGTACACGTCATAAGTTATTTCAATACGTCCGTATATAGAAAACGACCTTCTAGGTGTGTACAATTTGGTGTACAGTTATACTCAACCCCCTATCAATTTGATGTCATACGACCTAGGGCTGTACAATTTGGTGGTACACGTCGTATGTTATTTCAATATGTCCGTATATAGAAAACGCCCACATAGTTAACTATTAATCAACCCTCTACTGGCTTTGATGTTGTATGACCTTCTAAGGGTGTTCGACATGCTAGTATACATTGTATTGTTTGTATGCTATTCTATACACCCGTGTATAGAATAGAATGTAAACGCCAACCCAATGTTAATAAACATAAACAAGTCAAGCCATGTTTACTCGTTTAACTTTGAGCCCGAGCCCGATCCTGAGCTTTATAACCATAATTCAAAATGACGTTTGAAAAGGACAAAACAAAACCAACAAAAGCATAACTGAAATTGCGTTCACAAAAGATTCTAATTAATCGTGAAACCATCAATTTGATGTCATTTTGAATTATGGTTATTATGGAAAGTTGGCTGCTGTGGTGTTTCTGGGTCAGAAAAGACTGCAAAAAAAATTGCAGGATCGGAGAAGGGCTCGGTGGAGCTTCGTTATTGCTCTGATACCATATGCGGTATAGAGTATTATGATAAAAATGATTCTGTATTACTATGAGCATAATTACAAACATATATATGGAACAAAGTACAACAGGAAACTAGCAAATGTATAGGAGAGAATTAAGCTAAGTAAATATGGAAAATGTTGAATAGTCTAAATGCAATAATCAAGAGCATGAATTATTCCTTGAGATTAGCTGTAGTATTTTGTTTCCTAATAATAACCATAATTCAAAATGACGTTTGAAAAGGACAAAACAAAACCAACAAAAGCATAACTGAAATTGCGTTCACAAAAGATCCTAATTAATCGTGAATCCATCAATTTTTACCAATGGATTTACGTGTAAATCGGCCAGTTTTCATCTACATTTATGATTTAACCCATCACTCCTTTTTTTACTCCATCCTATTCCCTTTTGAATCTATCAGGATTATCATTCACCTTCCAGAATCCAATTTATTTACCAGGTTTATTCTCATTGTTAGATTTATCTTTCGTTCGCGGTTCATCGATTATGTTGTTGTTTATATGTTTTATTGTATGATATTATGCGTTGTGATTTAACGTGACATCCCGTCATGTCAGTGACACGTAGACAATGAGCTTTTAAGTCACCAACTTTTAATTACCATGTTGTTCTTGATTCATTGATTATGTTATTGTTTATATGATATTATGCGTTGTGATTTAACGTGACAGATGTCACGTCACTGACACGTAGACAATGGGCTTTTAAGTCACCAACTTTTAACTACCATGTTGTTCTTGATTCATTGATTATGTTGTTTTTATGTTTTTTGTATGATGTTGTGTGAATTACTTGTGGGTCTATTTGTTTTGTATGTTTGATGATGGAATGTTATATCTAACGTTTCATCTTTCATGATTTGCATATTAGTTTGTATTTTTGTTTTTTACACCATGCTTTATGTTTTAACATAATGTCCCACCATGTCACTATCACGTAGACAATAGGCTTTAACTAAAAATTAAAAAGAAAAAAAGTGTGATTGGTGCACTGGGGTGGACCCCACACCCTTACCCTCTCACGCTCGTCAACAGGGTGGCGTCGCCTTTTAATTTTGATTCTTTTTAGCGATTTATGTAGGTTTATTCAGTATTATTGTCGGTTTCATTGTGTTCATGGAGAGCTAGCATGCATGTACCCTTAGATCATATGTATGAAGCTTTTTTAATCAAATCATGTCTGATTTGTTGTGTTTGACGCCAAATGTTATTTTTGAATATTTGAAAAATGTTAACACTAAAAGCTATGTTTCGTTGTTGTTTCGTGTAGCGGAATTAGTAAACTTAACAACAGAAAAGGTATTCATACTATAAGTTTTTCAAATAACCATAATGGAGGATCAAAATATGCATTATTGTTATGCTTAATTTCTATGCTGATATATATATATATATCATGTCACTGTGTTAGGATAGAGTTTTTAGCTCCATTGGTGATGATTAAATCTTATTTTGTTCTTTAATTAATGTTGCTGTACTAAAACAAACAGGTACTAAAAAATGGCAGATGGAGAAGATATTCAGCCTCTTGTTTGCGATAACGGAACTGGAATGGTCAAGGTATCAAGATTTAAAGTGGCATTGTAGTTTAATACTCAAATAACTTAGTAATAATATTGTTTATTGTAATTAACCAATCTTAAGGCTGGCTTTGCTGGAGATGATGCGCCAAGAGCAGTGTTTCCTAGCATTGTTGGACGTCCACGACACACTGGAGTCATGGTCGGTATGGGACAAAAAGATGCATATGTTGGTGACGAGGCGCAATCCAAACGTGGTATTTTAACCTTGAAATATCCAATTGAACATGGGATTGTGAATAACTGGGATGACATGGAAAAAATATGGCATCACACATTTTACAATGAACTCCGTGTCGCACCAGAAGAACATCCGGTGCTACTTACAGAAGCACCCCTTAATCCAAAAGCTAACAGGGAGAAAATGACTCAGATCATGTTCGAAACGTTTAACTCTCCTGCAATGTATGTTGCTATTCAAGCTGTTCTCTCCTTGTATGCTAGCGGCCGTACAACTGGTAAGTTTCTCCTTAATTAATTTATACATATATGTTTAGCGTAACGCATATAATAAACATATGAATTTTACAGGTATTGTTCTGGACTCTGGGGACGGTGTGAGCCACACTGTGCCTATTTACGAAGGTTATGCACTCCCACACGCCATACTGCGATTGGACCTGGCTGGCCGTGATCTAACTGATTCCCTGATGAAAATCCTGACTGAACGAGGCTATTCGTTCACCACAAGTGCTGAACGAGAAATTGTCCGAGATATGAAAGAGAAACTAGCATACATTGCACTTGACTTTGAGCAAGAACTAGAAACTTCAAAAACCAGCTCATCAGTTGAGAAGAGCTTTGAGCTGCCAGACGGGCAGGTGATCACTATCGGTGCAGAGCGGTTCAGGTGTCCAGAAGTGCTTTTCCAGCCGTCGATGATCGGAATGGAATCTGCTGGCATTCATGAGACAACCTACAACTCTATAATGAAATGTGACGTGGATATTAGGAAGGACTTGTATGGGAATATTGTGCTTAGTGGTGGTACTACTATGTTTCCAGGTATTGCCGATAGGATGAGTAAGGAGATTACTGCTTTAGCGCCAAGCAGCATGAAGATCAAGGTTGTTGCGCCACCCGAAAGGAAGTATAGTGTCTGGATTGGTGGCTCTATTTTGGCATCTCTCAGCACCTTCCAGCAGGTCAGTCTTTTCTCATATTGTTATAATTTTTCTTTATTATGCCTATGTGCAATGGCAACGATAAACGTGATAGGGCTGGACTCAATCGAACTCAATGCATATAAAAAATTTCGGTAAAATTTACATTATGAAAAGTTGGGCGAGCAGGGGCCTCGTCCGGCCCAAGTGCCTATGTGGTACAATGGGACACTTGTATAATAATATCTCAAAACAAGTAACCTTTTGTTTTGTATGGGTTGAGTTTGGTTGTTCCATTGACCTCTTAGATGACATTTCATAGATAAATGGATGCAAGTGTCACCTCTACACGGGAGGTGACAATTTCGACCCATTAACTTAAGAACTATTTAGTTAGTTTTAAAAAAAAAAATTGTAAAATTTGGATAAAAAGTGTTATGGCTTAACCTGTCCTGATCGTGTTTTGACCCATTACTCCATCATCAACTATTGTGTCCAGCAATTGATATGGGCTTGTGAGGTTATAGATATACTAAAATGCAAGAAAACCGTTGCATATATACACCTACGCATTGATATTGTTTCTGACTGTATGTTAATATCGAATGTTCCTTGATGCAGATGTGGATCGCAAAGGCTGAATATGATGAATCTGGACCGTCCATTGTCCACAGGAAATGTTTCTAATCGCACACAAACAGTTACTATTTAACTAGTGGAGCTCGGAAATTATGATTGATTTCTCATCATAAAAAATACGCAAGCACATTATCCCCAAGCATAAATTGCAATCAATGTATGCCATTTTTTGTTTGTTTTGTGACTGCTGTAAGAGATATTTCTATGAATGAATTTCTTATAGCATATTATGTATGGATATGGATTTTAGTTTAAGCCTGCCTTAACTAGGAGTCACATTTAGTAAAAGTGGTTATTGGTCAACCTATATTGACCCGCACTAGTCGCCAATGGTTATCAAGCATCACACAGCATATTTTTTTTCATTATAAATAGACACCAACAACATTTTATACTGGCATCAAACATCATCGCCTTAAATTAGGTTAAAACGTATAGTTGTGGTTGTCTTATTAATTTAATGAAAACATACAAACTAATGTAACCTTGGTAGCAGCATAGAGCTCATATTGCAAGTTTTACCGCTTGGATTTATCCAATCGATGATTGCAATGATTCATCTCCGCGCAACGCGCGTGGGAATAACTCTAGTTATTGTATATGTATACAAAATGACATAGTTTCTAAAAACAAAACAATAATAAATAAATAAGAATAACATATTATTCAACATTTTTATAACGTTCAATAAAGCCCGACAATCTGGATACATTCATATGCAAAACGTCACTTGCACCCGCGATTATGATCCCCTGTAATAATATCCCTAACTCGCACGTGAAATTTTCTTATTAACAAAAGAACACATCAACGAAAGAACACACTGTTTGGTTACATAATGCAACACTAACGAACTAAATGTGTACACTGTTGGGCGGGTGGGGGTCGGGCTTTTCTCTAGATCTGATGACTAGGTGGGTTCTAGCTACCCAACGCTATTTGTCGGCGGGCACAACGTATGGGTTCTTTCACAATGGTGAGTGCCTCAGGTAGCCAGAACATCAATTGGTTGGCGGTTAAAAAATGGGGGGAAATGGAATTAAAGAATCCCAACTTTGGGGTATTGGAAGACAATAATCCCAACTTGAAAGTTGTAAGGCAATAGTCCCAACTTGTCTCGTATTTTATTCCATTTGACCAAAACTAACTGGGGCTAGTTTTTAACAGACTCAGTTAGTTTTCTGGCTAAAAATGTAACTTTTAAAAGATTAAGGACCATTTCTGTCCATTAGTCAAACTTTTTAAACAAACCCAATTCCTTCTCCGGTGACCGGTGCTCTTCTCCGGCGATCACTCCTCCATCTCCGACGACCACTCCTCCACCTCCGTCGACCACCCCTCCACCTCCGGCGACCACCCCTCCTAAATCGTGCATTCAAGCCCTTAGTTTGATTTTCGACTTGGGTTTTCAACCCATGAGTATCCTATTTGTATATAAATCAATGTCATATATATATATATATATATATATATGTGGTTAGGATAATTTGGAAACCCATCCTTATTCGGTAAACTCTGGAAACTCTGACTTCCCAATTTTTTTTTTGAAAAAAAATAGGGCAAGTAATATACATGATTTTAAGCATTTTGGGCCAAAAAAATTAAAAAAGCGCCGAGTAGTTTTTTTTTTAAATAAAATTTTGACTAACACATGTTAAGCGATAATAACAGGTGTTAACCATGTGTTAATTATATGTTAACAGTAGACGTTTTTTATTTTTTTTTTTTTTAAAAAAAAAAAAACCGTTCGGCGCTTTTTTCGATTTTTTGGCTCAAAATGCTTAAAAAAATATATATTACATACCCTAAAATTTTCATAAAAAAAAAGTCGGGAAGTTAGAATTTCCAGAGTTTACCATATAACAAGAGTTTTCTCTATATACTTCCAATATATATATATATATATATATATATATATATATATAAACACTATATTTAAAACTTCAACAATGTGGTACACAATCAACCCTTAAAAAACGCAAAATTGAACACATAAGCTAACAACAATGCATCACATGTTCATGTAAATTTTAATCTAAATTCAATCAATCAAAATTGCAAGCGAAATTACACCTAAACAACAAAACTAATCTATTAGATTATCAATACAAGTATTTCATCTCAATTGAATCAGGGAACACTTAGCAAACTCGGTCGAGTAGTAAAACAACAATCCACAAGTCAAATCATAGAAAACTTGGACCAAAGTCGAACAATGGGAACGGAATGAATCTGTAATTATTGATAATTAAATTCCTTACACATATGTCTATCAGGACGTGTGATCAACTAATTCAAATAAAAACAAGCGTCTTACGTGCTTGAATTTTTGTGAGAGGTTCATAATCTGGTCTTCGAGCTTAGAGTTTTCAAGCTCGAGCTTAATGAAGCGACTCTCATGTGAGGCTTGCAGCTAAGCTTTATAAGTAGTAAAACTGGCTTCTTGCAGTTTCAAATGCTAAATATTAACACAAAAGATAAACCAATTAAAAAAATATAAAAAGTAGATCTCACACACACCAGAAATGAAAATACATGTTCCAATCTTACCTTCTCCATTTCAGTTTTGGAGATGAAGTTAGTGTGGATAGTTTGGGAACTATTATAAGCAACCTGCACCATCGCAGAAGAAATTGTTTCTGCTTGGTCGGAAGGAACCCCTCGAGATTTGAGACTTTTTGACTAGAAAAAAACCAGATTATTTTGACGGTAGTAATGAAAATTCCCCAAACGTATATGATGTCGTGTGGATTAAGTCACTTAAACGTCTTTTTCTTAAAATTGACAACTTCACAAAGGGAGTGTCAAGATATGATGAAAAAAGTAATTAAGTTGGAACTTTTGATTAAAACACTTGGTCAAGTTTTAAATTTATAAAATAAAACGATAATTGTGAATCGTTCTAAACCCACACAATAGGCAAGTGTACCTATCAAGTGTAGTATAGACTTCAAGCAAGTACCGACTATCGAACCCAAAGACATGACTTCCCCTACTCAGCCTTAAGTTGCTTTTTAATAAAAAGTAAAGATAGAAATAAGAGAGAGAGAGAGAGAGAGAGAGCGAACGAGAACAACCGACGTAGATATCAATATCCAAAAAGAAGTGTCACTTGAGGATCCGACTAACTTTGGTATGGATTAATAGTAATTATTTAATTGAGTGGTGCATTCGAGTTGCATCCCTTATATATGTGTGTGTGTGTGTGCGCGCGCGCGCGCGCACGTGCGTGTATATACAATGTGTGACACAGTGGTCTATGCGACACATTGGACTATGGAATATGTAGTTTGCGTCTAGCCATTGACATAAGTAAAGCTAGTCTTTTTGTAACAATGTGTGACACAGTGGTCTATGCGACACATTGGACTATGGAATATGTAGAAGTTGGAAAATAGAGGTATATTTTAACTTGTAGACTCATCCCAAAAGTGATTGTAAGTTGGTGATTAAATAATGGTTACATTGGGCTACACTATAAAACATCAATGTCTATTGATGTTTTTTTTTCGTATTAGTCTTTTTTATAAAAATCTTAGCATGCTAGTGTAAAACTTTATTATTATTAATTTTCTTTGTGAAATGTTACTTGCACTATTGTGACTAGAGTTTGATAAATTTTTGTTAAACTAAAATCTAGTTCGGAGATAAAGTTTTCCTCAAAAGCATTCTAAACTCTGTCGAGACTGTACAATAGGATGGGTGAAGAGCTTGGACCAAAATGAGCTAGTTGATGGTATAGAGATTGGACCAGAATGGTATGAGGTAAACGTTCAAGTACCAATAACTATTAGGATTTTATATGTTGATGGCATTTTTATTGTATAATAAAAACCATTATTTTGATGTACATAACCATATCGTGAAATTGTGTGTGTGGATGTTTAAAAAAGCGTTGTATCATATGACTTGTTAGGACTTTAAAATTTTGTCCTATTAAACTTGTTAGAATATTGTAAAAGTGTCTGAATATGCTTTTCTTAGGACGCTATATGGGTTGTTCATAAACATATTATGCAACCATAAAATTGATTTCATAATCTTATTTGGGATATTAGGACCCTTTTATTGGTACTAAAATACCTATAACGTTACATCATAAGGGTCCTATAATTAATTTTTAAGGACATTTGTATTTGTATTAAAAGATTAAAAGTAGGTAAGCACATGTTAGAACATTGTAAAAGTGTCATAATATGTTTTTATTAGGAGTTTTTGGGTTATTCATAGACATATTTATGCGACCATAAAATTGGTTTCATAATCTTATTTGAGATATTAGGACGGTTTTTAAGTTTCGGGACTTATTACGACCCATGTACATGAAACGTTTTTACCGTTGGTCCTATTAAATAAAAGATCCTATAAAATAATATTTCAGGACGCTTTTGTGCATACTAAAACCCATTTTTGTTGTAATGAATGTTTTATTTTGTTCTTCTATAGAGGTGGAAAATAAGCATGTTAAACAGGGATGTGTGATGATCAAATGTTGTTTTATATTAAGGTAGAAAATAAATCCCCGAAAGAGAAATATTAATGTGGGGGGCGGTTTATGTGTTTTTTGTGGTGATTTGGACGAGACTTCGGACCACATTTTTTCAGGTTGGAGACTATCGGGTGGAGTTTGGTTATGTGTTTCATCATGGTGCAATATATCTCCATTCTTTGTTTGTATTCTCAGTGAAAGATGTCTTACAATTAGCCGAAGACATGATTGGTTCGGAGACAAAGAAAGAGGTTATGTATGGCATTTTAGTTTTGACGTGTTGGTGTATTTGGAAAGCTAGGAACAAGAAGATTTTTTCTAATTTAGATACAGACGTGGTCAAGATTTTGTCAGATAGAAAATCTCTAGGGTATCTCTGGTGCAGAATTGGATTTAAGATAGATTGGAAGGATAGTGTTGGAAAATTATAAATATGAACTCTAATGGTGTGTATAAAGAAATATCATTATTTAATTTTTAACTGTGTAACACGGACGATAATATATCAAAATGTAAGATTAAATTATGCTTGCAGTACTTAATATACTTACTTTTGATTCGCTAGAAGCTTCTAGGCAGCTCATCCCATTTTATATACGATAAGCAAACAGTAGTCACAATCATTCATGATATAAAAATGAAAGGCGATACAAATAAACATGATATTATATTCCTTAATGTAAAGCGTTTACATTAATAGACTTATAAGAAACAAACTTAAATAATCAAATTATGACAAGAAGACAATAATTTAATTGAATTATCTTGACAGCTACTAGGGCCGGGTTATGATGCAAATTTTGAATGAAATTGACAAGATTATAAATTAATATATGATTGCTTTAATTATTTTGCATACATACGTAACCAAAGAAACAAGAAAGATGAGGAGATATTTATTTAGTTTATTAAGAGCAAATTGCATATAAAAATATATATAAATAGAGACTTGAAGAAGTTAACCAATAAAAAGTTGTAAAAGAAGGTTGTAGTTGATGAGTTATTACGGTGGTGTATCTTTTTGACTGACTAGGAAACTAAAAAAGAAAGAAAAAAAGATGCTGTTGTTTTGTTTCATTGAAACCCCCCAAATGAAACCTATTTTTGTTTGGTTGCCTTGCCATAATAATTTATGTATTTTTATTATTAATCAATAAATAAATAAATAAATAATAGGCAAAGGTTGCCTGTCTATTTAAAGCGGCTCTCCCTCTACATTCTCCTTCCCCCACTCCCTCTTATCTCCTCTTCTTCAACATTAACAATTTTATTGATTGATCATTTGGTTGGGTACGTGTGTGTATATATATATATATATATATATTCTCTCTGAGCTCGTTATTTATACAATACATATGCTGACTGACCTATTTCTGATTGTTGTTTACCCAGCTTTATATATATATATAAAAATAAATGAAGATGGAGTATGTTCAGTCGCAGCAGAAATACGATTGTCTTCTTTTTGGTAATGCATATTATATAATAACAATTGTTTTTGTTTTGTTTTGTTTTTTGTGTGTGTGTTTTGGGGATTGTTATATTAATAATGTCAACAACCATATGTATGTATGTATAGATCTAGACGACACTCTTTACCCTCTTAGTGCTGGATTGGCAGCCGGAGTTCTGAGGAACATCAAAGGTACGTACGTAGATCAGATGGTGATCTGTTTACTGTTTTATATAATATTGAAATTGAAATATGATCCCTGACTGACCCTGAATTGCAGATTATATGGCTGAAAAGCTTGGAATTGATGCTGAAAAGATTACTGAGTTGTGTAATCTGCTCTACAAAAACTACGGTACCACAATGGCAGGCATTCGGGTATGTATCTATGCACTTGTTAATTCAATTCAACACAACACTTGATCCTCTATCTATCTATCTGACAATCATTATAATTAATTAATTATTTGTTATGTACAGGCAATCGGCTATGATTTTGACTATGATGAATACCACAGGTACGAATTTTACTTATGGATCATTAAATATTTGGAAATGATTGATTAAATTTGTGCTTGTTATTTTCTAGTTTTGTTCATGGAAGATTACCATATGAGAATTTGAAGCCCGATCCTGTTTTGCGCACTCTTTTACTAAGCTTGCCCAT
The DNA here is from genome assembly GCA_030844895.1 of Ambrosia x helenae. NCBI lineage: Eukaryota > Viridiplantae > Streptophyta > Magnoliopsida > Asterales > Asteraceae > Ambrosia > Ambrosia x helenae. The sequence goes on along the minus strand of CM061230.1, from coordinate 2,062,536 downwards.
TCGCAAATTTGTAAGTTTCTTTCTTCTTTAATTTAATAGTAATAATAATAATAATACAGCAGGCAGGCAGGCAGGGGCTGGAATGAATGAATGAATGAATGAATGAATGAATGAATGAATGAATGAATGAATGAATGAATGAATGAATGAATGAATGAATGAATGAATGAATGAATGAATGAATGAATGAATGAATGAATGAATGTTGGTTCAGATATTTACAAATGCCGACAAGATCCATGCTGCTAAAGTTTTGAGCAAACTGGGATTGGAAGATTGCTTTGAAGGGATGATTTGCTTCGAGACTTTGAACCCTCGTCGTAGGGTTTGTGATGATGAAGGGGGGATATTTGACATAATTGGACATTTTTCTACAACAAATTCAACCTCAGAGCTACCCAAGACACCAATCGTCTGCAAACCATCGGAATATGCAATTCAGAAGGCCCTCAACATCCTCAACATTAACCCTCAAACCACCGTACGCTCAATTACCTATTCTATTCTATTCTAATCTAATCTAATCAAGGAACATACATACATAACATGAGTGCCTTTTTTACAGCTGTTTTTTGAGGATAGCGTCCGAAACATTCAATCTGGAAAACGTGTGGGTCTTGACACCGTTTTGGTAAGTAACAATTTATTTAATTAAGGACATATATATGTTGGAATAGTGGAATACTGAATGCTTATGAATGTTACCGCAGGTTGGGTCGTCCCACCGGTGCAAAGGTGCTGACTATGCCTTAGAAAGCATACACAACCTGAAAGAAGCAATTCCGGAGCTGTGGGAAAAGGTTCCTGTTGCTGCCGCTTATAAGGTCGTAGTCGAGACACCTGTCACGGCTTAACATCTTTTATTTCGCTTCCAGATTCTGTTGTATCATGAGCAATGAATGCTGTACCTCAGCCAGTCAACCAATTAATCATGTATATGTATATGTAATCATGTTTAATAATTAATTATTATATAAGTTTAATTAGCACTTCTTTTTCTCACAGTTTCTTTCTTGTTAATTAGTTTTGGCATTGTTGTTTGTTTTTTTATGGGCCGGGTCTCTATCGTGCTAACTGGATCTGATTGATGTTGCTTTCTAACTTTAGGGGGGGTACTTGTGAGGTGATTGATTATTATTATTATTATTATTAATTTCAATTATTAGTAACGTCATCATCAGATTCATTTTTTTGTTTATATCTTCCTTGCTTTCAGTTTCACTTTTGTCTACATATTCAATAATATATTTCTTTTCATATATGCACCATAATCAAAGTTTCCTCTATTAATTTTTGACAATTGCTTTACACAACGTCATGTTTTTTTTTTTTTTTTAATTTGATGCAAGAAACCTAACGGTAATTTACAAGACTGATTAACAACACATCAAGAAACGTTGTCAACAACTCAAGTCCACTTATAATTACCATTTATTTATATTTATTTAAACCCTTGTTGGTGTATAATTACACTCTTGTAAATCAATTTTAAGAATCTTTTTTGTTGAAAATAATAGTCATTCTATAGTCCAATGTTAGTCATTCAATCTTTGTGTTTATTATCTTTTATCTTATGTTTGTTATTTTTATTATTTTCATATTTGATGATTGGGCTGGAACACTGGACCATCATTTATGGGCTTATGGAATCAGCAGCTGGAGCTGGAGAGGATAATAAGCTAGCATATTGGGCTTGTGAGAAGATTTCAGAATGGACTCATAATATTGGGCTCGTACTTAGCTCGGGACCAGTTGTACTCGTTGAGTCTATTATAATGACCTCGATGCCCTAAGTTCTCTTTGTTTACCTGTCACACCACGACAAAGGCGGAAACACGTGGCGCGACGGTTCAAAAGCATAAAGTCAAGGTTATGGCTAAACACAAGTAATTTAAGAAAATGGGTCATTTATTATGACGTCGAATCAGTTTCAAACATTACACAAAAGATAATTGTTTTTGAAATAAACTTAGAGGTTTCTCAAATATATCCCAAATGCCTTGGGAAATAAAGGTGAAACCCCACAAAAGCCTGACGTCGCATGGAGATTCCCCGACCCTGCCTGCTTGATCTTTCATCTTCTAATTACCTGAAAGATATGTTTAAAAAGTTTCGTCAATATAAATATATTGGTGAGTTCACAGGTTTTCAGTTTCTAAAACTTGAATACTTGGGAATACCATGTTATGACAATATATAGGAGTTGCAAATTCCTATAAATCTACTTGAGACTATAATCAAACCAAGACATATAATAATTGTGCCCCGCTCCAAGTCGTTACTCGGTTTCCCACGACTTAAGTTCAGAATATTTGCACCCCAGGCATAACCTAATGCATAATCGACGCTATCGATTAGGGGTGGGCCTTGTCAGGCACCAATAGTACTATTCGAATATTCTTCCGGTTTCAATTCCCTGAACAAATGATTATAGAGGCGAGGACTCAACCCCGAGTGGCGGTCACACCTCAAGTATTAAATCCGTCAAACACTATCCCTAACATATCTTTCCCCCGGAAAACGTAAAAATAGTTTAAAATGGGGCCGTGAAACTCACCTGATACTGCGTCTGGCTCAATAAGGTGAATAGCAAAGGGTGGTCTTGCACCTACAACGTCCTAAACGTATAAGCCACTATTCCTATAGTGCATGTGCCTTGGCAAGTTGTACACCCAACTCCCGACCACAAGTTGTTCCAAATCCCGTTTAATTAAGCGTGTATCCTAGGTTTCGTTGGCGTCACATTACCCTTTGTGTTACAAGTTATATATTACTCTTGTTAACATTTCCATAACTTGTATCTTATTATCATCGACTCGACTTCACTTAACATATAATTATTTTCCCATTTAAATAATTATACTTAAGATCGCATCGCTCGATATAATGTATATTTCAATCCTCGACCCGACTCACTTTGCCACACATTTGTTTTCCCATTTAAACAAATATGCTAAGATTTTGTCGTTCGATCGTATATTCTTAACGTCCGATTCAACTCACCACACTGTATATTTATTTTCCCATTCAAATAAATATACTAGGATTTCGTTGGTACGACATACACATATATATATATCTTTGTCTTCTCGTCGCGGCTTTCCTTCCCGCACATCTACTTTCCCATTAAGTAGATACACTAGAATTTTGCCGAGACGAGCGTACAAATATATATAAATGTGTAATTTTTCTTGTTAAGTATATACGTTTGTTTTAACGTCTTATTCGTTTGTGTCATGTGTTTCTCCCACGAATTAATCCTCCAACACTTAGGAAAGTGTTTATTTATTTTCACCTAAGGTATATATATATATTTTACCTCTTAAAATATATATTTTTCTTATCTTGCCGCAATGGCATTTCTCTCATATTTTGTCCGGTTATGGTTCGTTAACGCGTTTTAGTTCGATATCTTAACTCGATTAGTTAATTTTTCCAAGTTTTTCCCAACATGTATTTTATAGAAATATTTAACCATATTTCTTCCTATTTTCACATGTTACTTGGATGGTTAAAATACTTATGTATTTTTAACCCAACTTGTCAACTTAACTACAAAAATGTTTCCAACACTTTTATATTCCCATTTATATAAAAGTATTCATTTTTGTATAAGTTTCCCAAGTTTGTTTAATATTTTTATAAAACCTCTATTTTATAAAAATCCTTATGTTAAAACCCTTTGTATTTTATAACTTTCAAAAATACACTTTTGTACGAAATACCCAAGTATTTCTACTAGTATTTACAAAAATCATCCTTAGACTTTAATACTTACATTTTTGACACCAAACTTTCCATACTTGTATTTTTGGACTAATAGTTTCTAAAATGTTCATTTTAGTCCCTTAACTTCCAAAGTTACAACTTTAGTCCCTTAACTTACAAAAGTTGCATTTTTCTATTCTAACTTTCAAAGTTGGCATTTTTCACTCAAAATAGTTAACTTTGAAGATTCAACTTTTTATTGGTAAGTTATTTTTGTATCAAAACACTTATGTTAGTCTTATATTCCATATGAAAGACTAATTATATGTGTGTTTTATGTATTTGTCCATTTTATCAAAATTTCATTCATCCAAGTGAGTTAACTTTAATTTTCCATCTTATTCATTTATGAACTTCTAATATGTTTTACCACATATTATTACTTAAATGATCATAGTAAGATGAATTAAAGTTAGTTTTAACATATTTAAGTTCATCTCAAAATATTAACCAAAACATCATCCTACTTAGTCTTATATGTAAACTTCATATATTTTCAAGACTAATATATCATCATCATCAAATCCATGGTTTATTTTTATATCTTTAACCTTCCATTTTACACATGAAAACCTATTAAAGATTATGTTCAAAACCATTTTTAAACCCTTCATGTACAACTTGCTACTAGGAACACATACATGAACAATAACAATCAAAAACAAGATTAAGAAGCTTACTACTAGCACAAGGCTAGGGAAGACAAAAACCTTGGATTTGAGAGGGGTTTAGTGTGTTCTTCCTAGTGGTTTAGCTCCAAGCTCTTGAAACACACAAAAGGGGTTTGAATGATGGATGATTTTAAGTATTTTGGAGATGTAAAAACTTGAAAGAACAATGTATGGATGTGTGTGTAAACCCACGGCTCTAAGAAGGAAGAAGAAGATGAGTTTTGCTTTGATGCTCCAAGTTTCTAACACATGTTATTATATATCCAACTCATGTAATGATGCTAAAGATTTGAGATATCTTATGGAAATTATGTGGGTGTACTTGGAAGATTTTTGAATGAAGATATGTGTGTGTGTGTAAATGCCGTGTATGTGTATGTATGTAAGTAGGATTGCTTGTAAATCTTGATTAATCTTTCTAAGGCATCATTATATCTATATACAAGACTTCACATACATGCATGCACACTTGTGTAATGATGTTTTAGAGTTTGTCTTGGCCCTTAGTGGCCTATGGCCGAAAATGGGTAAAGGGGGGACAAGATAGAGCTTGCTTTTGTACTAAGTGTCTACTTATGCTTTTCTTACAACTTTTGTCTTTACACATGCATGCTTAATCTAAGTCTTAGGTTATTATTATTACACAAAATGTGGATGTATTAAGGCCCTTAAGGCCGGCCCCCATGTGGTTTGGGTGGGGTCCACCACTTCAAATATTAATCCATTGATTGTTATGTTTAATCCCCCGTCGTTCGGGTGTCGTTCGGGTGTTTTTCGGGTTTTAATCATTAAATATACCTTTAATAACACTTAAATATAGTCTATTTTAAGCGTTGATTGATTATTTAGGCTTTTACCGGGTGAAATTACGAGTTATACGCGTATCGGGTGCGATACGCGCACTTTATTCGTTACCGGGAGATTTGTACAAGACGTTTTCATTTATGGTTTTGGAGTTCCAAAACTCATTATGTCTTATGAAAATACCCTTTATTTTATATCCTGGGTGTCCGGGATTCGTTTCGTTTATTTAATTATTACCGGGTAATTGCCAACATCCGTACCGGATAGCTTATTCGCACATGATCCAATCATGCTTTACCATTAAACGTATGCATTCCTATGCACTATTTGGAAATTGCTATTCCCTAAGGCCTTGATAATTAAATCACACATAATTGCATTTAATTACGTTAATCATATATTAATTAATTGTACGGAATTACCTTATTTTTGCCGGTTGTTACATTCTCCCCCCGTTAAGAGAATTCCGTCCCGGAATTCACTTCGAGTTCTCCGGTACAGGTGTCTTCTCGAATAGGGCGGGGTATTTTTGCTTCATCCGGTCCAGCCTCTCCCACGTGAACTCCGGTCCACGCTTGGCATTCCAGCGCACTTTGACCAATCTGATCTTGTTGCGCCTTAATTTTTGGACCTTCCAATCAGTTACCTCGATTGGTTCTTCCACAAAATGTAACTTGTCGTCAATCTGGATCTCGTCAGCAGGAATAATGAGAGTTTCGTCAGATAGGCACTTTTTCAAGTTCGACACATGAAACGTGTCGTGTATTCCACTAGGCTCTTGAGGCAACTCGAGCTTGTATGCCACTGTGCCTACCCTGGACAAGACTTTGAATGGTCCAATATATCGCGGGTTCAGCTTCCCGCGCTTCCCAAAGCGCGCGACACCTTTCCAAGGTGACACTTTCAATAGGACCCTGTCTCCAACTTGAAACTCTAAAGGTTTTCGCCTCATATCAGCATAGCTTTTCTGGCGGTCCCGGGCCGCTTTGAGACGTTCTTTTATCAAAAAGACCTTATCCGTGGTCTCTTGAACAATTTCGGGCCCGGTGAGTTGCTTTTCCCCAACTTCCGCCCAACACAATGGCGATCGGCACTTGCGTCCATATAAAGCTTCAAACGGCGCGGCTTGAATGCTCGTATGATAGCTGTTGTTATAAGAAAATTCTACCAATGGCAAGTGCGTATCCCAATTACCTCCGAAATCTATCGCGCATGCCCGTAACATATCTTCCAAGGTCTGGATGGTTCGTTCACTTTGACCATCCGTTTGGGGGTGATATGCGGTACTCATGTCAAGGCGAGTACCGAGGGCTTCATTTAAACTTTCCCAAAATCTGGAAGTGAAGCGACTATCCCGATCGGAGATGATAGATACAGGTACACCGTGTTTAGATACCACTTCCTTAATGTACAAACGGGTCAGTTTCTCCAACCTGTCCGTTTCGCGTATCGGGAGGAAGTGTGCAGATTTCGTCAATCGATCTACGATTACCCAGATCATGTCATGGCCGCTTGTCGTCTTAGGTAACTTGGTAATGAAATCCATGGTGATTCGTTCCCATTTCCATTCCGGTATTTCCGGTTGCTGGAGCAAACCGGAAGGTCTCTGGTGCTCAGCCTTGACCTTTGCGCAAGTCAAACATCGCGCAACATAGGCTGCTATATCCCTTTTGAAATTCGGCCACCAATAAAGTTCCTTCAAATCGTGGAACATCTTGTCTGCACCCGGGTGAACCGAATATCTAGAACTGTGAGCTTCGGCCAATACTAGCTCACGCAATCCACCATATACTGGGACCCAAATTCTATTCATGAAATACAATGTCTGGTCCGCTTTTGGTTCCAATGAATCAACCATCTTTCGTAACCTTTCACCTTTGACGTTCTCGGGTTTGAGGGCGTTAACTTGAGCTTCACGAATTCGTTCAGTCATATTCGTGTGGATAGTCAAACCCAAAGCTCGAACACGCAATGGTTTAACCCGTTCCTTGCGACTCAAGGCGTCGGCTACGACATTCGCCTTACCGGGATGGTACTTTATCTCACAATCGTAATCGTTTAATAATTCAACCCATCGCCGTTGTCGCATATTCAAATCCTTCTGGTCGAAGATGTGCTGCAAACTTTTGTGATCAGTGAAAATCGTGCACTTGGTTCCGTACAGATAGTGCCTCCATATCTTGAGAGCGAACACCACTGCACCCAATTCCAAATCGTGTGTAGTGTAGTTCTTCTCATGGATTTTCAGTTGCCTGGAAGCATAAGCTATTACTTTTTCTCGCTGCATCAATACACAACCCAAACCTTGATGCGAGGCATCACAGTAAACCACAAAATCTTCCGTACCGTCTGGAAGTGACAGTATCGGAGCGCCACATAACTTGTCTTTTAACAATTGGAATGCTGCCTCTTGCTTTTCTGTCCACTCGAATTTCTTATCCTTTTGGGTTAGCATGGTTAAAGCTTGCGCTATCTTTGAAAAGTTCTCGATGAACCTTCTGTAATAACCCGCAAGGCCTAGAAATTGTCGTACTTCGGTAGGAGTTCGAGGTGCTTCCCAATTTTTAATCGCCTCGATCTTGGCTGGATCAACGTGTATGCCCTTCTCGTTTACCACGTGACCTAAAAAGTGAACTTCCCGAATCCAAAAGTCACATTTCGAGAATTTAGCATAGAGCTTCTCTTTGCGTAATACTTCAAGAATTAACCGAAGGTGATTCTCGTGGTCTTCTTTCGTACGTGAATAGATCAAAATATCGTCAATGAAGACAATGACGAATTTGTCCAGGTATGGCTTACACACGCGGTTCATTAGGTCCATGAAAACCGCTGGTGCGTTGGTCAAACCGAACGGCATTACCAAAAATTCATAGTGTCCATACCGGGTTCTGAAGGCCGTTTTTGGTACATCTTCTTCTTGTATACGCAACTGGTGATAGCCTGACCTCAAATCGATCTTGGAGTAATAGCTGGAACCTTGGAGCTGATCAAATAAATCGTCGATCCTGGGAAGAGGATAGCGATTCTTGATGGTTAGCTTGTTCAGCTCTCGATAGTCGATGCACATGCGAAATGTGCCATCCTTCTTCTTCACAAATAAGACGGGAGCTCCCCAAGGTGAGAAACTCGGTCTTATAAAACCTTTGTCCAATAATTCTTGTAGCTGGCTGGACAGTTCCTGCATCTCTGATGGAGCTAGGCGGTATGGCGACCGTGCCACAGGAGCTGCTCCGGGAACGAGGTCGATGCGGAACTCGACTTGTCGAGGTGGTGGCAACCCCGGCAAATCTTCTGGAAATACATCCGGAAAATCTCTGGCGACTGGAATGTCTTCCAACTTTCGCTCGTCGGCCTTCTTGTCCACTACGTGTGCCAAGAATGCGACAAGCCCTTTTCTCAGACACTTACGAGCCTTCATGCTCGAAATAATTCTTAGTGGCGTCCCGTGTCTTTCACCTTGAATTGAGAGAGTTTCACCGCTTGCGAGGGGAACTTGAATAACTTTATCGTTGCAAACCACAATGGCACGGTGCGCGGACAACCAGTCCATGCCGACAACGATATCAAAACTTCCCAATACAACTGGCAATAGATCAATCCCAAACTCGTGCCCACAGAGTTCTAACTTACAATCTTTTGCTACCTCTCTCGTTTCAATAGTTTTACCATTAGCCAGTTCTATAGAGTAGGGTGTATCTAGTTTACTAGTTTTTAAACCAAGTAGTCTTTTAAACTCAATGGATACGAAGCTAAAGTCAGCACCGGTATCAAATAATACAGAGGCATAATGACCATTTAGAGGAAACGTACCAGTGACCACATTGGGGTCTTGCCGTGCGTCACCGGCTCCAATTACAAATGCCCGGCCACGGGCCTGATTGTTGACTTTGGGGCAATCTTTCTTCCAATGGTCCAATGACCCACATGCAAAACAGGGTCTGGCCCCTCCGTTCTTTGGTGCTCCAGATCGGCACTCTTCAGTCTTGTGCCCGGTGCGGTGGCACTTCCCGCAAGTCAATCCATTGTTTCTCCCTTGGTTTCCCTGTTTGTTGTTGTTATTGTTACCACGTCCTGTGGCGGCATAACCCTTTCCTTTCTTGTTCGAGCTTCCCGATGCTCGATCCCTTTTTCCCTCATCCCTCTTTCTTTTCCCAAACCTCTGCCTGTTATCCTGATCGTTAGTTTCAACAGCTGAACTTGATCCCTGGTTCTTGGCCTCAACACTACTTGCCTCAGAAATTTTTAATCCGGAAACTTGGCGGATCAGTGTACCCATGCGTATGGCATCTTCGGTGAGACTGAGCGCAAGATCAATAGCCGCGCGCATGTTCGTAGGTTTAGAAGCAGTGACCATGCTGCGTATTTGCGGTGCTAGGCCGAACAAATAGCGCTCAATTTTGTTGTTCTCAGGGGTAACCAATCGTGGCACCAATCTGGCAAGATCGTGGAATCGAGATGTGTATCCCGTAACGTCTGCTCCCACCATAGTGAGGTTCCAAAACTCAGTTTCCAATTTCTGTACCTCACTCGCCGGACGGTACTCAGCAATCATCAGTTCCTTCAGTTCTGCCCACGATTGAGAGTAAGCAGTGTCATCACCCAAAGACTGCACTTGACCATTCCACCATGTCAGTGCTTGGTCTAAGAACAAATTGGTGGAGTACATAACCGACTGACGTGGGGTACACCCACTGATGCGAATAACAGCCTCGGTCTTCTCGAACCATTTGACCAGACCAACTGATCCTTCCGTGCCGTTAAAATTGAGCGGCTTGCAGTCGAGGAAGGCTTTGAAAGTGCAGCCACGCTCTCGCGAGGCCGTTTCTGCATTAATAAAGTTGTATGTTATTACGGGTTAGGAGTTTTAGGATATTCTCCCATTGCTTTATCAATTACTTTCAACTTCTTACCAGTGGGGGAAGTTTCCTGTCGGTCACTCCCAGTCAAGTCGCGAGATCTTTCGGAGCGTGTAGCTTCGTGCTCCGCGATCGCGCGGGCTATGCGTTCAGATATCATGGTCTCGAGTTCGGCGGGTGTTGTGGGCAGTCCGTCTGCTCCACTGTTGCTTCGGGTGGCAGGTGCCATTTTTCTTCAATAATAATTATCAAAGGTTAATTTGGCAAACATTTATACAATACAAAGCATAAATAACAAACCAAAGCATGAACACAATAATCAACACCATGTCATCACACAACATACCAACACATCATACATAAATATAAATAGAAATCAACACAACACCACCACACAAATATACAAATCACAACACATGGAGTAAGCAATAATAATCATAGACAACAACATATTTCACCATAATAATAAGATTTTTCATTAATTTCAATAATATCAGTACAATGCTTGTTCATAATACAAAATGGAGAATACATTTCTCATACAATACATTGCTTTTGAAATAATAAAACATCATATCATACGCCGTAATACCCGTACGGCTAGGCAAAATGCAGACGAGTGTCATAACCCGTGCTGTACTCCCATACTGCTGCTAATATGTACATAAGCTGGTGTGTCTTCTGTGCATCCCCGATACATCCTACTGTGGCGGTGGCGGTGGATACTGGTACTGCGGCGCGTGCGTACTGATCGTCATACTGATCTTCATGATACGCTCGTACAAGAAATGTCGATGCGCAAAGTGCGCATCCCCTGTGATACCGCACTGAGCGTCCAGGCTCAGCAACTCCTCCGCGTAATGCGCCAAAGCATCCCGCGCATCTATCATCCTCGTCCACATCAGACGTGTCTGATGCTCCACCTGTGTTACGGTGCGCTGCACCGTATCAGCGAGAGTCTGAAAATCCCGCTCTAGTGTGATGGCAGTGGACCATGCTGGTCCAGACAAGGGTGTCGTCCTGGGTGGCTGGGATGGTCCGGGTATATCTGGGTGTGTGGATGGGAAGGGCCCGAAGGGGAATGGTACTGGTATGTGGGGCAGTAAGAAACTGGGTGGCCTGATGGAAAAATGGTGTGGCATCAGGTAAGGGTCCCCTGCACCTAGAGGGTATGGTGCAGGTGTCATACTGGGTATGGTGGGGATGGGTGTAGTCATGGCAATGGTGGGTGGTGGTATGGGCTCAGCTAGTGGGGCTACCAATGGCTCAGTGACAGTGGCCCACTCTGGAGTGGACACCACTACAGGGGGTGTGGGAGGGCTCGCAGTGGCGAAGGCCTCCAAGCCTGCCCTATGTAGCTCAGAGCTACGGGCGGGACTACCCTCGTGTATAAGTGCTGCTGGTGCTGGCTCCTCCTGGGGTAGGGGCTCGGGTGCTGGTGGGGCTATGGGGTCTGCTGGGGCGTCCTCTAGCATGGGAGCCACTGGCTCCTCCTGGGCAGCCTGAATCTCTGGCACCAACATGTGCCCTACTGAACCTACCGACTCGTCATCGGAGTCGTCGGATATCCATCCGTTTCTTCCACGGGGAATGGGTAGGAGTCTCATACCTGCCGGTACGTGAATGTGGGGTACCGGTGCCGGCTCGTGCTCGGCGTGAGCCTGTCGGCGGAAAGGAGACTCTGCCGCGTCTGACTGGGCGGGGACTGGTCGCGAAGGACCGGCACAGCCGTCAGGGAAATCCCTGATGGCTCGAACGGGGCGTACGGCCAAAGGTGCGGCCGGTACGATGGGCTGTGGCGCGTCGATCACGGCCGGTGTCCAGTCAGGATCCTCGCTAGGATCTGTCTCGTCTGAATCGTCGTCTGACCCTCCTGCGACGTCCATCTCTACGTCGTCTTCCTCCGCATCGAGTACAACCAACTCGACTGGCTCCGGTGGAGGTGCGGGTATAATCTGGATACTGCTGTCAACACTAGGCGCTATACTTCCCGCGTCCGACATCCTGGCAAAAGAACCGTACATGTATATATGATTTATTTAAATTAGACAGTTATGGCTTACTCTATAGTAACCTTCCTAACTTCTAATTTTACGTTAAAGCATAACAATACTCATGGCTGGCTTGGTCGGAATCTCCTCATGCCCAATGCTTCTTGAAAATTACTTTTATTTAAAACCATGTACATTTTCTTTTGAAAACTTTATCTTTAGAACCAAATCCGGTTATAGTCTAGTTTTTAAAGAAAATACTCTAGTTCGCTATAACCTTGGCTCTGATACCACGTTCTGTCACACCACGACAAAGGCGGAAACACGTGGCGCGACGGTTCAAAAGCATAAAGTCAAGGTTATGGCTAAACACAAGTAATTTAAGAAAATGGGTCATTTATTATGACGTCGAATCAGTTTCAAACATTACACAAAAGATAATTGTTTTTGAAATAAACTTAGAGGTTTCTCAAATATATCCCAAATGCCTTGGGAAATAAAGGTGAAACCCCACAAAAGCCTGACGTCGCATGGAGATTCCCCGACCCTGCCTGCTTGATCTTTCATCTTCTAATTACCTGAAAGATATGTTTAAAAAGTTTCGTCAATATAAATATATTGGTGAGTTCACAGGTTTTCAGTTTCTAAAACTTGAATACTTGGGAATACCATGTTATGACAATATATAGGAGTTGCAAATTCCTATAAATCTACTTGAGACTATAATCAAACCAAGACATATAATAATTGTGCCCCGCTCCAAGTCGTTACTCGGTTTCCCACGACTTAAGTTCAGAATATTTGCACCCCAGGCATAACCTAATGCATAATCGACGCTATCGATTAGGGGTGGGCCTTGTCAGGCACCAATAGTACTATTCGAATATTCTTCCGGTTTCAATTCCCTGAACAAATGATTATAGAGGCGAGGACTCAACCCCGAGTGGCGGTCACACCTCAAGTATTAAATCCGTCAAACACTATCCCTAACATATCTTTCCCCCGGAAAACGTAAAAATAGTTTAAAATGGGGCCGTGAAACTCACCTGATACTGCGTCTGGCTCAATAAGGTGAATAGCAAAGGGTGGTCTTGCACCTACAACGTCCTAAACGTATAAGCCACTATTCCTATAGTGCATGTGCCTTGGCAAGTTGTACACCCAACTCCCGACCACAAGTTGTTCCAAATCCCGTTTAATTAAGCGTGTATCCTAGGTTTCGTTGGCGTCACATTACCCTTTGTGTTACAAGTTATATATTACTCTTGTTAACATTTCCATAACTTGTATCTTATTATCATCGACTCGACTTCACTTAACATATAATTATTTTCCCATTTAAATAATTATACTTAAGATCGCATCGCTCGATATAATGTATATTTCAATCCTCGACCCGACTCACTTTGCCACACATTTGTTTTCCCATTTAAACAAATATGCTAAGATTTTGTCGTTCGATCGTATATTCTTAACGTCCGATTCAACTCACCACACCGTATATTTATTTTCCCATTCAAATAAATATACTAGGATTTCGTTGGTACGACATACACATATATATATATCTTTGTCTTCTCGTCGCGGCTTTCCTTCCCGCACATCTACTTTCCCATTAAGTAGATACACTAGAATTTTGCCGAGACGAGCGTACAAATATATATAAATGTGTAATTTTTCTTGTTAAGTATATACGTTTGTTTTAACGTCTTATTCGTTTGTGTCATGTGTTTCTCCCACGAATTAATCCTCCAACACTTAGGAAAGTGTTTATTTATTTTCACCTAAGGTATATATATATATTTTACCTCTTAAAATATATATTTTTCTTATCTTGCCGCAATGGCATTTCTCTCATATTTTGTCCGGTTATGGTTCGTTAACGCGTTTTAGTTCGATATCTTAACTCGATTAGTTAATTTTTCCAAGTTTTTCCCAACATGTATTTTATAGAAATATTTAACCATATTTCTTCCTATTTTCACATGTTACTTGGATGGTTAAAATACTTATGTATTTTTAACCCAACTTGTCAACTTAACTACAAAAATGTTTCCAACACTTTTATATTCCCATTTATATAAAAGTATTCATTTTTGTATAAGTTTCCCAAGTTTGTTTAATATTTTTATAAAACCTCTATTTTATAAAAATCCTTATGTTAAAACCCTTTGTATTTTATAACTTTCAAAAATACACTTTTGTACGAAATACCCAAGTATTTCTACTAGTATTTACAAAAATCATCCTTAGACTTTAATACTTACATTTTTGACACCAAACTTTCCATACTTGTATTTTTGGACTAATAGTTTCTAAAATGTTCATTTTAGTCCCTTAACTTCCAAAGTTACAACTTTAGTCCCTTAACTTACAAAAGTTGCATTTTTCTATTCTAACTTTCAAAGTTGGCATTTTTCACTCAAAATAGTTAACTTTGAAGATTCAACTTTTTATTGGTAAGTTATTTTTGTATCAAAACACTTATGTTAGTCTTATATTCCATATGAAAGACTAATTATATGTGTGTTTTATGTATTTGTCCATTTTATCAAAATTTCATTCATCCAAGTGAGTTAACTTTAATTTTCCATCTTATTCATTTATGAACTTCTAATATGTTTTACCACATATTATTACTTAAATGATCATAGTAAGATGAATTAAAGTTAGTTTTAACATATTTAAGTTCATCTCAAAATATTAACCAAAACATCATCCTACTTAGTCTTATATGTAAACTTCATATATTTTCAAGACTAATATATCATCATCATCAAATCCATGGTTTATTTTTATATCTTTAACCTTCCATTTTACACATGAAAACCTATTAAAGATTATGTTCAAAACCATTTTTAAACCCTTCATGTACAACTTGCTACTAGGAACACATACATGAACAATAACAATCAAAAACAAGATTAAGAAGCTTACTACTAGCACAAGGCTAGGGAAGACAAAAACCTTGGATTTGAGAGGGGTTTAGTGTGTTCTTCCTAGTGGTTTAGCTCCAAGCTCTTGAAACACACAAAAGGGGTTTGAATGATGGATGATTTTAAGTATTTTGGAGATGTAAAAACTTGAAAGAACAATGTATGGATGTGTGTGTAAACCCACGGCTCTAAGAAGGAAGAAGAAGATGAGTTTTGCTTTGATGCTCCAAGTTTCTAACACATGTTATTATATATCCAACTCATGTAATGATGCTAAAGATTTGAGATATCTTATGGAAATTATGTGGGTGTACTTGGAAGATTTTTGAATGAAGATATGTGTGTGTGTGTAAATGCCGTGTATGTGTATGTATGTAAGTAGGATTGCTTGTAAATCTTGATTAATCTTTCTAAGGCATCATTATATCTATATACAAGACTTCACATACATGCATGCACACTTGTGTAATGATGTTTTAGAGTTTGTCTTGGCCCTTAGTGGCCTATGGCCGAAAATGGGTAAAGGGGGGACAAGATAGAGCTTGCTTTTGTACTAAGTGTCTACTTATGCTTTTCTTACAACTTTTGTCTTTACACATGCATGCTTAATCTAAGTCTTAGGTTATTATTATTACACAAAATGTGGATGTATTAAGGCCCTTAAGGCCGGCCCCCATGTGGTTTGGGTGGGGTCCACCACTTCAAATATTAATCCATTGATTGTTATGTTTAATCCCCCGTCGTTCGGGTGTCGTTCGGGTGTTTTTCGGGTTTTAATCATTAAATATACCTTTAATAACACTTAAATATAGTCTATTTTAAGCGTTGATTGATTATTTAGGCTTTTACCGGGTGAAATTACGAGTTATACGCGTATCGGGTGCGATACGCGCACTTTATTCGTTACCAGGAGATTTGTACAAGACGTTTTCATTTATGGTTTTGGAGTTCCAAAACTCATTATGTCTTATGAAAATACCCTTTATTTTATATCCTGGGTGTCCGGGATTCGTTTCGTTTATTTAATTATTACCGGGTAATTGCCAACATCCGTACCGGATAGCTTATTCGCACATGATCCAATCATGCTTTACCATTAAACGTATGCATTCCTATGCACTATTTGGAAATTGCTATTCCCTAAGGCCTTGATAATTAAATCACACATAATTGCATTTAATTACGTTAATCATATATTAATTAATTGTACGGAATTACCTTATTTTTGCCGGTTGTTACATTACCTCTAGGGTTTTTGATCTTACATGTTGTAGGACAGGGCCGCTTGGTTTATGAATCGGGAAGGGCCGGACTCAGTTTTTTTGTTAGGTAGTGGCGAATCGGCGGGGGCCGGACTCAACCTGGACTCAATTTACCTACGAAAATCGTAAATTTATACCACCGCGCCAAAACAGGGGGCAGGGCCACCCCTGGCCCAACATATCCTTCGCCATTGTTGTAGGACGTAGTTGCCCCTTAGAGTTTTTGAGTCTTGATCATCGTGTTGATCTTGGTAGAGAGTTTGGTATAGTTTTTATGGTTGTTTTCTGGTTGTAAAGAACAAAATACTTTATGTTTGTTATTATTAGCGTAAAAACGTTGATTCTTGACATGGTATCAGAGTGTCAACTATTTAACTCAATATGCTCAAAACGTTGATCTTGGTAGAGAGTTTGGTATAGTCTATACTCTTTCAATGTAGGCAAAGAAGTTCTTTTTCTTTAAACGCGTTGGATGTGATTTTCTCAATTTATATAGTTTTGGAGGCTAGCCCATTTATTGGATAAAAATCACAAAATCTTGTTTACAAATCTGATTTCTCTACAAAATGGAGTGAAATTATTTGTGTTTCCTTTGTTTCTCTTCTGCAAAATATATTTTTCCATGACGAAACTATTTAACTCAATATATTTGTGTTTCCTTTGTTTCTCTTCTGCAAAAATTATGATGTATGTTGTCGCGCTAACCCTTCCATCCTTGCCTGCAATGTATTGGGCGTTTGGCGATGATCTTCTCAACCACTCCAATGCCTTCTCCCTCCTTCCAAAGACCCTATGGCGTGACGCTGCCGTCATTCTCATGCTCATTCATCATGTCCTCTCCACTTTTGGTACACATTACTTCAGTTTTGGACAAAAACCACATTTGGTCAACCCAACTCACAAATTTTTTATCTGTTTTAATTTGTTATCATACCTGTTATGCCACCTCTAGGCTGTGTTACAGTTTGATTTTTGCCATTTCTTGCAAGTTATTTGTATGCTAAAATTATATGTCTCTCTAAATTTGATTTAGAGGAGAAGTCGGTCGACAAAACCAGAGGCTAGTGCATCTACTTCTAATCCTGCTGATAACCAACTGAATTCTACTGCAATCATGAATGAAGTTATTGCTAGTCCTGCTTTAGATGGTTTGTTGTTTGGAGTGTCAACAAAGGCTGTTATATGTAAACACTTTTAGTTTGAATGTTTGGATTTGGATATTTTAGTTTGGATTTTTGATGTATTGATTTGAATGTTATGATTTAAAATTTTCATAAATGGATACATTTTGCAAAGAAATGGAATGGTAGCATGTAGATATAAGAAATGGAATGGCAATATGGTAGAAAGAATACTGCAAAAATGACAGCAAAGCGGTAGCAAAAATATGGCAAAAAACGTAGCAAAGTGGTGACAAAAAGCGGTAGCAAAACCGTGACAAAAAGTGGTAGCAAAACGGTGACAAAAAGCGGTAGCAAAACCATGACAAAAAGTGGTAGCAAAACGGTGACAAATTAGTGGTAGCAAAACGGTGGCAAACTAGCGGTAACAAAACAGTCTCAAAACATAAAGCGGTAGCAAATTGGTTGCAATAGGGCAATTGCCATGTGTGATTTTGCTACCGAGATTTTTGGTAGCATGACGGTGGCAAAAGAGTAATTGCCACCGTTTTGCTAACGAAAATGCGGTAGCAACATGGAACAACACCATCACATTTAACTATCCTGCGTAGGTCTTGAGGAGCGGTTTCTTGCTTTTCGTTGAGCACAAAAGGAAATATCTTGTTTGCAGTTCTTGATCCGTAGAATTCTAATCACAAGAATCGGTTTTCGCGTTGAAGGTTCTACTGTTGATTGACAATCCCGCTAGCTAATAGCTCATTTCACAAGTATCTAGGCCCCTCATCATGTAATGCAGAATTAAATTCTTTAAAAGGCCTTGAATACATCCAACTCAACATTGCTAGAGGGGGGCAGGCCCAACATATCCTTCGCCATTGTTGTAGGACGTAGTTGCCCCTTAGAGTTTTTGAGTCTTGATCATCGTATTGATCTTGGTAGAGAGTTTTATGGTTGTAAAGAACAAATACTTTATGTTTGTTATTATTAGTGTAAAAACGTTGTTTTTCAGATCTGCTCTTTCGTCCATCACTAAATCTCTCTAGTCCTTTGTTCCATACGGGTAACAACGGCTGATAAACTGGAGTAATTTTTTGTTAGCCATTGAGACCGAATTGTTGTCGAATAGTAGGATGTACGTTGGGTAGGATATTTGAAATTGAAAAGAAACGGATAGGCTACAGATTCAGCACTAGTAACAATAGGATCCAAAGTTAGTGTTGACCGACTACCCATCTTCAACAACTGACAATCTTATTAGTAATAGTGACCTGGGAGATGGCTATCAAAAGGATTGTATTCTGCTTGGTTTAAGAGTCTTCGGTGTAAATCCTGCCTTGTTATTTCCATTCACCATGCAGTCATGTTTTGTTTGGATTAGCATCATCTGTATCTGTAATGCAATTAAGTTTCTGTAATGATCATGAAAGCATCAATACAATAAACTTTGCGTTTTATCATTCTTTTCTTTAATTTGAAACAAGCAATATGAAATTTTCTAATTGCTGCAAGTCTACTTGAGTCAGTGTGACCGTTCTAGCAGGTAACTGTAACATGATTCAGAGCAAGCCTATTTGCAAAATCACCACTGTTAATAATTCTTTTTAAAAGAACAACCAAAGTAATTAGCAGGAGGCAACACTCATATGTATATCATATTCCTTTGAAAATGTGACATGTATCTACAAGCACTAGTAAAGCCACAAAAAAAAGGAAGCCTGTTAGTACGCTATATCATTCATTAGTAACACACACACACAAACCCATCCATGATTTAGTTTATATAACAGAGTGTCAACTGGTAGTAGTAGTAGTAGTTGCAGTTGCATGACGGTCGTATACTGTTCGGAAGCGAAGACCAGATCCTATGTAGCTTGACACGGGACAAACCCAACAAAGGACATTTGGACCCAACACCTGTCATGTCAGTATATAACCAAGATCATGTTAATAAAACATACTTACATAATTAGAAGATGAGAACTAATAATATTCTCACTCACTGACTCACTGTAATCAAATTTTCATAGACACCAAGATCATATGGATGCAAGTACACATTCCCTCCTTGTTCTGCAACCAACATGGCCCTCACCCCCTCATAATACTGCATATACCTTGCAAACATCATATATATGCATGCTATAGAAAAACATACATCTCAAATTTTGCTTCTACAGGCAAAGAAAGATATTACTACCTACCTCTATTGTGGTTTTGTTCTGTAGGGTTAGGTAAATATGCCAGCCCAGAAAAACACCTAAAGCCATGCTCAGTGGAATTAGCAACAGCCCCGAAATGATCTGCATTAATTTACAACAAACATACAACTGAGAAGAAGCAAAAAGAATGAATGACAGCACAAATAATATGCTAAAATCATATACGTACGTATACACTTCTGTAAGGACCTTCACTTTGCTGAGTATCAACAGTCAAGCTACCTAGAAGCAGAATCTAGGCATCCAAACAATAATAGTAAATGACAATAATGAATGATAGATAATCCAACAAAAGGGTAGAGAGCATACGAGAGAGTATAGGCATGCAAGGAGAGCATATGCGACAAACACAAAGAAGACCTTATAGTTAGCGTGGCCCACACAGTTGTTCATCCACACGCAATGGTGATCCTTGAATCAAAGAATTGAGGGAGCAATCTAGTTAGTTATGTATGAGCATAATAATAATAATAATAATAATGAGAAGAATAATAGAGGGAGAAATAGTAGAATACCATTCGTAAAACACATCGTTTACATATACGGCAATGATGTGAACGAGGTGGCTTGTATAGACAACATTTCTTACAGTATCTCAAGTCCCCACCCTGCAAGTAAATCTCATGAATTGGGTGAACTAAAGCATGTTTGCAAGTAGTAATTTGAAGGAAGGAAGGAAGAAAGAATGAAGGATACCTTGCGTTTAATCTCATGAATTGGGTGAAGAGGGTCCTCAATGTCAGGAGCAAAGGAAGGGGGGACGGGGCCAGGGTCGGTGAACATAGCGAGGGCGTAGTTGGAGATGCAGAGGAGGGCAAGGGCGGTGAAAAGCAGGGCGTTGATGATGCCGGGAGAGGACCTCAGCCCAAACCACGCCTTGATGAATACCAGAACGCTTGAAAAGTAGATGTAACCGATGGCTAATGATACCACAATCACATGAGGAGACACCTTCTTCTTCTTCACCTGCCCCTTCCCCTTTCCCTTCCCCATTCCGATGACACCCACCCCAGCAGATCTACAACCACCGCCTACCCTTACCTTACCTTACTTTTGGGTCAACCTAACCTAATTACACTTTCATCCCTATCCAACTCTCTTTTAATCAAAACTAATAAATAAATAATAATTAAACTTAATTCTACCCTCACAATGCGTGTCATCACATTATCACACCCAATAATATTGTGTTACCTTATTTCTATCACACTCTATTACATTCATCACTAACCTTATGGGGTGAAATGATACACATCATATTTAATTTTTTTTTTAATAAAATAAATACATTACATTAAAACTTACATAAATAAACATAAAAAGCAAATTTATTATTTTTTTTAAATAAAAAATAATAATAACATTCAAACGGCTACTTTTCCAACAGCTAGTTTTCAAACGGCTAATAGGGGTGTGATGGTTGTCACGACCGTTGCGCATCGCGGGCATGATCATCAACGTTGGGCGGCCCTGATTGGATCCTTAATATCGATATCTGAGATACTCTCAACGCTAATCCTTGGTATTCTTTCCACCCATCAATCAACCCCCCCCCCCCCCCCGGTTTTTTTTTTTTTTTTTTTTTGGTAAAATCGATACAACTGATTATTATTATTATTATTTATTATTATTATGAAGGATTTGTTGAGTGATTGTTAGCGGTTTAGGTCCATTGAACTGTTTGGGATTGAATTGGTTTGGTTTGGTGGTATGTTACTTCTTTGTTTTCTAGCTACTGATGATGATTGTTTATTTTAATAATTTGCAGGCATGGACTTTTATCTCCCCTCTTCTCAGGTAAGTTACTTCTCAGTTGTTTGACTATAATGGTTTCTATTTAGTGTAAAATTAAACACAACAATAGGTTAAAAAGGAGGGTTTTTTTTCATAAAGGTATTGTGTTTGGATAGTTGATGTAGTTTTTCATTAGCAATTAGCAAGTATTTACACTTTTTACATCAAATTTCTGAGTTTTAAAAGAAGGTTTATTTGCTACACATAGTTTGTAGTTGAATTTTTTTAGCCGACCCTGTTTTATCTATTATAACATGTTACACTGAGTCACGCTTTAATTGATTAATTAGTTAGGGTTTGGTAACGAAACGAAGCGGGAATGTTGACGAAGTTTTAAACAAAGCCAAGGGAAATCATGGTAAGATCATGGTTGTGAGTGTCAACTAGTGCTTGGTTATGTATGTCATTGAAACTCTTGACGGTAAATTTAGAGCCATTAGGACTGATTGAAATTAAAATATGCGCTTTGCAATCAGAAAGAGTGAAAGTACTTTTGCAGGGCTTAATAGATGACTCATCTAACGTGTAAAATGTCTTATTCACTTGCGGTTTGCCATACTTTGAACAACCAAGGTACTTGTGGTTTGGGATACCCAACCAAACCTTTGTCTGGCCCTTCTAAATAGAAAATACAGCCTGCTCTACGTACTCCCTGTACATAACTAATACCGAGTCGAACGTGCCGATAGATTGACCAATAACTACTGGTAAAAAACTTAGGACTAACATTCAGGATCCAATATTGAGTTCCATTAGGGGTTGAATACACATAGTGAAGTGGCACATCTACAGTAAATTAGGTTCATTAAGGTTAAATAAACGTATGTTGCATGTGTAACAAACGGGATAAATGATGCATCAATTTCACACAAAACATTTTTATGAGCTGTTTGTGCACAGAGTGAGTCCCCCAAAATCAGCTTAAAATGTTAAAAGTATGCAAATAGGAAAATGCAGTTGTCAAAAACAGAGACGTATTTGTTATGCAAACGAAATATAGACTTTAAAAATAACAAAATAGTTTTATCCAATATAGAATTGACTTATGAAAAACACACATATTTGGCAAAAAAAAAAACATTTATAAAAAAGAAAAAAAAAACAAGCAGAAAAATAGACATATAACAAAAACCTTCACTGTTAGCATCCTCTATTATCGGGGATGTTGGGGCCAAACTAATCTGACTTCAAGACAAGCCAACGGGGTGCATACCAACAACTTCGTTACATGCGAAAAGAAAGAAACAACGCTTAAACAAACAAAAATACAAACACATGTACATAATCTTGTTCATCAACAAAACCTGAACCATTACCAATCCATGGGGTTGTGAGTTCAAAGCCATAACAGTCATCTGCTGTGTGTAAAAACAACAATACCATCAAAACCGATTATGTTATGTAAAAATCTAGTTAAAAAAAAAGGAAACAAAGCTTAACAAGATCTCGGGGGTAAAAAGAAGAAACCTGGTACACGATCATTTTCCGATGAAGAATCGACATCATGACTTGAGCCAAAGAAATTACGAAAAACAACAGGCGGAGATCCGTTGTGTGTGTGCATCTCAATAGGATGATCCATTAAATGGGTAGGAGATTTTGAGTTCACTTCCACTACATTTGGGTTTTGAGAGCTTTTCAAAATTTTGGAGGTAATAATATGGTAAGGATGATGATGATGACCAGCTTAATAATAATGGAGAGAAGAAAAAGGTGATGGATTAGTGATAATAATATGGAAAGGATGATGATGATGACCAGCTTAATAATAATGCGGATACGCTAGGGACCGACCTGCTTGAAAGTTTGTCGAAAATGGGTCCGACTAGAGAAGAAGAAAGGAAGCTAAAAGAGTACAAAGATGGCACCCCTGTTAGGCTTGGTCCGGTTGAAAAGTTTCTAAAGCCGGTTTCTGATGTACCGGTTTTGTTTAAAAGAGTCAAGGCAATGCTTTACGTATCTAACATTGAGTCCGATGTCAAGTACCGTAAACGCTCTTTTTAAACTCTTGAGGTATAATTTATACTTAATTACCAAAACAGTTCCATAATTAGTTAAGGTTTTTCAACCCACATTTTATCATGTCATATTGATGGGATTAACTAAGTATGATAATGATGATGATGATTTTATCACGTCATATTAAGCAAGCAAGCAAGCTAGGTATATGGTTGTCAACGCAATAAATATGTAACAGGCCAACAATAATTTGGAGGACGACTTGGTAGCCATGATGTCGCACTGCCAAAAGAATATTGATTTATAAGGATTTAACAACTACCTACTTGGTTGTCAAGAGAGGTAGAAGGTATAATTATAATTAATTAAAGCTCGTTCAAACCTCAACTCGATCTCACATGGAAACGTTCACGCAATCCATGGAAATGTTCTTGTTAATTCGCCATTTAAATATTTCGCAGGCAGCCAGTCAGTCTATATATACCTCAACTCGAGCTCATTCATCGATACATCTCACACATACATTAATTAATTAATTAATAATAATGGCACCGACCTCCTCCTCCTCCTCCTCTACGATGGTGTTTGTAGTTGGATTGGTGGTCGCTTTTTTCTCTCTCACGGCCTATGCTGCTATCGTCGAAACTTCATTTCATGTAAGTACCTAATTTTATATATATATTAATTGGCCTTGGCCTACACGTATCGTTTAATTATGTATCGACCTGGCTGCTTGCATGCATGCAGGTTAAGAATCTAACAGTTAGTCGATTATGCCAAAATCAAGTCATCACGGCTGTCAACGGAAGCCTTCCGGGGCCAACGTTGAGGGTCAAGGAGGGTGACACCGTTGTTGTTCATGTCTTTAACAAATCTCCATACAACCTTACCATTCACTGGCATGGAGTTTTCCAAAGGTCCAGTCAATGGGCCGATGGTCCTGAATTCGTCACCCAATGCCCAATCAGGCCCGGAGGTAACTATACTTACAGGTTCACTATGATTGAACAAGTCGGCACGCTTTGGTGGCACGCACACTCCAAGTGGCTCCGAGCAACCGTATATGGCGCTCTCGTCATCCGCCCACGACATGGCCAAACCTACCCTTTCCTTAAGCCCTATCGTGAAGATACTATCATCTTGGGAGAATGGTGGAATGCTAACGTTATTGATGTTGAGGACGCCGCTCTAGCCACTGGCGCTGCGCCTGTTAACTCCGATGCTTATACCATCAATGGGTGGCCCGGTGATCTCTTCAACTCCTGCCGTCCAAGCAGTAAGTTATATATCTTTCAATTAATTAGTTGATAATCATAGTCAGTCAGTAATTATTAACATATTTTGTTTGGATTAGACATCTACAGGCTCGACGTTGTACCAGGAAAAACATACTTGTTGCGAATAATCAACGCTGCTCTCAATGCTCAGTTCTTCTTCAAGATAGCCAACCACAACCTTACAGTGGTTGGGGTGGATGCAGCCTACACCAACCCATTCCCGACAGACGTCGTGGTCATCGGCCCAGGTCAAACCACAGACGTCCTATTAACCGCAAACCAATCACCAGGATTATATTACATGGCGGCTCATCCATACGCCAGTGCGGCTGGTGTTCCATTCAATGCCAACACCACCACTGCAATCCTTGCTTACAAGAAGGCCAAAAAAACAACACCACCTATACTTCCGCTCCTACCCCCTTTCAACGATACACCAACAGCCTTTGCCTTTTCAAGCAATCTAACCGCACTTGTGACCAGCCCCTTCTGGTCCCCTGTCCCGCAAACAGTGGACGAGGACATGTTTGTGACCATCGGGCTGGGGTTGTCAGCCTGCGGGGGCTCCAACCAAACGTGCCAAGGGATATTCGGGCAAAGACTGTCCGCAAACATGAACAACCATTCGTTCGTTGCGCCAACAAGAATGTCTCTTTTAGAAGCTTTCTTTAGAAACGTCAGCGGCGTTTACACAACTGATTTCCCGGATCAACCACCCTTGGTGTTCGATTACACAAATGTGAACAACAGCTTCAATCAGACTCTTCTGATGACACCCAAGCTGACAAGCGTGAAGAAAGTGAAGTTCAATGCTACGGTTCAGCTGGTGTTCCAGAACACGGCCTTGATCGGGGTTGAGAATCACCCCATGCATTTGCATGGTTTCAACTTTTACGTCTTGGCTCAAGGCTTTGGGAACTACGATCCAGCTAACGACTCGAACAAGTTCAATATGGTGAACCCACAGGAGCGGAACACGCTTGGAGTTCCTGTGGGCGGTTGGGCAGTCATCAGATTCAGAGCAAACAATCCAGGTACGTATATACTAATTATATATATTTAAATTTTGGCAATTAAGCTGCTTTTTATTTTTATTAATTTTGCATGTGCAGGTGTATGGTTTATTCACTGTCATTTGGATGTTCATCTGCCATGGGGTTTGGCCAGCGCCTTCGTGGTGGAGAACGGAGGTACACCGGAATCAACGCTGCCTCCGCCACCTGCGGACTTTCCTCAGTGCTAGATAGCTCATCCATCGATATATGTCATTTCTTCTCTTCTCTTCATAAAACTCAATTATATATATATATACACACACATTCAATTCATCTACGTACCTATGATTTGTTATGCTTTCAGTTTATATTGATTTGTTGTAAAATGTAACCTCTTTTCCATTATATTGTTTGTCATCTCTAAATTATAATGAACTTGATATTTCCTCAGGAATCAACTTGTTTACTTAAATCAACACGATACCCATTTTTTATTATGTATTTTAATTGATTTGACTCAATTTTTTTTATCATCAAGCTTTTATATCATATCAAATCAATTAATATAATGAAAACTCAACTCCCATATTATCCTGTTGTTTTTGTTAGTATTTAATATTTTATTTATCATAAGTTTAGGTAGTTAATAAACGGTTAATTTGACACACCAATGTGACACCGTTTCAGTAATTTTGTTAGTATAGTTTGAACGGTTGTGTGGGTTACATACACACCAATTCACCAAGTATAAATAGGTCGATATGTACTCATTTGTAAATGTATGAAACTTTCTTGTTTATGAAACAATTAGTTTCTCTCTCAAATATTCCCTTAAAACGATCCTGAGATCTTACAATTGGCATCAGAGCAATAGGTTCATCAAGAGGTTCCATCATTCACAAAGAAGAAGATCAAAAGTTCAGTCCATGTTTCACAAAGAAAAAAAGAGACACAAAAAAAAACGGATGATTAAAGTTGGAACACAAAATCAAAGGCCAAACAAGATTAGTTTATGATTGATACACGAAGTATAACCGTTAATTAAGAAAGAACAAACCAGATTGAGAGATTACGACGAAAATAGAAAAGTCCGGCGAGACACCGGAATTCACAGAAGAGATCGAACAAACGAATTAGACGGTTATTTATCATCCTGCCATTACATATTCTAAAGAATCAAATACACTAAATTTAATCCAATTCAAAAAGATCAAGTCAGAGTGTTAATCCCTGTTTTCCGATTGTTCTATCTTCCCGCCAAAATTATTCTCATCAAACAGAACCAAAGTTTCATAATCAAAATCAGTTTTGAACGATTATTATTTGAAATCAGACTTTGTTTTACAAGAAACATCAGAACATATCCAGGATTAAGTAATTCTTTTGGGTTCAAGAAGAATGAACCAAATTTTTTATACTTTTCGTATTCGATCATTTGATTCGAAAAAGGATTCAAATCAGTGTTGTGGAACAAAGACTGTTATTGTTCCATCAGTCTTTCGATCAAAGGCAAAAGAACAGAAATTTTTGACAGAAGTTTTTTCATGAACAAAGTTTGACTTTTGGGAGTCAAATTACACGGAAATATTATAATATTATTGACGGTTATATTGTAAAAGTATAACATCAGTGTTTGGTTTTGTTCACTGATCAAGAAAGAGATTATATGATTTAGAAAAATAAAAAAAAAGCAAAAACAAAAAGGGAGGAACAGTTCTGATTTGCCCCGCAACCGAAGGACCAGTTCCTAGAACAGTTGGTTTAATTTGCTTGACAACCGAAAGACCCCGTTATTGGTTTTGATTTGTCCTGCAACCGAAAGCCCCGTTACTGTTCTCGGCACGCAACAATTGGTTTGATTTGTTAGAAGACCGAAAGACCCAGTTAGTAGGTTTTGATTCATCTTACAAACGAAGACCCCGTTATTGTTGTAATAAAAGGAATAGTTGGTTTTGATTCGTTACAAACGACCGAAAGACCCCATTACTATTCTCGAAATTAAGGTTTTGATTCGCTACGCGACCGAAGAACCAGAAGATAATTTGATCTGAAGTCATTTAGGCTGATATCAAATTAATCTCAAGCAAGTGTATCTACCAATATTGGAAAGAAGAAAAAGAAGACACGAACAATGACTAAGGAAGTTATAAGAGCAGAAGGAACGTCAATGACCTTCCAATGTCCAACTCTAAGTTCCACAAATTACACTATTTGGGCAGTAAAAGTTAGAGCAATCTTCAACGTACATGGAATTCGGGAAGCAATAGAACCAACAGGTAAATTCGATACAAAGAAAAATGCCAAAGCTATTTCTTATCTCTATCAAGCCATGCCAGAAGAACTAGCATTTCAAATCACTCATCATATAAATGCTAAAGACATTTGGGAAGATTTGAAAGCAAGATATGTAGGAGCAGACAGAGTCAAAGAAGCAAAAATGCAAACACTCGAATCAGACTTTGAAGCTCTAAAGATGAAAAACTCAGAATCACCAAATGATTTTACTAGCAAAATTAGTAAACTTGTCTCAGAAGCCAACAATCTTGGATCTACAATTGATAACAAAAGATTAGCAAGGAAACTCCGTACCAGAAAAGTACATCCAAATTGTTGCTGCAATCGAACAATTTGCCGATCTTAGAACTATGCCATTTCAAGAAGCTATCGGAAGATTAAAGGCATACGAAGAACGCATCAAGAAATCAGAAGAAGGTGACATACAGACTAAACTCTTATTCACCAAAGAAGATGTTAAAGGAAAATTCAAGGAAGATAAATGTAAACATTGTGGTCATGCAAATTATTCAAGTCAAGAAAAT
The DNA here is from genome assembly GCA_030844895.1 of Ambrosia x helenae. NCBI lineage: Eukaryota > Viridiplantae > Streptophyta > Magnoliopsida > Asterales > Asteraceae > Ambrosia > Ambrosia x helenae. The sequence continues at coordinate 2,034,064 of CM061230.1, read as the reverse complement.
CAAGGATGTGATAAAGCTAAAGATAGAAATACTTGGAGAAACAAGGATAACAGGAGGTACCAACAAAATAAGAGCCATATAAGATGTTACAATTGCAAAAGATGAAAGACTCAGAATCACCAGATGATTTTACTGGCAAAATTAGTAAACTTGTCTCAGAAGCCAACAATCTTGGATCTACAATTGATAACAAAAGATTAGCAAGGAAACTCCGTACCAGAAAAGTACATCCAAATTGTTGCTGCAATCGAACAATTTGCTGATCTTAGAACTATGCCATTTCAAGAAGCTATCGGAAGATTAAAGGCATACGAGGAACGCATCAAGAAATCAGAAGAAGGTGACATACAGACTAAACTCTTATTCACCAAAGAAGATGTTAAAGGAAAATTCAAGGAAGATAAATGTGAACATTGTGGTCATGCAAATTATTCAAGTCAAGAAAATCAAGGATGTGATAAAGCTAAAGATTGAAATACTTGTCCAAAGCTAAAAGAAAAAGAGGAAGCTCTTTTAGTTTAATGTGAGGAAGTTGGACCAATAATGCTATAAGCAAGATCAAGACCTTACTGTAAAGCATTGAAGATAAATCAAATTTAAGTTGGAGAATGTTAGTATTTAATATTTGATTTATCATAATTTAGGTAGTTAATAAATGGTTACTGTGATACGCCATTTTAGTAATTTGGTTAGTATAGTTTGAACGGTTGTGTCGATTACATACACACCAATTCATCAAGTATAAATAGGATGATATGTACTCATTTGTAAATGTATGTAAATTTCTTGTTTATGATATCTTCACAGTTTAAAAAAATTGTCAACACCTTACTTTCAATTATAACTTTTTTCTTAAACTTATCTCTATGTTTACAACTAATTGCTACAATATTCGACCACATTAAGTATTAATTTGACCATGTGAGTCACATTAATTAATTTAGCATATGACTTTAAATTTGACTTTTGCAAATCAAAACATTTGGTGAGATTAGTTGTAAATCCAATTAAAAAGTGCGAAATGACTTGACGGAGTAACTAAATGTATTATTTTGGGTTACCATTATTATTTTAATTAAGAGACTCGTCAATATCAATAAACAATGTGACCAAATAACATTTTACTTTTTCTTAGGTCGCCACACTTAACATCTCATTCAAACTTGAGTGTATGGTTTTAGAATACACGAATTCAATTCAATTAATCCAGTTTACTAATTGAATACAAATTTATTTGTGTCAGCTTACACCATTTATGATATAAACTATTTTTAAGATTAATAAATTTATATTTATGATGTGATTAATAAAAGGCAAGTGTAGCATGTCTTACGTACGTAGGTATGATACATGTATGTTGCTTGTGGACCGGATAATGTGTTAAAAAACTCAAAGGAGTTGGGGTGGCTTTCATGAATTTTTTATTTTTATTTTTTTTTTCAGGCAGGCCATCAATGTCACATGGTAGTGATGTCCAACTTTTAGTTTATCCAAGTGACCAAGTAAGTGTTTACGAACGGGTGCTAGTTTTAGGAGTGTAATCACTTCGATCTATCTCGTTCCAACAACATAAAAGCCAATCAAGAGGAATTAAATTTACTTTATTTTAGCTTAATCGCCCCTTTGTAAGTTTATTTATTTATATTTGGCATTTATACATTTACGAATAACTGAATTCAATCGTCAACGAAGAGGATTTGATTGAGTATCGAGGAGTCAAGGTATTTTGGCCAAAATATCAAAAGGAAGTAAATCCTTTTTTTTTTATTCCCGTGGAAGTCCACATTTTGGCCGAATCTTCTTCCATAATGGTACGGCACAATAGTATTATTGGGGTAGATACACAAATCACTTTAAATAGAAGAAGTCGGGTAGGCAGATTGGTCCGGGTGAAGAAAAAAGCAGGAAAAATAAAACTTATAATCTTTTCTGGAGCAAAAAGAATATGACGTTTTATTTTAGAAAATAAAATTTGTAAATTGATCGGAAATCGCGGTCTAGTCAAAAATAGTATTTATAAAGTCCTAATTACCTCAAACTATGTAACTAGTGGTAACAAGGGTGTCGAACAACGAAGAGTCTGTAGTTGAAGAAAATAGTTCTTTGTTGATTTAAAACTCATTTTATGAAGATATAGTTAATTATGAAGTTTATGGTCTTTTATCATTTAAGAATTTTGATTTAAAAGTTTGTTAACCGACTAGTGATTCAAAATTATGATTGCAATAATGAAAACAAACATTTGATTAAGGGTGAATTGCTGAAATCGTCCCTCAGGTTTGTTGAAATCGTACGATTATGACAAAAAAATCCCAAGTTTGTACGATTATGGCAACATTCAACAAAGCTGAAGGACGATTTCAGCAATTTACCCTTTGATTAATTATAAAGAACTGGAATGAAAACGCATGATTGTAACAATAATAATAAAAATGGAGATAACACCGGGTTTAACAAGCAACCTAGAGTTCTATCACAAATTGGGATTAATAAAATAATTGCAATGGGGATTGAGGGGTTAATTGTTTCAATATGCTTAGGTGTCAAGTTTCATCAACATAAAAATGGACTAAACTACACTTCATTACTCTAGTAAGCAATGAAGATCCATTTTGAAGATAAATAAAAATTATCTAACTGTTATTGACTAAAAAGATTGTATAGGATGGTAACTTTTCATATCTCCCAACTATTTTATCTACTCATATATAATTTAAGTATCTATTTCAGTAATCACCACATGTCTGTCGATTTCAATGTACATACGTTAAAATGATCTAAGCGGCGTGCATGGTGAGGTGATTAATTATCACTTATCAGGTAGATATTTACATGGTGTCTAAGAATTATAGGCTACATCTATCTGACTTAGCAACCTTTGTAATCAATATTCCTAGCAACAGCAATCAAAATACAAAAAAAAAAAAAAAAGATTCTTGCCAAACTGATTACATCTATGAATATATACATAGTTAGCAGTTCTTATATGCAATATAGGCTCAAAATCATTATCGTAACATGATTAGTGACTTACCTAGACATGATAAAGTTAGCTCATGGAGATTGTTCCAAGATTGTTCCTTTACCACAGCAACCTCGCTTTCAGTATTATCCAGTTGTTATGATTGAGAAAAAGATGGTTAAAAAGCGAAATCGAGTAGGAGTTCAAGTATTAATCAAAGGGAAAACTTACCGTTATCTGAAGCTTCATGGGAGGGTCTTGAAGAAATGCAATTGAGATTTCCAGAGTTTCAATTTTAAATTTTGGGGCAAAATTTTCAATAGGGGGAGTATTGATATGTGGGGTTTATAAGCTCAGGGGGCTTAATTGTAAAAGTATAATATGTCACACCCTCAAATTTCCACTGCGGGGTTTATACCGCGAGGCGCGTGACATACCAGGATCCCATAGCCATAAGTCACAGGAACGAACTCTAAATGCCCAAACCATTTAGTTCGTTTTCAAAAACCAAGTTTAGTTAAGCTGCGGAAGCGTAAACCAAATTTAAACCTTTTAAAACCATGCGCAAAACAACGCACCCAAATTAAAACCATACGAAAGCATAATATATATAATTTATGTGTATGCCCGAGAGCCCAAATGCAGTGAAGTGTACAGTGCTTTCTAATCCTGGCACCGGAAGCTAACTACCTGCAAAAGCATGTAAATCGTGGGTCAACAAACAATGTTGGTGAGTTCACTGAGTAAAGTAGGTGAGTAAGTAAAAACGTAGGTTTCCAAACCATGTAACCAAATGAAAACGTCGGTCTCCCAGACCACATAACAGTACGTAAGAACGTCGGCCTCCTTGGCCACAAGTAAATAGCTAATTCAAATGTCAGGGGTAGCTAGCCCACTCATGATAACTAAAACCGGCGAATACCGAACTACTAATGAACAAGTTCCCATAACTGGGATAAAGATGCCTTGCATCATTGTCCATCGACAATGATTATGTTTGAAGCTAATAGTTCACATCCGTGCCCCCAGCACGATGTGAGGTTTGTTAGACCTAATAGCGCTATCAACTAATTAACCCGCTTGCCCAACCGGCAATTGATTCGGTATTTTGAAGGACTTAAACGATGTGTTTGGTTTAGTTCATCAAGGACATATATATGAATTAGTAAAAAAATAGATTCACCACGTGAACCATGCACCCCAAACCCGATATGTGTAAAAGTAGTCCCGAACCGGACTAGAAACGTTAAGTAGTTGTCTCAACCCGAGACGCATGCTTTTGAGAAAAGAGTAGTGAAACTCACCTTATCGCGTAAGCAAAGAATCCGAACAGCAAGTATTATATGCTACCGACACCCTAATAACAGTGTCACTACGTGAGTATAGGCGTAACATCATTACACCATATAACTCGTTTGTCCAAGGCGTTTTAATGTTCAAAAGTGTGTATGCGACGCCTAGTGATTCTACATGCAATAGTAAACCCTACGGACTCGTTGGTGAATGAGTTGGTTATAATTAGTTTCTACAGCCCGTATGTGTCATAAACATGTGTACTCCCGTTATATGTCAATTTTAGATCACCTAAGACCTCAAGTAATCACATAAGCACATAATACACAATCTGTGTTTTCAGGACAGATTGTGCGCCATCAAAACGAATTTATTTAAAATAGCAAACCAGTGAGTTATCCTCCCAAATTTTTACTGAATTTTCTTTGGGATTCACTTGGCAACACCTATTTTTGTTTAGTCTTAACTCCAAACACAAAAATTATGAAAATTCGTACAACACAGCTATGTCCAGAAAATCTCCTCAACAGGTCAGTTTAGTAGGAAAATTCTTAAAAATTGTGTATTCATCCAAACGAGATGAATCCACTTGGAAAAGCTCTATTTTTCCAGTATTGACCTACTGGAAAAATTTCATAATCTAATTCCTTGTAAATCTCAAGTTATGACCATTTAAAGTTAGCCCAGTTTACAATTCCGAAAATCTGATATGACCCCTAATCAATTAAAATTCCAAAAACGACTCAAACGATGTCCAAATTCGATGGTTTTGCCCATTATGAAAAGCTAAGACCAGGTGTGACCTAACCATGCCAAGAAGCCACTAAAATTATTATGTTAGGGCCGTGTTACAGCTCCTACAAATTTGACTAACCATTCTGTCCAGATTTTAGTTTCGCCTAAATCATGCTTTAATCGCCTACCGTGTGCACAAAAACTATTAACATTCATCAATCATCAACACAAAACATTCCTAATACCTATTTCATCAGATTCTATGATTAAACATGTCAAGATCAAAGCTTTAAGAATCAAAACACCAATTACTTGCGCAACAAGTATCCTACGATGTTACTAAGCGTTTATGAGTATGTTTAATCCATTTAATCTTCAAAAAGATTCATGCTTTAATGTTTTATAAACTCATTCAGACCTGGACAAACTTATTATATGATTTTTATTAATGAAAACACAAGATAGAAGCATAAGAAATCGTAAGATATACCCTTAGCTCTCTCAATCGATCAATCGCGCGCCTTGGAGCCTCCCAATTGATGATCTTGAGCCTTAGCAGAGGTTGTTTGAGTGAAATATTCGTGTGGGGCAGTAAGGGGGCGATTAGGGTTGAGTATGGGGGTTGCATGGGAGTTTAGGATGCTTAAATATAAGTTTGAGGCGGTTTAGACCCGTCAGGTCACTTCGAGCGGCCGCTCGGTGCCTGTGAGCGGCCGCTCACAGGTCCGGGTGGCGCGCTCTTGCTTCGTTTCGTCTCCCGACGCGTTATCCTTCGACGTTTTCGTTATTTCGGACCGTAACAAGTGTAACCCCATGCATTAAGACCCTAATCAACCTCATGCTCCACTTTTAATGATTTCTATTAACGTGTTCGGTTTAGGTTCACATAATCACGTATGGTTTTCACATAAGTTTGTTTTTCACCAACGTCCGAGGTTCACTAATCATGCAATCACACATTGACTCACAACCATGCACGTATGTCTTATCTAACTAACCCTAGTTAAGTATAATGCAAGGAAATGTAACTAGAGTTTAGTTAAAGTGAGAACCTGAATTTTCGGGGTATCACATAATAAATGAGGGGGTAAAATGTAATAAGGTAGTTGTAGTTAGTTAGCTCAGAAAGGTTGTTAAATACTGATGAAAGATGAAAGGAATGGCAGTTATTAATTGAGCTAATTCTCTTGTTATCCTCTCTCTCTCTCTCTCTCTCTCTCTCTCTCTCTCTCTCTCTCTCTCTCTTCCTCTGTTACCCTTCTTCTCCGACTATCCACCACCATCCGATCACCATATCACCACCGTCTCAAATCTACCACATATCAACTCTTGAAAGCTCTACACGCACACACGCAATTAAATTAATAAAATCTTTTGATTTTAATTTTATTAGTGTATGATAGGCAGCCCAAAGTGTTTGTAAAATTGCATGTAACAGAAAGACACCTAGTGGGTCATGTGCCACTAACGGCTTCAGTCGCAATTATGGCAGTGACTGACAGTGGAACGGAATATCGATGCTTGCAGTCATGGAGAAGTAACGATAAAAGACGACCTGGATGGATCGATGCAAAACCTTTTCCTGGCTGCGGTTTCATACTTCCGAGAGTTTAAAACTTTGGATGTCCCGTTCCTTTGTTAGCTACAGCTCGTTCCTTTGGATGACCCGCCCTTCGGGATAGTGGGCTTTTGGCCGGGCAAGCCGTCATGAGAGCTGAATCCAAGAAAGTGGAAAAGCATGCTAAAGCATGTGAGGATAATCCTTTTGGTTAAGGAATCCTTTTGTATTGCTCAAAAAGACGTTTCCATAACTCTAATGTCGTTACTTGTAAGAACAAAGTACCATTAGTAAATGTCAAAATTGTTTTTCCAATCAACCCAATGATATGATAATACTCTACTAGTAGTTTGATGCCAAATGACTTGGACCTCTTTAACAAACCACACTTTGAATTTGAATTAAATAAAAAAAAAATCTAAAACGGTGAAGCACTGCTGCTCTGCTTCCGGTTTTCTTCCATAATTCTTTGGAACTCTATCTCATGACTTGTTGAAATCAACCGCTTCATACCATCGAAGATGGTCAGCTTAATGCTACAACACCAAACATGGCACAACTTTTTAATCATTTTTGTATATTATAATTGCATCAGTATTTATTTATGATCTGTAAGCAGTCAGTACCAGTAGCTGCTGTTTGGTAAGGTTTTTAAAGCGTTTGGTAGAAAACCCCTGTATAATCCAGCTACTCACTCCATCACGAGCAAGAATACCTGGACAATAGAGACCTAATAAGCTAGCAATATATTTTACTTGTTACTTTGTTGATGAAATACAAAATGAATGAAGCATTAATTACCAGGAATAGCATCTAATAGAGTATTGTAAGGGGTACCCCGGCCCTCATTTGCATTTGTCTTCTAATAGTGTCCAATGGGTAGCACGTAAGCGTTGCAATGCTAGCTGCCACTATTGATGCTTCAGCTTTGTTCCTAAACTTTTCTGGCAAAGACTTCTTAACCCTGATCACATTCACATACATCATTTATTATAACTAGACTAGAATTTGAGCATTAATTAAGCCATCTGTTTGAAGTGGTGAAAGGAAGATGAATGAATGAATGAATGCTCACAAATCAAAAACACAAAAGTTGAGGGAGCTATTCCAATAAGAGAAGGTCCAAGGCCCCGGCCTGTAGAAACATCCCAACCCTTCCTCTTTTACCATCTTTACAAATAAATACCTGAACCAAAACATAATAAATAAATAAATATAATTAAAGCCTTTAATTTCTAATTAGCAGATTACAAATCATTCATCTTACATCTGTCATAGTTTGGTACCCGGCCAGGATCAACTGCCAAACGTAATCTAGCGGGTATGTCACCTGATCAATATTGTTAACACAAGCATGAATAAACAAGCTAGTAAAAATCCCATGTTGAATATATAATTCAAGTGCAGTAAGTAGGTAGGTAAGTTAGAAGATAAAATTAAAATTAAAATTATTGGGTGGTTGAATTGAATCATACAAAAGTTGAAGTCACAAGCACCTGCAGCAGCTAATCTTCCAATAAGGCTAATTAAGCTCACTATCGGTTCCCCTAAAAAGTTTCTGCAGGCAGGCAGGCGGGTGTAGTAAGTTTGAGGGAACATGGATTTCCTTCCAAACTAACCTTTAGGGAGCAAAGAGAGAATGGCGAGCAGTTGGGTGGGGGTAGGTTCAACTCTCTTCATGTCCAACAATGCAAACACCACCACCACCTCTAGTACTAGGCCATTGGATTTCCTTCCAAACTAACCTTGGGCTTTTTGTCATTGGACAATGGTTTTCAAGATATAAGGTAAAACCCCAAACTCATTTTTCTTTTCTTTTCTTTTATACCCCCCCGCCAACTCCAAACTACCTTTTTATTATTATTTATTTCTATTTTCTTCTTTTTATTTTACCTCCCATAATTAATTATCACCAAAAATTACACATTTCCTCTCTCTCTCTAAATCATTTTTATTTTACTTGGAACTCCTTCCAATTTACTAGTTAGTTTATTATTACAATTACAATTTTCTTTCTTTTTTATTTAACTTCAACTACCTAGTATTTACTAGTTTGTTCTAACACCGGTTTCAACTTCTATTCCAGCTCTATCCCATCAACAACCGGGTCTAATCTTTGGGCCCAGTCTCCTTAAGCAAGCCCGGTAAAAGTATCAGCGAACTTACTAGGCTCAAGCCCAGCCCAGCCCATACAAGTAAGAATAAGGTGGGTAGCAGACTACCATTACATAACCCGGACCAATTGAATTGATTGCTTATTTATGAATATGGACAATTAATTAATAAAAAGAAAAGGATGGGTAGTAATATCTAAAGTTGGAAATTAATAATAGTTATAAAACTCTTAAGAAGATGACAACAAAAGTTAAAATACATGAACAAATGATATGCATGAAATGAAGAGGACCAAGTACAATCTATATTATAACTCAGTGGTTCATTACATCATTAATTATTCGCAATAAGCCGTAGTGCGACTTCTTATTGATGTAAAAATATTTGACGGGTTAAATGGATGTTAGCCGAATAAATAAACAAATATGTATATATTCTTCATATCTTATCCTTGATTTATGTACATTTTTTTTTCTTTTACACTGAAGAGGTAAAATTCGGAACAGACCTGGTGACTGTCATAAACTTACTTATTTAATATTAATATTGTTGATTATCTTGTACTAACCCATTGGCGAAGTTAATTGTCACTGAATCACTTACAATATGCACAACCCTAGCCAAAAAAGCCTATCGTTTGAATAATTCATTTAAGCTCATACTACACTTATGAAACCACACCATATAGCTTTAGGTAGCGTTTGCTAGGGATGAGCTCGGGACGGTATCGGTACCAACCTATCCCGAAAACTCTTAAATCTCAATACCGATACCGATACAAAAAAACATATGGTACGGTATTGGTTCGGTATCGGTATTTTACCGTAAAATACTGATACCATATCGATCCCGTACCGATACCGATAATAACGAAACCGAAAACCTCTAAATGTGGGTACCGGTCGGGATCGGGATTGGGACTGGACGGGATCGGTATTCGGCGCTATGTGCTCATCCCTAGCGTTTGCTATGATGGAATGGAATGGATCATTACGAGATAATAAAAAATAGTGTGTTTGGTTGGTTAAAGAAATAGAATCACCCATTCCACAAGGCATTCAATTCCCTTAAAACCATTCCATCCACCCCCATGTATTTTTTTTTTCACTCCATCCCTCATTAAGTCATTCAGCATTTACTAACAACACCATAACCCACCACCACCCACCACCATCATCACCACCCACCACCACCATCACCACCCACCACCGTCGTCGCGCCACCAACCACTACCGCCATCCAACACCACCCACTACCACTACCAACCAACCGCCGCCTCTACCATCGTCACTTGCCACAATTTCCTTTACCCACCATTACCGCCGCCACCCACCACCAACCACCACCACCGCCTCCACCCATCATCGCCACTACTCACCATCGTCACCCACCATCAACGCCATCCATTTCCACCCATCGCCACCGCCGTCGCCGCCCACTACTTCCAAACACCGCCACCTACCATCACCACCACCCACCACTGCCGCCGCCTCCACCCACCACCGCCACTACTCACCATCGTCACCCACCCACCATCACCGCCATCCACCTCCATCCATCGCCACCGTTACCGCCACCCATCACCGGAGGTACCGCCGTCGCCACCACCCACCACCGCCCTCACCACCCACCGCCACACACCACCACCTACCACCACCGCCACTATTCACCATCGTCGCCCACACATCGTCACGGCCATCCACCCCCACCTTCCACTATCACCACCACCGCCGCCCCCACCACCACCGTCGCTACCGCCACATATTACCACCCACCATCACCACTATCACCACCATTGACCACCACCGCCACTAACCATCGATTTTATGCCTTCGTCTTTTCATGTCTATCTAACAACACAAAGTAGTGTTTTATTTCAATCCCACATGGCAACCAAACAAGACATTAAATGGTAATGATCAATTCCATTACCTCGTCTATTTCATTACCCCGTACCAAACAGACCCTTATAGAGGAGTTCTAGAGTTCAATCCTTGACATGTGTGTAATTTATATTTATTAGTATAATAGTATAGAAGATGTAACATTTGCCATTAAAAAAACTAGATAATCACTAACATCCTTGCTTTTTCTTTCTATGCACGCTTCAGCTGACCTCTTTTATAATCCATATTCTGGTATAGACGTATACATATTAAAAATAAAAATAAAACAGTTAGGGGCTGTTTGGTTGATTAAGTGCTGAATCATTAAGATGTCTGAATGATTAAGTGCTAAATAGTTCAGCTATGCACCAAGTCTGAATGGTTTAGCTCTTAATCATTCTATTCGGAGCCTTTTTTAGGTTGAAACAAACGGTCTGAATGATGAACCATTCAGAGCTGAATAGTTCAGAACCTCATTAAGAGGCTACCAAATAGCCTCTTACTAAATATTTTTCTTTTAATTAGAGTGTCATCAATTTGTATAGGATTTGTGAGAATATGCATGGCTTGGTATCAATTTTATCATGGGTCACTTACGGAGAATATATGCTTTCTAATGAGATCTATGGAAACGTAAAACAGAAGTAGCAAGATAACATAAGGTGACCGTGAAAACGGGTACGATAGTGGGCCATGTAGATTGATTTGAGATAGTATGGAGGGAAGAAGAGTCCTAAGGAAATATATAGACGTAATTTGAGATGTAATATGTATTATGGGACTGAAACTAGTGTCAGTTCGCTTGTGGAGATATTGATTTTTGTGGTGCTAAGCCTACACGAAGTGTCTGTGTTGAACCCATTTATTTTATTTTTTAGTTTGGGGTGAGTTATTAAAGTTGATTCAGGAGACAGTGTGTTAGGGCTTCTTTTTATATTGTGTTAGTTACAGAGATTAAACAGAGCATTATTTCTATGTTGAAGGAGTGGCATGCGACTCTTGAGGCAAAGATTTAAAGATTAGCCACTTTAAGGGGAAGTACCACTCAAAACCATATTCAATTATTTAGGATTGTTTGTATAAAGAGATGGGGAGATAGATAATGTCATAGACTACTGCGTCCAAGCCCGCTGGTGTAGATGGAAAGTAGGCACTAGGGTATCGTGGTGGCGGTGGCGGTGGAAGCATTGATGAGTGTTGGCGATGGCGGCGACGATGGTGGGTGGTGGTGACGGTGTTGAGTTGTGGTGTTGTTAATGAAATGTTAAAGAAGGAATGTGAAGAAACAACGAGTATAACGGTGGTTACGAGTAATCACCGTGTGGCTAATACTCTCGTTTACTCAAGAACTATCCTTCACCCAAGCCGATGGACGAATAGTAAATAAGAAATAGAAAGTAAAGTGTGTGTGTGTGGTGTAAGTAGACACAAGAGTTTAAGTGGTTCGGTCAAGTTCGACCTACGTTCACTATGAAGAGCTAGTCGTTTATTACTTTGGAGTTTACAAAGTGTTACAAGAACAATCTAACTCTCTAGTACAAGTAATAATTTTCGGGATCCCTTGCAAAGCAGTTGATGTCTTCTGGTTCCGCGGATTATCCTGAAGAGGGATAGGGATGCCGCCTCCGCGAGAATTAGGCGCCTATCCCTTCAGAATGGAATGGGGAAAAACATGGAGTCTGGATGAAATGATTATGTTTCCATTTATTTGATCAACCAAACTCTTTATTTTCGTCCCCTTGTAATTATCTATTCTATTCAACCCTTTATTCCATTATACCAAACGTTACCTAACATCTTAATGCCTTTTATTCCATTATACCAAACGTTACCTAACATCTTAATCTCTTTAAACTCTATCAATATCTGTTAGATTTATCATCTATGGTTGTAATTGTGGATTTGTGGTTGTGGTTATGTAAACGTACCCCGATAATTAGCTAGTATATATTTTCATTTTAAAATATATGTTATATATGTATTTAAAGGAAAGGAAAGAAAAAGAAAAAGTAGTGATAGATTAGAAACTTGGTAGGGGCCAGCGACAAAAGCTTTCCGCTTATTTGATTTGATGGGGTCCCATTCCCATTCTCTACTCCTTCCTCTTCTACACTTTTACACAATGTTTATGGCCCCTCCTTGTTTCCATACATCAACCTTATTATAACACTATATATATATATATATATTTTTTTTTTTTAATAAATGGAAAATGCATTAAAAACAAAATACGAAAGTTACATCATAATAGCAGGTAGACGGGCAACAAGCTGCGCCGCCACCCCTTTTTGAATTGCAAACCCTAGTCTACTAAACACAAAACCTTGCCCCCCCGGGGATGAAACATTGCTGTGGACGACCCGCTGGACCCTGGTCAAGAAACGAATAGCTTCTGGCGCCAGGGAGCCAAAAGTGTCGAAGGCCAGAGGGATAAAGACATGTTGGTTATCTGCACAAGCTTTAGCGTGTTTATCTACTTTCTTTGATTCCGCCTTTCTTGATGCTTGCCCAGCTACGAACCCTGTTTCCCTTAACCCGACTAGCGGAGATACCCCGGTGAGGTCCACACATGCATGTTTCCCCCTCTCCCAACCAAACACTATATAACCTTTACCTTTACCTTTACTACACCTTTTTACCATTTTAATTATATACCACATGTAACAATTTTAATCGTTGTTATTATTATAATTATTATAAATGTATTATTATTAATTTCCATAAGTGGCTTCCTTCTACAACCATCATCAAGATCGGGAATAATTAACAGAATATTAGGTCTACAAGTTGCTCATATATATGTTCATTAATCATTGGGAAATGTAAATTACCTTCATAGAAGGTCGATTACTAGATTATAACAAGTTAACTGAAAATATGATTGTTTATGAATTGAGTAGTTAAAATCAATCAAACCGTTTAACGAAAAGCAATTTGGAGATCTAATTTAGCCCATTTGATGGCCGGGTTTTATTTTATAGTTCTCCTTTAATGGTTTGATGGTTCATTACTTCAACTGAAAGCTTGAAACTTAGAAGTGACCGTTCAAAAAAAAACAAAACCGGTTGGCCACCCTTTATTTTTATTTTTAAATTTGGAATACGTATATACATAACATAAGAGAGGTGTAAATTATTACATAAACAATAAATGTTCAACCTTACAACGTACAATTACTTTTTTGTAAAATAAAAAGGTTAAAATGGCAAAAACAAAATCGTTTAATTTCTCTAAAATTAATCAAAAGAATTATTTATTTATTTATAATCAAACCTAAAATAAGAAATAGTTGTTGGATATTGAAAATCATAGCATATCAATTGCCCATGTTTCCTGCTAAGCTTTTCCCCCTTCATCAAGTCACTTTCTCTCCCACGTATATGCTCTCTCTCTCTCTCACACACACACACACCAAATTAATATATAATATATAAAATGAAAACATATAATTAAATAAGCGTGATACTTTTAATATATGTGAACTTATGTTGACTTAAGTTAGTTTAGTTATTTTAACCTACCAGGAGGTCATTTTCACACAAAAAGTGCATATATATATTAAAAGTTTGTTAAGAAAAAACTAAACGTTTGCTTGAATAACTAAAATAAGTTTACTGTTAATATATATAAAATATAAATAAAGAAAAAATATATATGCAGGTAGCAATAATTAAAAAATTATAATATTGCATATATACACACAATGGAAAAAATAATTGAGAAATATATATATACAAGCTTCCCGTACGTATTACTATTAGATAATGATAAGGCTAGGCTAATTTTGATATAAATATAAATAGTATTTGGTAATAATTATGTGAAAGTATATATTAGAGTAGTAGTAAGTAGAGTTGTGGAAGAATGAAATAAAATAACATCCATATATCTTTACACACACACACTCTCTCTCTTTCTCACTTTGAAACACAAAGACACAATAGAAAGAAAGAAAGAAAGAAAGAAGAAGCAGCATCTTCTTGTTTATTGGCATCTGGATGAATCTGGTTCCTTATTGGCGGTGGTCAGTGGTGGTAGTCACCATCATCTTCTTCTTCTTCTGCTTCTTGATTGTTGTAGAATGCTCGAGAAGCAGCAGAGCTGATGATCATGTGATGTTTCGAGTAAATCATGGGCCACACCATTCGGGTCACTTTTTCGGCTTCTTGCCTAAAAGGAAAACACCCCTTCCGGCTTCCGGTCCGTCCCGAAAACATAACGACATTGGCCCCCAGAGCTGGAGATCACTTATTCCATGATCAATATATATCATTATTATGTACTGTAAATTGTAATTACATCTTTTTCTTTCTTTAATTTCTCTCTATATAAATATATATAGTGCGTGCGAGGCCAGGGTTACTTCGATCAGAATTCATTTTCATTATATATAGCTTTCTTATTTACTTACGACCACGACTTTTTGGTGGTCATGGATCGATGTCTTTTCTTATTAATTAATTAATTAATTACCAGATCCAGTATATTGATCATGTACGTTGAAATTAAAAATCAACGATCGATGCAAGTATTAATCTAGCAGGCTTAATTAATACAACATCGTTGGGGTTGTTTGTTAGCATTATTTAGATGGAGAGAGTATCTAATTATATTCAGTAGACAGTAGTTATATCATCATATACATTTCATGAATGCCTTTTCTATATATATATTATCAATTGAACCACACGTCGTATGTATATATATTGCTCGCTTTTTCAATCATATATATATCTTTATCTTCATTTTTACAGGAAAACTTAGATTACGCTAAAATATATATTTTTTTTCTGACTTTATTCACAAATAGTAGATGATATCATAACTTTGATTTTTATATGTTTAAGCTTCAATTTTTCGTCGTTTCTAACTGAACTTGTATTTAGCTTTTCAAAATCAATGTTAACTAAACAAAAGATATATGGTATTAATTTCATGTTTGTAAACCATTATAAAATATTCCTTTTATGAGAATTGAAGAGGCCGGCAAAGGTAATAAAAAAGTTACGCCACATGATATTCTTTATTCTAATTTATTTATGATTATTAGTGGGATAAACAGACGAGCAGGAATGTGGTTGATATTGTGTCAGACGTCAAAGCGTTAAGTTATCTTTGGATTTGTAATAGGGGATGATATGGGGTAGTGGATTTTAATCATGAAATGTTCCTTTCAAACAAGTCAAATGACGTTACCCTCCTAATTTCAAAGTTAATAAACATTGAACGAGATTATGGTAGTGGGTGCATCTAATATCAAAACTAATTTGTTTTTTGTAAAAGAGTAAATTAAAAGTATAGTTGAAACTTGAAACCTTGGGTATGTGAGCACTTACGATTTCTTTCGTTCGTTCTTTCTTTTTTATTTTTTATTCTGGTGTAGTAATATGATGATGAGCAATGAATTTAAGGTCATAATAACAAAGGTAAAAATGAAGATGATAGATGTTACAGTAATCACTAAAGAGAACTACTTTTTCCTTTTTATTATTATTAAGTCAAGGTCATTATGTAATCAAAATGATGTACGTTTCATTTTAATTATAATTTTAAGAATATTCTATTTTCATTTTCCACAACTATCAATGTTTTTAGAACCGAACAAAATGTTAATCTGGACTCTCCCACCACTCCATTGGTTCGGCTGGTTCAACCGGTCTGACCGGTATAACCAATCGACCAAAAAATAAAATAAAATAATTCCAACAAAAATTTTAAACTCCTGATCCGGGTCTAAAAACACTGCCAACTATATATTTTCTTTTTCCCTCAAATCAAATGCTTCAAACGGTTTTCTTATACCAATACCAATAATTTTGGGGACATCCCAATTTAATCACCATCTGGCGGTCCGCAAATATATTCCGAGCCGCCCAGACCATTCTCATGACCATTGAGATTACGGACCTTTGATTTGTATATATTACCATATATATTACAGCCTCGGGAAGTCTTATATTATAACGCCACCTTCCGAGGTTTTATGTCGGCGATTTGACAAGATCAAGGACTTTCCTCATAACATCACGTGTCTTTTTGTTGGAAACAGGTGTCCAATTATCGATTGCTTAATGCAACTATCATAGTACGATCTATAGTCTATAAAGTTACACTTTTGACTACGAACAAAGAAATAATATTAATAGTTGAATATTATTAATCAGAATAACTTCATTGTGGAATAAATATTTAGTGAAAATAATATTTGGAATAATCGGTGATAATTGTTTGGCGAAACAATTATCTGGGATGTGGATTAATTTTTGATATAATTGATAAGATCGTTGAAGGTGTTGAACGATAGAATAATTGTTATTGGGTAATAATTGTAAAAGATGTAGAATGATCAAATAGTCGTTATTTGATATTAACGATGATAAGATAATTATTGGTGAACGATAATTATAAATGTGGATTTGTTATCGGATAATAAATATAATTAAAGAGTTAATTACATAAGATGGATTATTATAAATAATCCTTAACTCTAACTCCAATCTTCTAATACAATAACCAAGCCATCAAAAGTGATTAAGGAGTTAATCAATTCCATCACCACCTCACCTCCGTCGGTCCCCACACCCGCTACTGTCGACCTTCGTCGACCACCACACTCACTACCGCCTCCCCTCTCGAGTCGGCCCCACCCATGCGACCCAAGGCAAGGCCACGTGCCACCTCCTCTCTCATGCGTCGTCGCCCTCCTCTTCAGGTATCTTGTTTTGTGTGCCTTTCGCGTTTCGGTGTTTTACTAGATTGGATCTAGAGTTCGGGTGATTACATCTTGAAGTTCGAGATTCGGCTATTTGGCTATCTAACGAAGTCGTTTGTTAATCCATCGTGCTGGTTTTTAGTTTTCGTCAAAGTAGCGATTCTAAACCCCCTATGGTTATTGAATCTTTTTGTTTGATTTGTATTTGCCATGGCAATTTCAGGAGATAGACCCCGAGTTCGATTAGATAGTGCCTGGGTATCAAATGTCAGTATTCTCATAATCTTGTTCAATCCACATTAATTGTGGTTTAATGCCAGAGATTTGTTTTTCTTCATCAACAAGGTAATTTGTGTCGGACCTCTAAGAATGGCCTTCTACAGTTTTGACTCTTTTCCTTTAACGTGTTGAATAAAACAGAACTTCCATTCTAAAAAAGAATCACTCTCCATGAGTCCAGGAACACGAGTGCTCGTTCCCATGACATTGTCCAGTTCCATTTGTCGGTTATTTGCAACAGTATGATTTTGTTGATCCATTTTAATTTTTATGTCCGAGAATTGTTGAAGTCCAAATAAAATAAATCAGTTCGAGAACAAAAGGTTAAGAGATAAATCCGGAAACTAGACTTTCAATCCAGGAATCCGACTTTAATCCGTGAACCTAGTATTAAATCCGTAAACTCAATATTGAATACGTGAACTCCAAATATATATGTTAACCCAAACTGAATCCGTGAACCCCAATAATGCAATCTGTGAACTCAATCCGTAAACCCAATTAACTCGAGATACTTATCCAAAACCTCAAACCCGAGTACAAAATCCATGAACAAATAGCCCAAGAAGCTGAAAGCTTAGAGACAAAGTAAGATCCCAAAAAACTTGTAACCAAAATCTTTGACCTTTTAAAAGATTTAGTCAATCTTTTAAAAGTTTAACAAACTTCCTAAAATCTACCAAACACTTCCAAAACTCGTAAAAATATCAAACACAACTTTTTAATCCTATTCTTCGAGATCAAAACTATCGAAAACTAACAAACATATTAACAAACCAAAATACAAAACAGAAACCAAAACAAACCTGATTTTTCAACCAAAAACAGTTCTTGAATCTATGATATTGAAAGAAGCCCTTAAATACTTCAGTGACTCTGATACCAATTGTAAGTCCCAAACAAATAACCGATATCAAGTAATCACTATCAAAGGTGGAAACAATGATTGTGATGTATCAAGAACATACGAGATGAACAAAATAAACTTCTATTGGTTACAATTTCAATAGAACCATCTCAAACAATGAGAATTCACAATAATGACCATTCACCCTAACAAAAGAGAATAATTTACCTTATATAGTGGTGTTCTTGGATGGGCACACATGCCATTGGCCGCCGAGACCTTCCCATAGCCCAATACTTACAACCCGAGCACTATATAACCAGTAAACCCATATCCTATAGGTTAAAACTATACTATAGTCCTAACAATCCCAGCTCTAACTATGAACAATACCCTCTTATGAAAACATCACTCAAAGCATTGTTTCAAGGTTCTAGTCGGTACTTTAAGATCTTTGTAGTAACAATTGAGTCAACTGTTATGGGAATTCCATGAGTCTTTTTCTTAGGAAAATGGTACCCTTTAGAATTTTTTATCTCCCTCGACCATATCATTTTCATGTTCAAACTCCTTGAGTTAGATGTTTCTTTTATATTATAATTAAGTTAGGCAACAATCGGCGTCTCAACTCCTTCTTCGTGTACTGCGTGATTTAAAGCCAGCTTTTGTCGGATTAAAGTTAGTTACACTGGAACAAGGGGATACACTGTCTCATTATTGACAGGAATATTGCGAGCCATGCTACATTGAATGTGAAATTAGACAAAATTGCTTAACATAAGAAAACTTGCTTAGAGAACTAACATGTGTTTATCCTTTTTTGTTTTTGATACATTTGGTTTTCCTAGCACCGGAGGCTGTGCAATTTTGTGTCTCCTAAGACCCAAGACTTTTTTTAGTAGGATTAGTTTTGTTATTCAAAAGGAGGTTGTGGCGCAACTGATCACTTGTTTACCTGCCACTTATCGTAATCAACCTTGTATTTTGTTAATGAATTCAAGGAAATTCCTTTTGATTAAAAATGGAATTTCCCCGTTGGTGTCATTGAGAGATAGTGGCTTCGTTCCGGGACAAGCGGTTTTGAGAGTGGAAGCTAGGAAGGTGGCTAAGCACGAAGCAACGTGTTTAGATAATCAGCATGTGTTCCTTCCGTTTGCCTTCGACACATTTGGGTCCTTAGCCCCTGAGGCGGTTCATTTCTTGGAGCGGGTTCAGAAGGTGGTCCACAACGACTCGCAGAGCCCAAAGAACCAATGGTTTGTTTTTAGTAGAGTAGGCTTTGCAATTCAAAAAGGGATAACGGTACAACTTGTTGCTCGTTTACCCATTATTTTGATATAACTTGGTTTTTATCGTGGAATGATTATTATTTAATATATATATATATATATATATATAGTCAAGATCGTGTACAAAGTGGTTTTTTTGTGAAAAGTGTGAGAAGTATTAAAAATTGATACTTAGGCATCATTTTTTGAACTTAGTCGTGATGTTATGGATTGTTTTGCCTATAAAAACACCAAACATAACAATTAAAAACCGAAAACAATATATTTTAGGCTTAAAACTTAAAACACCGTGCTAAGAACATTAGCAGTGTGTTTTAAGCGTTAAGTAGTGTGTTTTAGCTGTTTTTTAAATTTAATGACTATAATACATTGTTTTGTGTTTTAGATTGTTGTGTTTGGTGTTTTTCAAGTTAAAACAACCTAAAACATCATTTCTAAATTCAAAACATGATGTCTATGTCAATTCTTAGTCCTTCTTATACTTCTCACGAAAAATGTACTTTGTACAGGATCCTAAACATATATACATATATATATATATATATATTGTAAGCGTAATCTAGAAGCAGCCTCTCTATTCTCACGGGGTAGAGGTAAGGTTGTCTATATCTCACCCTACTTAGACCTTACCTTAGCTTTTGTTATTGGTGGGATTACCTGAGAGTATGATGATAATGGTTTTTGTTTTTATGTAGAGTACTAGAGGTATGACACAACCGATAGAATAGATACTTCCGTCATATTCTTTTCACCTGACTTATGCTAAAAAAATTATTCATGTACCTAATTTGCTTATCTAGTGTCAGTGTGTTGTATATATTTTCTCATTAATATATATTTAAAGAATCAATAAAACACTATGGAATTAGTGTTTTCTGAATATTATGATTATCACAGGTCCTATTTCAAATTAAAGGCACACGCGGTCATATGTTTACAATTATATGTCATGATTCTAATTACAAAATGGTAATGTTTATTTCTTTTTCTTTTTTGTGTCAATTTCATTTTTTTTAATTAGATACTAGATTATATCCCGGGAGCGTCCCGGGTTGAAAAATTTAATATGATACATCAATTTTACATATAAAATAGACTGATGTATAACTCTAATATTAATATGATACATCTAACTTTCTATAAAAACAGAGCAGACCATACTGATCAAGTATTGGATTTTCTCTGGGCGATTTGGGGCGATTTCTGGACCAACAAAGCAGCCGGAAGGCCGTCTAACAATCTCGGGATTCAAGCCGGATCATCTAGCATCATCCAATCCATCACATTCAAGATTTATGGTTTGATCTATTAAACTTTAAGTTGATTCAAATCTGATTATTTTGGCTTGTTTGTGTTGTTTATGCATTACATTATAGTCTATGGATCATATTTAGTAATCGTTAGTAGAAAAAACAATCGTTTGTATGTAATCATGTTTTGTATAAATTTGGCGTTTTTCATGTTTAGATCTTGATGATCATAGCGCAACCTTGTTTCATTGTTGTTGGATTTGTAGTTGTATTCTAATGATTTTGGCGATTGTCGAATGTGTTAGGCGGATAAATGTTGAAAAAACCGTCCGTTTAATCGTCCGGTAGTAGACTAGTTAACTTGTTAATAAGTTTACGCCATGAAACTGTAACCGGGTATTGGTTTGGTTAAAGTCAGTCGAATAACGGTTAAAAATGCTTACCGGCACGTAAAAGGGTTTGAAAAGCTTAATGGTGCCGTTACTGATCTTTGACATGGTTAATGATCTTTGGTAGTTATTTTGGTAAAAATAACGATCTTAGTAGATTTGTGTTCAAAGTTGGTAAAATGGAATAGGTTATGAAATGCTCTACTTTATGCTAGTTTAGGTGGCTGTATTGTGTATTCGGTATCGCTTTCCTGAATTAGTGAGGTTAGAATACTCTTAACAGATGACTAACTTATCCTTAGAAGATTTGCATGAGATCATATCAGCTGCTCGCTAATAAACGACTTGAAGTGATTAACGTGTGTATTCGTGTTAGCTTTCTGTACAGTTGTCATGTCAGGATGCCCGAAAGGGACACTAACTGTCGGAGAATGGGAATGTTGATCACACGCCTGTATTACTTATTATATGTAGATGACATGCTAGGATTGGTATATTATAGTTTATATAGTTATATTTTCTATTTGGAGTCTTACTTGTGTTATTTATATGTTTTAGAATTAATTTAGTTATAAACAAACTTCAAACTATCTTTTTCTACTGGTAAATCGGGGACAGAGTTTTAGTACCATTGCTCCGCGCGCGTCCATGGATCGATATCTGGTTCTTATCTGTACATTACTACATATATGACAGGGTACACTTGCCCTATTGTGTGTGTTTTAATATTAAGGTCTAAACCATTTTTTATAAATATTAAAGCAAAACGTGTGTTATTTCATTGTAAAATTATGTGTATATCCGCACACGTCAACGACCAGCTTCCACTGTTAACCCGACCTCAGAAGTTGCATTCAAGGCTTCGATATTGTTCTGATTAGGAACCAGAGCAGTGCCGTGGTTGCATTCCACTGCCCCAGATTGGACTTGGGTAACACCCGGATCCATCTCCTCCTTGTCAACCATCGGCCCCACAGAATTACCTTCGGGTGGAACTATCGAAATACCTTCAGGTTGAAGCACTTCAGTCTAAACATCACCCTGGGAATTATTTTTGACCCCAACCACTGTAACCCTATTGTGTAAGTTTTGAACCTCATTGATTATATCCAGTAAGTTATTTGGCCCCATAACAGGCCCACCCTGATGATCCACCAAGTCCTCCTAATTAGTTGGGCTTCTAGTGTGTCTGGGTCTTTTCCTGGACATTTGTATATGACCCATATTTTGGCTGTGGCCCACCAAAAAAGACTGTGTAGGTCTATTCAAGTCAAACGTTTTTTATTTTTATTTTGGTCTTCCCCTCGTGACCCCACCTCTTTCATAGGAATATCATTAATGCCCATATATGGCACATATTTTGGTTGTGGCCCACCGAAAAAGACTGTTTAGGTCTATTCAAGTCAAACGTTTTTTTTTGGGTCTTCCCCTCGTGACCCCACATCTTTCATAGGAATATCATTAATACACTTCCCCCAGATCAAGAAAACCTTTGGCATTCCCCATATAGAATGTTTTCCCCATGCAATTACTCTTGGTTATCCACCGGGCCTCCATTCTCCGACATCTCGTTACTAATCGGATGGAATTCCCCCTCCTCTACCTCTTCCATCCTCGCTACCGACCCGACAGATTTCACCGGAGACACAACTACCTCGGATGTTAACTCCCCACTTAGATCAAGCATTAGTCGATCATCCTCCTCAACCACCCAAATCATTGCCTTGTTACCTTGCGATTTGATTGTAACTTCCTCATCAATACGCTTATTCGAACCCGTTGTAACCCACACCCCGCCTTCCGCATTATTGGTAGACAACCAAGACAAAATCCGACTGCCGGACCACCCTTCCATATAAGTCACCCACTTTGTCAAAAAAAAAAAAGGACCTTCCCTCAATTGCAATGGCATACCTCTAATCTTCAAACACACCAGTCACTCGAACTCTACCATCTCCCCATTCTATAGAACCGCGGACATTAAAACATTGTTCCATAGTTCATCCTTCCTGTTGATAAATTCAAGAGCTGTGCGTTTGTCGCGAAATACCATCATGACCTTCATTCCCCCCAATTAGGCTAGCCGGACTCTCCTCGTATCCCCCGATCTTCATCATATTCTTGATTTACCTGAAAGCATTTATATTCGAAACTTCAGCTATAACCGTACTCATGATGCAATGGTCGGGGGTATAAAGCACCCCTTTCATCAACCACGAGGATCTTAGAAGAAGGTGACGGAATCTCATTGTCACCCACTGTCGCATCTCTAAACGAGAACCCTAAGTCCTTGTTCACCGGAACGTATCTTGCAATTGTTTGTAAAGGCACCCTTGTCTCCCCCCTCTGAAAATTGACCAGTTGCACTATCCTTCGGTTGTCTTTCCCATACTTCGCCACCGACACCCCAAGTTTGGCTTCGTAGATCTTAACAATGTTCATATTCCTTAATACTTCGTTAATGTTTTTCACACCCCATGTATCTTACGAAACCGAACCAATTCCCCTTAGCATCCGTCTTTCTTGCAACGTAAGCATCCTTCACTATACCATGAGGTTGGAAGGCTTACCATAGTAATGAATCGGTCACCCCACTAGGTAGATTGGAGATGAAAAAGGTTGTGTATATTGATTGTAATAATGAATTTTATGTTAAGGCCTTCCAAAAAAAAGAAGCTATAATTTTTGCCAATAAACTCGGCCCATAAACCATGTCAACTTATAAATAAGTTGATTGAGTATCGGATTCATTTTCTGAGTTGAAAGTGTTCAAATCCATCTTGGTGCAATGCAGCAATAAACACAGACACTGATAACCACATAACATTTTTATTATATATATATATATATATTTTAACTGTGGCACATTCAACATAAGTGACATACCTCTTCAAAACCCAAGTATATATCCACACAGACGGAATTACAACCGTTAGTTTGACGCTAGAGGATGGCGTCAAACTGTTTCAAGAGGAAACCGACTAGCTCGAAAACCCCCATGTCTTGCTTTCCATGGGAAATTCGTTGGAAACAAGATTTAAACTCGGTTCTCCATTTTGGGAGAAAGACATAGTGCCAATGAACTAGAATGTTTTTGGCTGTTAATTATATTTTTAAAGTAAATAAAAATATATTATACTCAAATTAAAAAAAAATGTTTGTTTTCATGGTTAATTTTTTTTTCAAATATTAATGTTTGGGAGAAACATAGTGCCAATGAGCTAGAAAGGGTTTTTTTTATTGGTGTTTCTCCCTTTGAATAAGGCGATTGGGGGAGCTGAAAAACTATTGTTTCGTTCCTTGGCAAACTCAAACTACAAAAGAAGACCATTCATAGTTGTGTGCGAGGGATGGTTGAGAAAGGGGATAAGATTCGCTTCGGGGTGGATCATTGGTATGGCTCCTCTATTTTAAAAGATTGATGGCCGAGCCTTTATCGGTTGGAGAGGAATAAGTCTACTATTGTTAGCGACCAGTTCAAATTCCAAAAGGAGGGCAGGATGTTTTGTTAAAACTGGTACAGAAGTCCGCACACGGTGGAGGAGGTGGAACGACACGGACAAAGAAGAGTTCTCAATCGCTCAAGTTAAAAAGTTGTTGCGTAAAGAGAGAGACATAAGGCGCGCGCAGATTTTTAAGTGGGAGTCTTGGATTCCTGCTAAAGTTAATTTGTTTATGTGGAGGGCGGAAATGGATAGACTCCCTACTAGGCTTGCTTTGGTTCGAATGCACATTAATGTTACGAATGTTTCATGTGTGTTGTGTAATTCGAAGGAGGAGAGCCTGGTTCATGTTTTCACAGCCTGCGGATTCACTTCGGGAGTGCGGTCTATGATTAGTAATTGGTACAAGATGGTGCCGATGTACGCCTTTGACTGTAGTGACATTATCAAGCTTCATGACACTTCTACTAGCTCCAAAAGAGGGGGGGATAATCAAGGGTATTGTCTTAACCACCTGTTGGGCGATTTGGAGGGCTCAAAATAACAAGGTCTTTAACGGGGTACTCCTAAGGTTTGTGAAGTAGTCGCAAGTATTAAGTCGTTATCTTTTTTATGGCTTAGGAGTAGGTCAAACTGTAGATCCCTTTAATGGAAAGAATAAGTTGTTTACCCGTTGTATATTTTGTAATGGCTTGAGTGGCGATCCTTGTTTTGTGACGCGCCTTAAATAAAATTTACAGTTAAAAAGAGAACTGTAGTGTAGATTTTAAAATTTGTAATAATTGAACTCTTATCTTAAAAGGTAAGCCCAATTGCATTCGTTGTTGTTGTTAAATCGTTGTTGTAAGCAAATTATGTATTATGAGACAGGCGTGTAACTTAGGTACTTTCCATGGTATTCGTGTGACCGGTTCGGGGCCTCTTTTATCTCACTTTATGTATGCTGATGACGTGGTTTTCTGTGAGGAATGGTCCGTTATTAATGCGCTTAACCTTAGGTGTTTGTTGCGTGGTTTTTCCTTATTTCTGGGTTAAAGATAAGTCCTAAAAAAACTAGTCTTTATGGAGTGGGGGTGGATGATGGGGAGGTCTCACAGCTTGCTGATGTGTTTAGATGAGCCCCGGGCCATTTTCCATTTATTCATCTTGGGATTCCAATTGCCTCGAACATGAACTTGGTTCGTAATTGGGATGTGGTGGTGGAAAAATTTCATAAACGGTTATCTACGTGGAAGGCTAAGACCCTTTCTTATGGTGGTAGGATCACACTTTTGAAGTCGGTATTAAACTCTCTCCCTCTTTATTATTTTTCTATTTTCCGGGCACCGGTTCAAGTCATAGAAAAATTGGAGAGATTACGCCGGAAATTCTTTTGGGGAGGGACGGAAGAGGTGGATAAAATGAGTTGGTTGGCTTGAGAAAAAGTAGTCGCTCCAATTGATTACGGGGGTGTGGGGTTGGGCTCTCTTAGAGACGCGAATATGGACTTACTATCAAAGTGGTGGTGGCGTTTTAAAGACAATCAAAGTGCGTTGTGGAGAAAGGTTGTGTGGTCGATTCATGCGTCGGGAAGAGGTTGGAATTCAATTCCAATGAAGTCGTCCATAGGAAGTCCCTGGAAACAAATTGCAAGTTTGCCGCACGCTTTGAGCTGGTTAAATATTGATGTACAACAGGTTGTGAAAGGGACTTTGAAGGGTGGTAACTCGATTATGTTTTGGCTGGATTGGTGGACATCAGATAATAGTTTTGCAGTCAAATACCCGGCCTTGTTTGCACTGGAAAAACAGCGTCTTTGTACGGTTTCGAATAGGGCTGCTGATGGGCTTCAAAGTGATCAGTGGGTTTGGAATTGGAGGCGACCTGTTCTAACTGATGTGGAGCAGGACCAGTTTGTTAACTTGCTGGCTGATTTGAGTGGTGTTCGTTTAGCGACAGGTGAAGACGAGTGGACTTGGAATATTGGGGCTGAAGTTGGGTTCTCGATTAAGGGCATAAAAAATCTTATTTTTGATGCTACAACTCAGCTGCAAAGGTCGGAGTTTGTCTGGTGTAACTGGATTCCTGTGAAAGTGGGTATTGTTGCGTGGAGGGCGTTTCTTGATAGATTACCTACTGCAGAGGCGCTGGCTCGTCGACACGTTTCGGTGAACTCACAGGTATGTCGAATGTGTGATTTAGCGGTGGAATCCGCAGATCACTTGTTTATTGATTGTCCGGCTTTAGCGGATGTATGGCAGGCTATTTTTGACTGGTGCAAAGTCCCTAAAAGCTTTGTTTTCCACGTCCGAGATTTATTACTTCTTCATTTGTCGGCTATGTCCGGTGACCGGCAAAGGAAGGCGTTTCATGGGGTGATTCTGACAGCATTTTGGAGTATTTGGCGAGCCAGGAATGACCTTGTCTTCAATAATAAACAACCATCTGTGCAGCAAATTCTAGATGAAATTAAAGTGATGTCTTATTTGTGGATTACTAATAGAGGTAGAATGTCGAGGATGTCGTGGGACTCGTGGGGTAAATTCGATACTACCCGGATGGGATAGGATGTGCTTATTGTATTAGTTGGGCATAGTCTTTTTTATTGTCGAATTTTGTTGTTTTGGGACTTTTTTCCGGGCTTTGGCCGCTAGCTTCTTGGTAGTTATTTAATAAAGTTTGTTTGGCCGTAAAAAAAAAAAAAAAACATATACGTTATGGCCTCAAATCATCTAATATTTGTTGCAACATATATTTATTATGGCATCAAGAGAGTTTTATTTGCTTCATAAATATAGACACCAGAATTCAGGCAAGAACCAATAAAATATGTAAAGGTAGATCAATTGTTTTTAACAATTTGTCAATTCTGAATTGGTTCTCCAGTCTTGTTTTTTTGCAATAATATTTCATCCAACACATAATCATGCAAACTAGTTTACAAGGATAATAATAAAAACAATAATAACATTGTTAGCTTCACCCACCAATTTTACGATCCTCGTAGTGTTTCATCTGCTTTAAGTATTACATAAACACAGGATAGGTAGATAATACATACAAATGGTATCACAATCAGAAGAAAAAAAAAACAGCAATCAGTTCAACGTCACGATTAACTCATTCACCCATCCCAATCTATACCCATAGAGAAGAAGCACTTACAGTAAATCAAATTCCCTTCCCTTCCCCTCTAGTTACAGTTTTCAACCTCACACAGCACACTTCAACTTCAAGACGATAGCTGGAACCTGCCACTCGGCTTTTTTCTTCTCCATCCCTGAATTAACACAAAACCAATCATTTACCTACCCTCATTCAAAACACCAACTATTTGGTCCAAAAATCATTGTAACAAATGCCATAAACTTACAAAGGCCGCATAATACACAAAGGTTAGGCCTGCTAGGGCCACAAATGCAATTTGGAATATGTTATACCTGCCAATCAAATCATTCAGGAATCAGCATAAACTATACTATACCACACAAAATAAATAAATAAATAAAAACAGCATACTTGTATAAGTATTTGATTCCACGTAGAGATTGCAACGTGTGACCGAAAATTTCTTGGGCAGCTGTAGCCTGAGCATAGTATGCAAATGCGGTTGAACAGAACTGAATCACACTAAAACCATCAAACAGAATGATCATAAGTATGAAAAAAGAATAACTTGAAAATATTCAAATATACATAAACCAGGCTCAAGGTCTTTTAATAGTTGCACTTAAAGGAACTAAGAAATTGAATCAACCTACCTGATGGAGCACAGAAGAATGAGACCCACATTAAATAGGAAAGAGTTCATGAGAGTAGCTCCCCACCTGTAACACCGCAACATATTCAACTGGATACCGTATAACAAATGTATAACAACAGAAATATTATTTAGGATAAAAAGAAGTAGTTACTTCATTGGATGGATGGTGATAAAAACTAGTCTCAATCCAAGCATCATTGCCCCAGCAATTACTGCAAGCAGAAGGTAGAAGCAGAAGAATGCGAAGGCTGCAGTACCCAGAAGACCTGGTGAAGTAGTAGTTCGTCAATGTAAATGTGTTTGTTGAAAGTAAACGGCATATAATAAAAAGAAAAAGGAAAGAAAATAAAATTTACCCCAAATATCATCCAACTTTATGAAAACCTCATTTAAGAAAGGAGAAAGTGGAGGGTCAATCAACAGATATATCACTATGTGTGCAACCCAAGCAATTGAAACAATCAACCTAATAGGAAGAATACAGTTAGACACAATAAATGCAATTAAAACAATAAAAAAAATCTGATTCTGACTGAACTAAGAATTCATCTAAATAATGAGAAAATGATCAATTCATGGCGTCAACAAAAAAATATAAAGCAACATCTAAATATGCAGAAAATGATCAATTCTCTGATTCTTGACGACAAAATCAACGTTTAAAATATACAAGCAACAACGCATACAAAGTTCAAAACCTTGTTTTAAAATGTAAAAGGTGAAAAAAATGAGGCAATGAGCCAAGTGGAGCGGCTCATTTGGCAGGCCAAAATCAGGCACGGTGAAATTGGTATTGTGACCTTGGTTTAAAAAAGCGTGAGGCGCTCCGAGGCGTTTTGGTTCCAAAATCCGAAGCGCTACACATATGCGAGGTGCTCAATATTTAAAAAAATATATATATAAAAATATTTATATATGTCAGTATGACATATTCTACCTTCTAATCAAACATAAACACAAAAACATGATTATAAAACACCCTTAAACACTTAAAAAAGCATTCAAAACATAAGAATGACCAAGCACATAGTCATCTAAATTCAAAACACACTTAAAAATGAAGACAACATTAAGTAACTTAATGTTAAAGAAGAAGAAAAAAAAAGAACATCAAAATATAGGAACGAGTTTGAACTTTGAACTAATTCCCTAGTCCCTACAGCTTAATATATCATTGAACATCATCAGAATATGATTCATACCAATTATCCAATGCTTGTGATATAACAATCAATACTTGAAAAGCAACATAGAACAACCCAAAACAACTCTTTGGTTCCAAGGGGGCAACGCCGTCCGGGGGTAGCCCCCGGAAGCAGGGTCCAAGGGGCGGCAGCCCCTGGCGGGGTAGAAAAATTTGGTATAACAATCGATAATAAACATAGAACAATCCATAATACGAATCAACATAGAACTTCACTTGCTGGGCTAAATAGAATAGGCAAAAAAATGGTTTTTGGGCTGAGGCGCTACTGAAGCGCCGCCCCAAGAGCTTCATGTATCCAAGCGCTTTTCGACCAAAAAAAACGATTTTTTTGGCGCCTCACGCCTCAAGAGCTTAAAGCGCGCCACAGGCGCTATTTTTAAACCAAGATTGTGACTATTGTCCACAACCACAACGTACTTTTACTAATTTTAAAGTGAAAAAAAAAAAAAAATCAATACGTTTGGCAGTTGGCACACATCAATTATGCAACCTTTTAACAAACACAAGAAATAGATGAGTAGTTAATTTGTTTCAAATTATTCCTCCTAGCAGAGAAACGCTTTATGGTTTGCTGGATGTTTTCTAACAAGTATAACTTGGTACACAAGGACCCTACCAATTGTAACAAATAAAGTAACAAAAACAAATTCAATTGAAGAAATACATAATAAATATGAGTATATGACTCACCCAAAGACTCCAAGTATAAGCTTTGCCAGATAGCCAAGAACAGTCATAGCCCAGGTGGCCTCTGCCTGAATAGATTAGATTACACAATATTAGGTGGTCAACTAGGACAAACATAAATAAAAGGAAGTAATAATTCAGAACACAATGTTACATATTTATCACCTTTTCACCTTGTGGGTACATCTCTTCTAAAGCCTTCACGTCATCCTCCAAAAGAAGCAATTCCTGAAGGGTAAGAATATTCACATAAACTTGAAAATTAACTAATTATCTAATTTACAAAGGGAAACTGTATGTATATGATGACATATTTTCAATGTTGTGTCTCTCCTTTCATTTTTCGTGGTTTTAATATTCAAGACAAATGAAACAGTTCACAAATATTGGATTCGGAATCTACAAATTGATTTTCATGCTCATATAAATATCAATGCGTAAATAGCCAACATATGCATTATTGCATTTTACAAGATACATACAAGTTGGAATTTGTGAATAATGCTATATGCTTCACACTTGATAGTATTTCTTTATGTAATTCTTTTAAGGCCATACCTTTTCTACAGCCTTCATGTTTTTACGCCATTTCCTTCCTTTTGAACCACTTCTTTCTTCCTGATGAAGTGCATCAGCTGCCTTTTTCAGTTCTCTTGCTTTTTTACCAAGTTCCGTTGCTTCCTAAACAATAAAAAAAAAAAACAACCTAAACATTCTATTCTAATTGAAATCATTTGCATGGGAATATGATTTATAAACAGAAGAACATAGGGCCTACCTTAATATACTGCGATCTAGTAATCACTGCCTTTGGCCGCCTTATGAATGAAAATATAAGTCCTAAGGGTAGGCAAGCAATGCCAACTCCACCAAATATCTATCATAACAAGGCAAAGCATTAGGATTGTGCAGAAAATAGTTCACATCTAAAACGCCAGCCTATCTTGCAATGAAATGCTTTCAGGAAAAAAAAAACATTATTAGTCTACATGCTACATGAAAATCACAAGGCCAAGAAATGAACTTACAGAGAAAAGCACAGAGCCAACAATAGTGGCTAGAGCAACAACATATTCTGGAAAAGTTGAGCGCATGGTCCATGTTGTCTCTGATGAAGGACTAGCAACATAGGCAGAACACTGCCATTCATAAAAATAAGATATAAAAGATGCTGTAAAAATGCCAAAGTGAATGAAATAAATTTAAAAAAAAAAACATAATTAAGTCTGTTTGTTTACCTGGCGACCGTTGTTGACACATGGTTGACCACTCGATAACTGGAAGGTACTTGGGAATGAAATTGTCGAAGAAGACAAGTGTCTAACAGTAAAATCAACTTTTCCAATAACACCTAGCACATGAAATCAGTACCACTCAGCAACAAGCCAACAAAAGCATTCAACAGGAGAACAGACATGAGGTATTACAGGCTTTATGTCAAAATAGATCATATCAATAATGTATTAATGTGTTGGAACCTATTACATGAATTGTAATAAAATAATGGCACATGTATACAATTTACGCCAGAAAAACAAGGCACCGTTTGAATGCTCAAATACCTAGGCCACAAGGCACCCTTTCAAAATATGTACAAATTACAAGCCACAACTAAAGCCATAAAAAGGCTAAAAGAGTCATTAGCACTATGTAGAAATAATTAATACTACTCAACACAACAGGTGACATCAAAAGTTACCGAGTCAAACATGAATGGAGGGTATGACATGCATTCTCTATATGTTAAAATATAACATACATAATCAGAGACAACCTAGTAACCATGCTAAGTTCTCTTTTTATTTTTGCCACTAAAAAATGACCCTCGAGTACATTAGGAAATGCACTACCATAGGGATTCACGATCTTGTGAAGTCAATTTTGATAGAAATTTATTCAAATTACAAGAATAGGGGTCACATACTATAACTGATTTGAAACATGTCGCTTTTTTTCTCAAAGTGGATACATGAAATATGAAAAGATAGCTTTACAAGACTTATATCCCTATGCACCTAAACGACGAGTCATGACAAAACCTTGAACGAAAAATAAAGAAATTGTTACAGGGTAACTTTGTAAATACGTTCAAAAATTTAATTTTGTTTTCTTTAGAACAAATACTTGATGAAGTTATGATTCGTTTATGCCATATTAACTAGTTGAGGACATCGAGTAAATAGTCAGTTGAAAAATTTAAGGTGAAAACCAATTGAGATCAACAGTGGGTGATCCGTCCATAGTCTTATCTACAGCCAACTCTTTTGGTCATATTCCACAATGTGTCGCGTATTATAACTCAAGATGTAAAATAGAGATGACAACCGTTTCTGAGTTGTGATAAGTGGCTAAGTTATCCTCGACTCGTCTTGAGTTGAGCATGATATCTAATGCTATACTGGTGTCATTGTATGGTAACATCCATCTCCACAAAGATATTCATGTTATAGTCGTCTAATATGTACCCACAGAAGCATAGCATAACAGGTTTTAGTGAAGTGATATCTACTAGTAACTGATTGGAGTTATGTTTCCTATGTTGATGCAACATTTTGTTTGAAATAGAAATAGAAATAGGGTAGATTTAGTTTAAAAAAATATATTGACGTAATAAAGTAATGAAGTTGATTTGATGAGTAAAAGCAGTTGTAGTTATAGTTGCAGATGATGATTAATAAGACTAACCGTAGAGAATACCCAGCACCAAACCACAAACAATGGCAGTAGTTACGACCCAAAGCAGGGCACTTTTAATCCTCTTGGCAACAGTCCTAAAAGAGACAATTGAGAGACATGTTGAGCAATAATAGGTAAATGTTAGAAAAAGGAAATGAGTACTGACTTGTCTTGGTCGCCTTCGTAGTAAAACATAGCAAAGGGGATAACAAAGAAGACAAGAAGAGCGTCGATGATGTAGACTGCGAGCCACAGATCCTTCATGGGGAGGGTGAGATTGCAGGCGCCGTTATAGATGGAGTGCTGGCAGGCCTGGCGGTTGGCGACGTCAGCGGGGAGCATAAGGATGGAGATAGCGGCAACGGAGAGGCCGAAGACGACGACGAACTTGGGGAAATAGGCCTGGTTTTTGTCATCGGGATGCTGGTAGTTCACCAGGAGGTAGAGGTTGAAGATGAACACCACCACGCACACAACTATCGCTACGATCACAAGCGCTAGATTAAAATCCCCCATTCTCAATCAATCAATCATCAACTAATTCAGATTCAGATGATGATTGTTTCTAGGGTTTTACTGTGCTGTGTTCAGATGAGATCTGTTTTTGCCACCGTAGTGAATTAAGTTACAAGTTTGCCCTCGGATGAACCGATTATAACAACTGGCCTTCAAACGGAATAAAATGGGAACAGCCAGCCTGGATTGGTGGAAATAATCATGCCTTATTCTTTTTTTTTTTTCTTTTTTAAGTGCCCCTAACTCATTTTATATTCTTTCAACTTTTAATTTAATTTCATCTTTCTTTCATTTCATTTGCTATAAATAGGGCTGTAAACAAACCAAACGTTCGGCGAACAGTTTGTGAACTGTTCGGCGGGAAGTTCGTTTGTGTTCGTTCGTTTAATAAATGAACGAACACAAACAAAAAATTCCGTTCGTTTAGCTAAACAAACGAACATGAACAAAGGTCGTGTTCGTTCGTTTATGTTCGTGAACGTTCGGTAACGTGTTCGTGTATGTTTGTGTTTGTTCGATAGTTCATTAGGGTTTTTAATTTTTTATATTTAATTTAAGTATTTCAAATTTCCCAGTTGTAGATTATTTAACATGTATTAGTGTATCACATGTTAATATTACTTTAACTATTTTTATTAACGGTCATTTTTGGTGGATTAAACGAGGATTTCAAGATTATATGATCAAGATTATGTCACGTATATTTGGGTAATTGGATTAGTATATTCTGGGCGGACAATGTCAGCGATGAAAAAATGCGAATTTTCAGAATTTAATGTGTTCGTTTGTGCTCGATTTTGTTTAGTAATGCCTATTTGTGTTCGTTTACATTCATTTGTGTTTGTTTGTGTTCGTTTTTGACCGACACCTAAATTTAGCAAATAAATACAAGCGAACACGAACAAAAATCTCGTTCGGTAAGTGTTCATGAACAGTTCGTGAACACGTTATTTTCTTAAAAAACGAACACGAACAAAAAATCTCGTTCGGTAAGTGTTCGTGAACAGTTCGCAAACACGTTAATTCCTTAACAAACAAACATGAACAAGGCCTTGTTCGTGTTCGTTTGGTTCGTTTACAGCCCTAGCTATAAACTTACCTCACACACTAAACCATAACAATACTTTTGACTTAACATACACTATTATGATTCACACACACTTGTGCAACCCATATATTCATCTTGTTCCATAGATATTTCCTCAATTCGTGGTACAATAACATTACTACAATCTTGCTTACAACAAAATTTATATCAGAGCCGGCTATGAGGGTGAGCCGGGTGGTCACCGGCTCCGGGCCCGACCCTTAAATGGGCCCGAACGTTTTTTTTAAAATATGCGTATATATATTAAATTCTATATTTAGGATATATATTTGTGTTTTATACATTAAAGTCTTGTTAGTGGAGTTGGAAAAACCATGTTAATTTAATGTAGAGGTCTCAAGTTCAATCCTTGGCTCTAGCACTATACTCAAATTTTTTTTATAATTCATTCATCTTTACAAAATTTTGGGCCCAAATTCTTTTTCGCCCAAGGCCCAATTTTTTTTTGACATTTTCGAAGACGGCCCTGATTTATATCATAATGTTTAATTGTATACAAAAAAACTAAACACGACCGAACATCCTGTAAACAACTTAGAAATCATACCCCTTTTTTTAACGTATCCCCTAAGTCATTTTATATTCTTTTCACTTTCATTTACTTTTTATTTGCCTCTGCTTTTTGTCTAGGTTACTTTTCACTCAATCTGTTTAACCCATTATTATGTATATTCTTTTCGCTTTCACTTTATTTACCTCTAACTTTATTATTTTGGCCGGTTCCTTTCCCTCAATGTTTTGCAAACCGTCTAGTACAGCTGATTAAACCGTTATATCCTCTATAAAGGACTCGATCAAATTTAACCCACATTCACCCATCACCACCAAATATTTTGTCACTTTATCATTGTGTAAATGCTTTTATTTATTTTGAATACATGATATAATATTATCATGTTTATCTATATTTACCTCCACGTGGTATTTATTTAGAACTAGTTATTCACCCCGCGCTTCGCGGCGGAAGGTTAAACTGTTTAAGATTTTTAGTTAGCCAAGTTACATGGATTACTACAAAAGATGAGTATTAAAGATGAGCATTATGTCGCCAAGCAAACCTAATTGGTTGCGATGTGAGTGAACTATGAGTAACACCACCTTATTGCCCCAAGAAAGATGCGATCTAAGCATACAAAAGGTAATAGAACCCCCCAAAACCTTGAAGCATAATTAGATCCTTAATAAAGGTCTTTCACAGTATGCAGCCAAGAAACAATCAAAAGCATACAATCCCAAATTCTAAAATATATTATCTGATAATTTGTACATGTCAACAATTGCAACTAATTTTACTACCATGATTGCAAGTCAAGCTTTCCAATAGTACCCAACTGAGAGAATTGGCAAGGATAGCATGCATGTTACTATTTACCCCCAATCCCTCATTGTCACTCAAATTAATGTATGTTTCCCCCCTTTGCTACTCTCTTCTCACATCTATGGTCCAGTCCTATTGAGAGAGAAGATGAACCTGGAAAACCAAAACCAAAATATGTTATATTATCAAATGTTGTTGTTTATTGCATTTATTTACTTAATGTATATACATATAATCTAATCAAAACACGAAATCAACATATTTAAGATTAGAAATACAACTATGCGGAGCTATGAAAATTGTAAACCTGCCTAGCGAAGTTCGATTGGTATCTGCTCAATTCTTTATGATGGCGGTAGTACCAATACTTGATTGTTCATGTAACATGAGTTCCAACAAAGCACGTCCATCATAAGGCCAAATGTTGTATATCTTAGTGAAAGACTTAAAGGTGGCCATGTACAAATCTAGAAAGCTGTTAAAAATATAGCATGCTTGTTATGCATGTTACATATCTAATTCATATGTCCTATTCTAGGCTTTATTATCTCTGGGTCTGTTACTGTCTTGGGCTTATGCTGCTGGCCCGTCTGTCCTTGCCCTAGTTGTTGGCCCATGGCCTAGCTAATGGTAGCTTATGTTTTACGAGTTATTAGTTTGGATGGTTGAGATTTATGCAGGTGTCTTGTGATCTACGGCCAAGATATGATCGTGTGTGTTAGTTGGATGGTTCCCGAGGCACTATATATAGATTGTTATTCTTTTCTTTATTCAAGCGGTCTCTCATCTCTTGTCTTGTGTAGTCTTTGGGCGATTAGGGTTTTCTCTGTATCTCTGAGTTATCCCTCATTGTTGGTATGTAAGTCTTGTGATTATCATTAACAGAGACTCTCTGGTTTGGTTGATCAGTAGAGTCATCTGAACCTTGTATTGTTATTATTAGGGTTTCATCGTTTGGTGATACCTATTTGGGTATTGGGGGTATTTTTCTGGGTTGGTTTAATAAGAGTTTTGTCACCTGTTTTGTCGCCTAATCTCTGGTGTTGTGTTCATGTTATGAATCTGATTTTGTGTTGGCTCAGATCTTGTTATTAGTCTTTTGGTTCATAAAATTTTACAAAAGCATATGTCGACTTGTAAGTCGTGACCCATGTGGCCTACACATGGAATAGCAGAGTTTGAAGATGTTCAAACAAATGGTATAATAGCAAAAAATGAAGATAAGTTGAACTTGCAGGGTATCATATGGTGACGATTTCTACCCTAGACCTTGCTAGGATCACCGATTTCTTGTTTCTTCCTTCAATGTCGATCGTTGCTCGTCACCTAAATCATTACCCTCTTGGCCATCTAAAGTCACCTAAAATACCTCAAAACATTCAGCAAATGTTGATAAAAATAAATCATTTAAAAAACGACTTTCGTAGAAGCCAACTGAATCTGTGGAGAGTCATGGTGGCCTTTTAACCAATGGTATTAAGCTAATTTTGCAGTAATAAAAAATAAAACTTTTGTTCATTGAAAACCTTTACTAAAACTTTTGTTGTTAACATATATGTGTGTAGTCAAGGATATATCTTGATGTTGAACCTGATGTAATATGCTTTAATTTTGATAATCTTTTTTTTGTATCATTTCATTGTAATTTGTCTTTGAAGTTATAGCAGAATGGAAACCCTTAAATGAGAAGGCTAGTCCAGCAGAGAGTGGAAGCAAAGGAAAGGGTAGCACAAAGGTGAGATTGGCATGAAATGAAGAACATACACTTGTCGTGAAAATTCTTAGTTAACAATAATGACCATTACAACAAGTGAATAACATTACCATGGTTTATGTTAGTTCTATAATGAACAGTGCCCAAAATTGACCTAGGTAGTTCATGTAATATCTCACATCGGTTGGGAAAGGGGAACGAAAGCTTCCTTATAAAAGGTTGGATACCTAGCCTATCAGACGCGTTTTAAACCCATGATATTGTATATATGTGTGGGCCCTCGAGAGGGAGGGGAAAAGTGAAATTGAACTAATTTAAATGTTATTTTACTGATTTTTGAAAATTACATTAAAAGCAACGGATGGTTAATCATGCATCATGTGGTGGCGTTGATAGCCGAAAGACGAGGGGTACATGCACCAATCCTCCTTTGTCCCAATTACTGATTGTTATGTTGATTATGTCTAATACTTGATCCAAAACTACTTATGAGCCGGGGGGTCTCACTGGAAGTAGCATCTCTATGCCTATGGAGTAGAGATAAGACTATCTATGTCTTACCCTTCCCAGACCCTCTATATTACCTTTATTTTACTATTGGTGGAATTTACTAAGTATGAAATAGATACAATCTTTATAAAATGTGACATTCTAATTCTAATATGAAATTACAATTGGTATTTACAGGTACCTAAGGTGGGTATCCATGGGTTATAATGATTCATATATGGATACTTGAACTGCCAAGTAACCAGTTAAACTAATACTTGTACTAAACATAATTATACAATTGTCACATTAAACTTAGGTTAATGAAATAAATACATTTTTTGTTTTGTTTTGTTTATTGCAAGAGTAATAAACAAAAGTATGTTTATATTTTATCACAAAGTATGTATTATCAATATGCAAAATTAAGGTGGGTGAAACATAAGTAATTGTAAATGATAATTGTAATAATATCCGAGTTTGATAAGACGTAGAAATCGATTAAAACAAATAAATATTCAAAAAGTTCAAGCAAGCGACAGGGTAGGGCATAAAAGCTATGGCGGAGATTTGAGGGAGTCGACTTGTGATTTCCCATGAAGACCATTTAATCTGATGAAAGTGCGATAGTCGTTAAATGTCATGGGCTGATACAGAGGTGCTTCATTGTTTGTTAATAGCAGCTGCTTTGCAGGTTCAATCAGAATATCTCCCCTGGGATTGTAGAAGAAGGCCAAGGACACTCGATCGTGGTTTGAGTTCACAATCACACGGTGCTCTACACTCTTGTATCGTGCATTGCTTACAACCTACATACGTACTCCATCATATTAATTATGTATAACATAACTAGAAAGACGTACTATTAATAAAAATAACAATAGACTAGACTAGACTACCTGGAGTTGATCAGCAAGGTTGATGATGAAAGCATTGGGGATTGGTTTAACCGTGAGCCAGGCATCATCTTTACGGACTTGTAAGCCAGAAACATGGTCATCCGGCAACAACACCGTAAGCCCACCGGGATCCGAATGTGGTGAGATCCCGAGAGTTAAGTCAGGCTGTGGACACTTGGGGTAGAAATTAACTCTGAGTGAAGTCCCAATCTGATCCCCTCCAAATGCATTTTCAAGATAGTCCTCTTCTAATCCCAGATTTACAGATAATATTTTCATCAATTTCCCACAAACCTTCAAAACTTCCTCATTGTATTCCCTTACCAATTCCCTATCATCAATTGCAACCTTATATATTTTTTTTCCAAGTATTTTCTAAGATATAAACATAAAATAATTAATCAGTGAACTAGGCCGGCCGTAAATTCATATATGTTTTTCCTTGTAATTAATCATTATATCTCACAGTTTAATATAATAGTGAAACTTTCTTTCTAAAACAAACTAATGCCTTGGATGTGAGGCTTTCACATCCATTAATTTTCATCCAAAATTCTTTTTAATTATATTTTAAATAAAGACAACTATTAATTATTATTTTAAAATTTCAAATATGTTAATTAATATTTTTATCTTTTTCTTTTCCTTATTTTCCCCCATATTTTTTAAACGTTATTAACTTTTATATACGACATTTTTTTTTAAATTACACCAAATTAATGAGTGTTTTATTATCTTTCTAACGAGCAACATAGTGTTATATAAAAAAACGAAAAAACAACTTTTTTTACTGAGTTTTTGTTCATGCAGAAAAAAACATAATATGTTTACGTAGTTCATTAATCATGTCTAGGCAAGTAACTAATCATGTTAAGATAATATATATGTGCTTTTGAACCCACTATTACATATAAGGCCCCGCTATATATATAGATGTAGTCAGTCTGGTAATAATCTAATTTTTTTTTTGTATTTTGATTGGTGTTGCTAAAAAGTAGTAACATTGATTACAAAGGTTGCTAAGCCGGTTAGATGAAACATATGATTCTTACTGACCATGCAAATTTCTAGCTGATAAGTGATAATTAATCATCATACCATGCACGTCTTTTAAATCAAGCATCATCATGACATATCATTTGATAACAATTTGGTTTTTTTTCCAGGTTCACATCACAACTTTAGAATGTTTTGAGAAAGCAACAAAGTTTTATAAAGACTTCACTCGAGCAAGAGATGCACACGTAGAATTAAAAGTAGGTTTTATTAGTTATTGAGTGTTGATCCTTTAAAAAAAATCTTGAAAAAACGATATATTCCTTTTATGGTACATCCATTTTATCACTTCATGTTATATTTGTCTATCACGGGAAGCACCCGGTAGATAATCTAGTAATATCAATAAATGACTTACTTTATTTCATAATTAATATTAAAATGTCGTATTTTTTTAGTTAATCCATTGGCTTACTTTTAATATTTTAAATCATTTTTATAAGAAAAATTGGATTGTAATAATCTCACATTTGTGTTGTTAGCCAATAATAATCTTACTATACCGTCTATAAGTCTAATTTTTCAATCACTTTAAAGAAAAATACATGATAGAGCTAGGTTATAAGTCGTTTGATACTTATTTTTCTTGTATGCAAAATTGAAAATATATAAACACGTGATTATATATATATATATATATTTATCGACTATTTTTGGGTATAATTTTAGAAACATAAAATACTCTATGGATTTCAATATCTTTTTTTTTTTTTTTGAAAGGCGAATTTCTTGCTCCTTGTGAGACTTGAACTCAAGACCTCACACTTTTAGTGTATTAAAAGGCTTTGCCTTACCACTAGACCACCAACCCCAATGGCCTATGGATTTCAATATCTGGTCGGAACAAAATTAGTAACCTAGATATGCATGTAACGTCAATTTTTATACGTAAGAAAAAAAAAACATTTATGTCTCATGAAAATTGCATCCATAAACTTAAAAGTATACCTGCAGGAGGCAGGCCATTTAGATGGATTCCTGAGAGAAAGAGGGAGGAAGTGAAGGAAGAAGTAATCGCTCCAGTCGAGCTTTGCCCCTTTCTCCACCCCGAGCCGGCTACCGTACCCTTCGTAGGTCTCCGGCGAGTTGGCATACTCCTGCTTCATCTCCACGGGCAGACTGAAGAACTCCCGCCACACCCTCCGTGTTGCCGCCATCAGCTCCTCCCTCACCCCGTGGTTCACCACCTGGAACAACCCCCATTCCCGGCACGCTTCCGATATCACCTCCATGCTCCTCTCCCGTACCCTATGCTCCTCTGAGTACACCCCCGCAAGATCAATCACCGGAATATTAATATTACTACTACTATTGGATTGGTTTGAGTCATGATGATCAATTAGTGAGGGGCGGTCGTCGATGGGCTTTACATAACACTCTGGAATACGTTTCACTCCACTGTCTGAGACTGATTGCACTCGCACAACTGGTTCCGGCCATCTGCTAATTACCATATCTATCTCTCAAGATATATATATATATATAGGTGGAATATTGAGGCCGGGAGTTAAAGAAGAGTACGTGAGTGATTTATATATATTAAGAGACGGAATTAAAGTGTGTTGTGTATATATACACACTTTACACCTTTAATTAATTTTTATTCTTAATTTACTCGTGATTTGATTTCACATATACATATATATTCACATTCAATCGACTCATGTGATCAACGTACCCTTGACTTTAATGAATCACTTGATAATTTTGAACCATTTTCGAATTTATATTTTTAACTTCATTGAGGGTCAAACTAACTAATTAATTTAATTGATTAGTACTATCCCTTGCTAATTTTTTTTAACGGTTAGGAACGACGTGTCAACAACCGTAACATCAGGCGATGTGGTCAAGGTCAGCTACTCTATCGCCGCCAGCCCCTTGGCTCTCGCAAATGCACGGAAACCCGATCGACCTCCACCCGCCTGAAGGCACGATAGTGAAATAATCGGTAAAACATTGCCTCCCATCCGAGTCGAACCACCACACATATTCGCTTTTCGCATGGATGCCACAGAAAATAATGAAGACAGTGGGAATCGAACCTAAGTCACAAGAAACACCATGTTTTTTTTCCCAACCACTACACCACTACCTCATTGGCTCCTTGCTAATTTCATTCATGTTATTAGTTCCATGACCAATCGCTCAGTTTTATACTTTGTGCAATTTCTGTTTTTTTCAATAATTTTGACTTATTTCAAGTCTGCATGTCGTTGCAACTTCAAATCATAGTTTCACACTATAAGACTACTCGTTGTGGCCCGCGAGCAGCCTGCCGCGAGCCACAATGTGATCCAGGTGGATAGCCTGGCCCATAACGTTGGTCAGCGAACGGTGCCACAAGCTAGCCCAAGCAACGAAGCTCGCGTGAGCTAGCGGGTGCAATTCCAAAGGTCTTAAGCTAACGGTCAAAAATTAAATAAGGTAAATAAATTTTTGCTTGATTTTATAAAATTTTACATGTGTATATATATATATATATATATAGATCTTTAGGTTAATTTTTTTATCTTTCACTTGAACAAATGGCAAACCCTAATCCAAATCCAATCCCCGCCTCAATAAACCGTGT
The DNA here is from genome assembly GCA_030844895.1 of Ambrosia x helenae. Lineage (NCBI taxonomy): Eukaryota > Viridiplantae > Streptophyta > Magnoliopsida > Asterales > Asteraceae > Ambrosia > Ambrosia x helenae. The sequence continues at coordinate 1,991,319 of CM061230.1, read as the reverse complement.
AACACTAACGTGGAGTTTAGAGGAAGAACTTTGTTTGGTGGATTGTTATATCCGCCAACAAGAGATCGAAGAAGAATACAATCGAAACAAAAGCTTTTGGAAAGGGGTTGTCACCCGATTCAGGCGACGAAGGGGTGACAACCTTCGTTCAACTGATATGATTTATGGAAAATATTGTTCCATCAAGGCGAAGTGCACCATATTTGAGGGGTTCTTCATGGCTGCGATGAACGCGAACCCGGGTTTAAAAGATGAAGACTGGGTTGAAATGGTTCGTAATCAATATCGAGACACACACAATGATAAGTACCCACATGAACAAACATGGAGACTTATGAGAGGAAATTTTATAATGTAGTCGTCTTCTTTTTTATGTTTTTAATAATGTTTTGATGTTTTTTATTTTATGTTTTTTTATGCAATGGAATGTTTCTTTTATTTTTAGTTTAATGGTTTTTTTATAAAAAAATTGTACTAAATAATATATTTGGTAAAAAAATAACCGCTAACCCTTAGCCACAACACCCTGCAGCGAGCGATCGCCGGGTGCTAACCAGTGCCACGTAGGCGTTAACGTGGTTAAATATTATTCGATAAATCTATCACTAAGCTCTACCCACAACAGATAGTCTAACTTCACATAAAGATACATGTCACCTAGTGGTATCTTGGAGCTTAATTATGTCATGCTATATGAATTTTATATCTAGCCCACAACAAAGTAAAAATATATTTACCCATGACCTTGTGGAATCAGGCATGGTATGTTGTTTCACCCTCCTACAAAAAAGTGCGAGTTTAAATCTTTACAGGTGCAATGTTAGGTGGTATTTTGATGTAAAAAAATATAAAGGCGTGTAGAGTCACAATTAGATCAACTATGTTATATGTGACAGATTTTTGGGTCATCATGGATGTGTGGGAGAGTTGATGTTTTTATGGATGACTAGTATATTAAATAATATAAGAGACATGATATTGAGATGGTTTAATCTTGAAATTAGGATGCAACCCTCATGGTGAGGCAAAATTTGTTTGACATGTCCGATGATAGAATTTCATGGAATAATAAGATCAAGGTAGGGGGTTGCTTTGTCATAGCTTTACATAGTTTTTAGTGACATTTGGTTATTGGCTGTATACTTCTTTGACGTTTTAGTTGTACTATCTTATTTTTCCCTCCTTATTTGCTATTGGTAGCTTACTAGTACTAAATTTGTAATTTTAGTTTCGCTTGTTTCCTGTCATTTAGATATCATTTGAAGGGTTGGATGTTTTTAACCTCTTTCCATGTGTGTCGACCACCCGTAGTGGTGTGCTAAAAGGGCGTGAAAGGCCTAATTCACGCCCGGTTTCGAACTCAAACACCGTCCCCTAGGGCACTAAAGCTCGTGAAATTTGTTTGGCATGAAAGATTTAGCGGGGTGGATGAAGGAGATGGACCAATGGTTGAGGAGCAACGGTAACTTTTAAACGGTTAGTTTGAATTTTTGTTTTAATCAACTAATTTAATATCTTTATATACACACACTCACACCACACCACAACATTTATAAAACACACACACACCACACCCCAACATTTTATAAAAAAAAAAAAAAAAAAAAAACGAGTTCCCCCACATATTAGAAGACGAAGGAAAAAGCGACGTGTCAAAATTATATTCCGAACGCCGCTCAGGAATTGCCACAAGCGACAATGTCTCAAAGAATAATCAACGCGCATGACTTGCGTTCTAAGGATATCCATAACGCTTTAGCGATGGATTTGGTCCAACATGCATGGTCGGTTCGGTATATTCCAAATTACGAGGGTGAAGAAGAGGAAGATGATGACGAGTTCGACGAAACCAATGAATTTTAGTATTATTTGTGTTTTTTTAGTATTATTTATTTTTTAGTATTATTTAAATGAAATATTATTTGTTTTAAATTTCAAAATAATAATAATAATTAAGTACTGATTGAAAGGGGCTTGAAACCATTTGTCCCTTCTTAATTTCAAGCTTCATGGGAAACCCACATGACACATGTCAAAAAATACCCAAAAAAGAAGCTTGAAATTTGACCCCCGCTACACATGCTCTTATAGTGTTTTGAAGCTTGGGGTCTCCCTGGCAATAATCTCCCTATTCTTTGTAATACATGTATGGTTTTTGTTTGTATTTCACCCTTACCTTCCCTTAACCTAACAATAATTTAAGTATTGGTGAGATTTTACCCGGTATGATTAATTTTGGTAACTAATGATATAAAGCATGTTGAATTACACTTTCTTGTAATGCTACACAGTGTGATGGCGTGGAAATGGCATGTGGAGCTCTTTCATGCCAGCCCACCACATGGTGGCCAGTGGCGAAGCTTGACCCGGAGGTTCGGGGGGTCGGAAGTTACTGTGGGGTCGGAAGTCACTAGTTTCGGGGGGTCGAAACCCTGTATTTCCAAAAATTTCTATACGAATAATATATAATCGGAACTTCTGCGCGAAAATTCGGGGGGGGGGGGGGAGGGGTCGGTCGGCCCCTCTCGCCCCAACTAAGCATCGCCACTGATGGTGGCAACTACAAGCGTGGAGCATGGCGTAGGGCACATTCAGTGAAAATTTCCATCGGTGTGGGGCAATACCTGACGGTGGACGCGGCGGTTATTCATTGGGCCAACTAAATTCCAAGTTTTGACAGTTTCAAAACAGTAGGTGAAACCATATATTATTTATTAAATTATTAAATGTTATTTATTACCCCATTATTCAATTTTACCTATAAAACCCTTACCCCCATCGCTTTCAAAGATGACACGTTGGACCGAAGAAGAAGCGATCGCCCTTTGCATGGCGTGGATCGAAGTAAAAAACCACACCCCACGTTGAGGGTCCATTTGGCCTCATGTGCTATGGGAGTTCAAAGAGTTGGTCGCCGAACCACCAACTCACCAAACCACAAGTAAACCAACCTCCAACACAAATATCGATGTTTCGAGACGGTCCACCAAACAATACTGTGTCAAGTCACCAATCGAGTATGAGTTTGGTGGCCACGGTGAATTTTCTCACATATTGGCGTGACAAATGATCCGAGGGAACTTAGATTAAGTATAGTTTAGATTTACTTTATGTTTTTATTATTAGGTTTGTTTATTTTATGTTTTTAATTTTTAGTTTATGTTTATTTATTATTTTTAATGTATTTTTTTAATATAATTAATATTATGTGTTATAGTAATTTTAAAATAATAATATAAATCCACGTAGGCCACCCACCAACTATCAATGTCACCACTAACCTGTGCAAGTAACCTTTTTAAGGGTAATGTTACTTGAATCTACTTGACGATTCATGCCCCCTTAAGAAAATAACCACACCGTGGACTGAACATTGGATTTTACATGTATACGCTAAAATTGTTCACCATAGACTAGTTTAAGTGAAGTGAAAAATAATCTATTACAATCCATTGTAAGAAAAGGTTAGTGGTTTCTCATCACTGGCCCTCACCCTTATAGTGGAGTGGAATAAAAAATGATGGGTAGAGTCTAGCCTCATTGAAGTGTCAGGTTCAATCCTTGATCCCATCGGGTTTTACTGATTCTTCACTGTTGTGCCTTCAGGCAGGTGAGGGTTGGGTTTTCCCTAGAACTGGTGGCTAGGTGAGTTCTAGCTACCCAACGCTACTTGTGGGTGAGCACCTAAGACGTGTCTTCACTGAGGGGGGCGTATGAGGTGATTGTGTAACCAATTGGTGGGCACTCCAAATAATTGGGACATCTATCTGTTTGTTGGCCGTCCAAAAATAATGGTCTCGATTGTAATAATGTAATAGCATGAATGACCGTTCAATAATTAGTGATCACAATCGATGGTAAACGTGTGGTGTGTGTATATATGATTTAAGATTTTAGGTTTAGGTCCATTATTCGTTTTTATATCATATATAACTTTTTTCGTTTGCAGGCGTTAATTAAATTGTATAAAACAGAAATCGGGTAAAAGAATGGATAAATGTGGTTCAGTGTCCTGTCCTAGATTAGGAAGCTTTCGATCAATCATTACTTGAAGTAAACCTAACAAGCAAGGTAAGGTTTCCAATAGTTAGGAATTGCAGGATACTAGCTTGTCTCCCACCTCCCTCTTTGTTTGTTAGGTTTTTGACCCAACACCCCCAAATAGTTATTTTACTTTCATTCTTTTCCACTTCCTATCAGCCAAACAAGACGTACCATCTACCAATTTCTTCATTTATTTTTACACAATAATACCATCTAGATATTTTGTTTCCTAACCGAACCAAACTATAGCATAACAATCTATAGATCCAACATTACTAACTAAAACTATACCTTAACAATCTATTTCTCTTTATAAAAAGTAATCATATTACTAATTAAACACCATTGCTTGAATTATACATATATATCTACAAATTCGGGGTTTGATTTAAACAAGTTGAACGAGCGAGCCACGAACCGAACCTACCTTGGCTCGGGTTCAGCTAGTTGACAAACCAAGCCGATCCGGCTCGACTTGTTTAACACAAAGTTGATATCGAGCCAAACATTTTTAGAGTGAGCCTCTGGCTTTTCAAACAACCCTAAATTATATACGTCATATATTGTGACTCTTTTAAGTTAACAATACCTTCTATTAACACCTGGTATTATTGTTTTGAAATCTATATATATATATATATATATATATATAATAAATGAACAATGGTATTTCCCTTCAGAACTCTTTTTCTCTCATGTACACAAAATTAACGAGTGTTTTATTATCTTTGTAACGAACACCATAGTTCTATACAAAAAACAAAAAAAAAACGATTTTTTTAAGTCACTAATCATGTTAAGATAGTATGTATGTGTGTATATATATATAGGACTCAGTCATAATGAGAACTAGGTTAAGTTGAATACCACAATTCTTATTTTCCTAGTTTTTCATTTTACTTTTGGATGAACCGTGGGTACACAGTCTAGGGATGAGCAAAATTAACCGCCATAACCAAAACTAATTGGGTTTAACCCAATAGTTTTCTGCCTACGTGGCATGTCACAAAGTGCATGTGAGTCAATAAAATGCATAAAATGGCATGCCACTTAGGCAGAAAACTAACTGGGTTAAACCCAGTAAGTTTTGATCCAATTAAATAAAATCAAGACAAGTTAGATTTGTTAAATTTCACTTTGCAAATTGTGATTATTGCCTTCTAACTCAACAAAGTTAAAATTATTTAATTTAATTTCACTTCCCCTTTTTGTATTTATCTTTTTTTTTATTCTCCTCTTTTTTCCATGTTTTAGTTTTGAACATTTATATTTGTCTTTTATCGATTCTCTTATTTTTCTTTTTCCATGTTTTAGTTTAATTTTGTATTTTTCTCTTTTTTCGATTTTTTTTCATGTTTGTATTTTGTCTTCTTTCAATTTTCTTTTTTTCTTAATCTTCTTTCCATGTTTAGTTTAATTTTTGTATATTTCTCCTTTTTCGCTTTTTTTGTTCATGTTTGTATTTTGTCTTCTTTCAATTTTCTTTTTTTCTTAATATTCTCTCCATGTTTTAGTTTAATTTTTGGTATACTTCTCTTTTTTTACATAGTTAATTATAAAATATCTTTTTTTATGTATGTTTTGAATAGAACTGCGTCTTGACGTAAATTTTATTTAAAAGCAAATCAGATTAAATATAAAATGTTTTCATTCGATGGTATAAATTTTAGTTACCATACTTTTCGACGCAAATTTAGTTCGGAAACGAGCTTGATCGATTGTAGTGTATACTTTATGTCGTCGCATATCTCTTGAAACAAGTCGGATCAAATATAATACATTTTCACTCAACGTTATGAATTTGGATTATTCTACCTTTCAACGTAAATTTAGTTTGGAAATGAGTCGGGTTAATTGGGGTTCATACTTTATCGGGTTAATTTGGATTATTTAAAAAGGAGAAATAAAAAGGGAAAGGGGAAGAAATCGTTGGTAAGCATGACGATGAGCATCGCATTAATTAATGTGAACAAATGTGTACGAAAAATGAAAAAAATTGAAAGAATTGTTGGAGAGAGAAATAGTTGAGTTTCCGCGTAGAAGGATGAGAACCAAAGTTTGTCCGTTCATTTCTTTTAATAATAATAATAATAATAATAATAATAATAATAATAATAATAATAATAATAATAAGGGTTAAGGGTTTCATACACCCCGTGACGTCATCTTTTGGGGTATGTGACATCATATTCAGGGTATGTGGCAGTCTTCTATTGGTGTATGATGTGGGCTAGGGTATATGATTCTTAATTAAGGGGTGTATGGTTCCTAAATACCTAATAATAATTTAAAATCCAAAAGTAGTTTTTACTATAAGATGAACATTTGATTTTATACGATCGAACTTGTAGCGTTGGTTAATTACATGTCCTCTATTTATTTAATTATTTATGTTATACTTAAAATACTTAAAATATGTGTAAGGAAGAAAGGAAGGAAGGAAGTAATTCATGTAAAAAATAATAAAAAATGGTTTGATACATAAATAAATAAATAAATAAATATAGGTAGCCAGGGTAGGATTCCGTTTGTTTTGTGTGTTTGACCATTGCAACTAATGCTAATTTCTCTCTCGATGGATGGATCAACTCTTTCTTCTTTCTCTTTCAAACCATAACCTAAAATAAAAAATTCTTTCTTTCTTCCTTCCCAATTATAATCCATCTTTCTAACAAAACAAGCTAAGCTAAAGCTAAAGGTAAGGTAGAGATCATATATATATATAAAATAAGTAAAGGTAAGTATTGGTGATATGGATGGGGGTGAGCGGTTTCCGCAATGGAGTGTAGAAGAAACGAGGGATTTGTTGATGCTAAGAGCAGAGCTGGACCCCACCTTCATGGAGAAGAAGCGTAATAAGGTATTATGGGAACTTATTTCTACAAACCTCAAGGAGAGGGGCTATAACCGCACTCCTGATCAGTGTAAATGCAAATGGAAGAATCTTGTTACACGTTACAAGGTACCTTCCTTTCCTTCTTCCAAATACATACCTACCTACTTTAAATATAACATATGATATTATTGTAAATTAGTAGCTACCTTCGCTTAAACCTACTAAAGTTAATTAATTTGGAAATCCAGATAAACGTACCATACACTTATTATTTTCATGATGAATATATTTATTTTGTATTCAAGGAATTGAAAACCCTACGTACAATATATATATATATATATATATATATATATATATATATATATATATAGGCATCTTAATTAATTAATTAATTAAACATATATGGTTGTGGAATATGTATGTTATATATAGGGATTTGAGAGCATGGAACAAGAAGCTGGTATGAGCTGGCAACAATTCCCATTCTATAACGAGTTGCAGGCGATCTTCACAGGACGCATGCAAAGGATGGAAGCACAAGCTGGATCATCCAACTCCAAGAAGAGACTACTCTTGTCTTCTTCTGATGATGATGATCAGGAGAGTGATGCAACAGCAGACAAGACAATTAGTAAGAAGAAAAAGAAGAAGAAGAAGAAGAAGAAGAAGATTGGTGGTAACATTAATAATAATAATAAAGATGATGCGGTGATAAATTTGAAAGAAATATTGGAGGAGTTGATGAAACAACATATGCAAATAGAAATGCAATGGATGAAATTATACGAGTCAAAGCAAGAGAAAAGGAGGAGAAGGGACATGGAGTGGCGCCAAAAAATGGAAGCCTTGGAGAATGACAATATTATGTTCCATAGGAGACGGCGAGAGAGGGAAGACCAAACAAGGATTAAAGAAGAAACCAGATCCGAGAAACGAGATGCTCTTATAACTCTTCTTTTAAACAAGCTAGCTTAAACCACCACCGCAAGACTGACTGACTGACTGACTAATTAAGAGGTAGCTAGCTAGCTAGCGCGTTCAATTCCTAAGCCCGGCCACGTCGAAGACAAATTAATTAGCAAGGGACTTATGTGACAAGAAGAGATCGAGAGTGAGAAATTAATTAATATCCATGTACGTAGTCCAAGGATGCATGGGAGCTGGGCATATTTGAATTAAGTTGAGTAGTCTTGGTGGCTTTCTTAAGTTAAGCTTGTCCATAAATATATTGTAATTGGGGCATGCAAGGGAGATCATAATAGATGGTCTAGGGACGTTGTTTACACTAACTAGCTAGCTAATTCAAAATTGTACGCTCCAATCCATCAACTATGGCCATTCATTGTTTTAATTTTTTAATACTCCATTATTATTTGCTATATTATATACAAAATAATTGACTCATCCATTACTCATTAATTACTAGAATCTAACGCGGCCCATAAAATGCCTTAAGGCTTAAGCTACCTATATATTACGGAGTATATGTTATTAACCTTATACACTTGCTCACCTGTATGTACAATGTATTTTTATTTTCTGTGATGAATAAAATAATTTGCCATTAAAAAAAGGGAATATTTTATAGAATGGTAATCAACTTTTACTAGTGTTCCAATTAGATCACTCATAAAAATATTTGTTCTAATTAAGTCATTAAAGTTTATTTTATGTTCTAATCCTATATAGTTTACCTGAATAGCAGGTATAATATCTATGATTGAAACATTAAAGTAAACTTCAGTGACCTGATTAGAATATCAAGGTAAAATTGACTTATCTAATTGGGAAAAAAAGTGTTATAAAAATTGTGAATCTTTAAAAAATTTGCGAAAATTTTAAAAATGTTTATATTTTGATTTTTTATAATTTTTTAATTAATATTTTTTTGCCATTTTTAAAAAAAAGTTCGCATTTTTTTAATTTTTTTCATTAGTTTTTTACTTTTTTATAATTTAACATATTTTTTTATAATTATTTTAATTTTTATTCGTATTTTTTTTTTGTAATTTTCATAATTTTTTCGTAATTTTAAAAATATATTTTTCAATTTTTTAATCCATGTTGTTATTGATAATCTAGGTCAACATTTAAAAAAATAACCAAATAAAAGTCATATGGATTGATGACCTTTTTAATAGGTAAATTATCTATGATTAGAACACTAAAATAACTTTAGTTACCTAATTGGAACAATTTTTTTTATGAGTGACTTGATTAGAACACTCCTAAAAGTAGGATACTATTTAGCAAAGTTACCCCTTAAAAAAAACACCTTATATACTTATAAAGAGGAAAAACCATTTCTCTTAAATACGTACCCCAGTATAAAAATACTTAAAAAATACTAGCTACCATTATTGAATTAAAAGTAAATACTGCCAACCTTTAGTTGACTCCTTTTTATGTATTCACACATTCTTGTTATCATTACTTTGACATCTCAATTCTTAAATATCAAATCTATTCATCATGTTAATGAAATGTTCACATGATTAATCGAATCATTAGTTTACGTGTTACTCATATATATTAGTATTTTGACTGAATTACAAGTTTTGTCCTTTAGGTTTATACCAAATTTCAACGGATGTCCTTTAACTTTAAAATTGATTGGTTTTGTACTTTATGTTTCAAAATCTTGCACGTTTTGTCCTTTGGTGCTAACCCAGTTAGATTTTAACGTTAAGTGGAGGGTAAATATGTCTTTTTACTCTTTTAAGGACTGTTTATGTAACTAACTTAAAATTTATGTTTATTACCTGCACTTCTAAAAAACACACACACTTTTTACATCTTACAGTATTAGAGAGAGAGGAGGATGGTAGGTTGCTGGCCGGCGGCTCATGGCGGAGCCACGGTTGAGCTCCGGCAGCCACACCCAATACAACACACAACACAACCACCCACCCCCTTTACCTAACTGTAATCTAGAGAGAGAAATCTGAAGGAAATGAGAGAGAAAGAAAGAATCAGAAGCTGAGATGAGAGAGAAAGAGAGGTGTGAGAGAGGAGGACGGCAATAGTGAAGGGTCACCAGCCTTGGCCTACGCGAGTAGGTCGGAGACGTTGATGTTGAAAGGCGGCGGCGGCGAGTGGTTCACTAGGGTTCCGATGAAAGGCGGCAGCGGCGGTGGTTCACTAGGGTTCCGATGAAAGAAACCTGGTTCTAATTTGTACTCTGTTTTTGTCCATAGTTAACATCAACAGTGAAGGCCATTCATTTATCCGATGGGTGTTGTTGCTGGGTAGAGGTGGAAGGAAAAGGAACCGGGTGGTGGTCGGGTTATTGAGGTGGGTTCCGATTGGGTTGGGTGTTCCGATTGGATTGGGTAGGGTTTGGTTCAGAGGTGTAAGTGGAAGAAGAAGGTGACAGGTTGGTGACAGGTGGAGTGAAGTATTTCCGAGTGAGATCCGGTTGGGTTAGGTGTGGTTGGGTTTGTGGCTGGGGTCGGGTGTGGGTTTTGGTCCGGTCGTTTCAGATGTCCGGGTGGAGTGTTGAAGGTGGGGGTGTGGTTTGGCCGCCGGAAGACCACCGTCAGTGGTGGTGGGAGCCCTCCGGCTCCTCCTCCTCTCTTGGTCTCCTTTCTCTCTCTAAGTCCCTCTCTCTTGAGTTATAATCAGTAAAGTGTTCTTGTGGTGTGTGTTTATATTTGTACTCGAAGATGATGACAGATTGGTTAGTGGGATTTTATTTATAGGCGTTGATGGTGGTGGTGTCTGGTGGAGGCAGAGTGGCGTTGATGGTGGTGGTGTCTGGTGGAGGCAGAGGAGAAGAGATGAAAGAGGGAGAGATGGAGTAGAGAGAGGGGTATATATGTAACACATATATATTTCATTTTAATACAAAACTTTAACTTAAATACATAAACAGCCCTTATAAGTGTAAAAAGACAATTTTACCCTCCACTTAACGAAAAAAATTAACTGGGTTAGCAACAAAGGACATAACGTGCAAGATTTTAATACATAAAGGACAAAACCAATCAATTTTAAAGTTAAAGGACATCCGTTGAAATTTGGTATAAACTTAAAGGACAAAACTTGTAATTCAGTCTAGTATTTTTGAGCTAAGGGTCTCACTAGAAGTCTAAAGCAGTTTCTATCATCAAGAATAGGGGAAATGTATGTCTACATCTTACCCTCTATATTTTCTTGTATAAGTATCAATTTCTATTATTTCCCATTCATATTTAATCCTCTATTGACATTTTCTAAGAATATTTCAAACCACAATTATTAATGGTCATGTTGCCGATCCTATCTTGTCCACATCACCAATTAAATTGAACATAATTTTAATTATCAAAAGTAGATTCAAGTTATTGATTTCTTTTGTAAGTTCCGCAGTTAAAAATTATTAACATACTAGTAGTAGTAGTATATTATAAAATACAACAAATAATTCCATTAGTAAAGGCAAAGCCTTTAAAACACCTAGATTGTGGGAGGTCTTAAGTTCAAGTCCCAAAGACTAAAGGATTAAAGAGAAATTAACCTTTCAAACAAAAAATAAAATAAAAAAATAATAATTTACCTAACTTGATCACTTTAGTTGTTTAAATAAAGTTTGACCATGGACCAACAACATGACTTACTTACTTTCCTTCCTTCAATTAATTAAATTTGAATGTTACATTAAAGAATGGTAAGGAACTAAGAGCAAATCCAGATAAACTGAATAAATTATAAACTCTTTACCCTATTGATATCTATCAAATAATTCCATCATTAATCAAACAATCGTCCTTGAAAAAGAATGTTTGCTCAGGCAAAATTCAATGCATCTACTTTTCTTTGCTAAGTTTATCGTCAGTTTGGTAGTATAACACGTCTCCAGTGTCGCTAACATAATGGTCTTTCCTCAAGCTTCTAACTAGTTCACCGAGTAGGTGAAAAGGTAGAGGCGGTGACTTTTTGGGTTCTCTATAGTATTTCCCAAGCACAGATTTTGCAGCCTCCGTCTACAATACAAGAAAAAATGAAACGACTATGAATACTACAAAACAAATGCAATAATTTATCAATGGTAGACTACTATTAATTAAATTAACAGTTACAAGTGAGCATGTTTTTTTGTTTTGTTTTGTTACTTTGTGGGTCAAATGTATGATTTTTCATCTTCAAATTGATGTTAAGTGTTAACTTATTATTAATGTTTACATCTGTAGGTTAGGTTAGTGACCACGATGAAGGGTGCCAACATAATGTCTTCTGAGAAAATGTAATGTAGCACACCCGTATCGTTTTTTTTAATCCATTTTAGAACAAAATATTTGACTAAAAAAACCAAAGGATGTTTATTTTCTGGAGCCTGCGTCAAAATGTAACTGATTTCCACATGTAAGAAGTCATTACAGACGAACACAAAAGCAGGGTTGCGTGAATCTGGCTTATATATATATATATATATATATTTAAGTAAAAAACCAGACAGTTTTAGTGGCCAAAGGGACCAATTTTCATTTTTCATTGTCAATATGTCACATTTAAGAATTTAAGAATAACAGGTTTGACTCATCAACTCAAAGGATGGCTTCTCTCCCCTGGACCTGAAGTACAACTTAAACTTTGTACCACCAAACTTCTATAAGAAATTGGGACCCATGAAAAAAATCTTTGGACATGAGAAGAGAAAGTTTGACCAGAACGGTCAAACCACGTGATTTCATATCCAAATTTGCTACGTTTTTTTTGTAACTTTTTTCAAATTAATTATAGCAATCCTTCCGATTTCTCAAACATTGCGGGCATGCATCCCAGTCATCTGTAAGAATCGTCTAAGCTCGCTAAGAAAAAAAGATAGTTTTCTTTTCCTGGAATTGAACTTAATCCTTTTCAAATGTGTGAAGGGACTAGTGACATTCTATTTTCATGAAACATGCAATGCAAAACATGAATTCTTTTTATGAATCAAGAAGGGATACTAACCGCCTCAATTAGGTGATAGTGAGGGATCTGGGGAAAGAGATGGTGAATGACATGTGTTCCAATGTCGTGATGGATATTATTAATCCAACCATAATCACGGTCGATGGTGGTCAGTCCTCCCCTTAGATAACTCCATTCCTACGAAAAACAAAGATAAAAAATGATCAAAACTTCTACCATGTTTTCTCCATTTCATATATCTGTGGCATACTAGGCAAACAGGGCTCAAGTTTGACTAGCCATACAAGCTTTATCAAATATGTGAGGTGCAAAGTGTGAATCACAAAAAAAAAAAAAATGAGTAAGACTCGCAGTCAAAGGTACACAATGTCCTTGTAAAAATTTCATAAAATGCTTAATCTTGTGGGAAAAAAATATAAATATAAAATTGCTACCTTATAATGACAATGAGCAATCAGATAACTCTGGCTGGCAATTTTGTTTGGAAAAGAACATTCCAATGAGTGTTGAACATACCAAAATTGAAATTGTAACCATTTTTATGGGGTACAGAAGGAAACTAACAAATTTAAATTCAAATAATTTACACACTAATTTTTTTCTTTGTGGAACATGTTTTAATAGATTTTACCATCAGGTTGCAAAATATGAATAAGCAAGCATTTGTAGTATACCAAACAACAGGAAATTAGTTTAAAGAGCTAATACCTTTCCACGATACCAAGGAAGTTTATCTTCATGGCCATGATGATGCAAGTAAGTAACAAAATCCAACCACATAACATTTATCTGAAATCAAACCAAAATCCCACATGAGAAATTCCTCCTTTTTCTTTTCACCAAATTTAAGCCCACATTAATTACTATAACAAAAAAACGGGAATAATATAATCAAGAATGTCAAAATTACCAAATATGGAATGCCATATAGTTTTAGCATTTGCACTGGACCAACAACGAAGTTCAAACCGAAAAGCAAAGCAAACATTGCTGTCCAACAAATTGTTGAAGTGATCACGTCTTTTTTCTCAGCCGGAACAAACAAATCGCTGCTTGGATCAAAGTGTGAACCACTCTTTCCAGGAGATCTATTCCACTACAAAAGAAGGAACATGCATGTTGTTGTATCACCGGTCCCACAAAAGCATATAACTCATTATAACAGTTGTATCATGGATTCATGTCATGTTGCTGACAGAGTACAATAAACCAATTAACATTCACAAAAAAATTGGTAAGGCAGGGCTCTCAAAAGTTGAGAGAAACACATTTTCGTTTTTCTTACATATATTCTTTCATAGTATCAAATTTACCACTTCAAAAAACTGAAAATATATGACATTTTCTCATTTCATAGTAATAAAAAAAATCAGTTACTTATAAAAGAAGTAAAAGACATTATGCATTGAGAGTTGAGACCATTCAAACTCAAAGTTTAAAAAAAACGGGAACGAGCGTCGAGGCGTTTTCCCTTTGCCTCACGAGGCGTAAGCCCAAGGTGGAACTAAAAAATGTATATAAATTATATTTCTTATAAAAAATAAAATACTAACTAATTTCATCATTATATTCATCAAAAACATCGAAAATACACATTAAAAAGGCATGGAAATATGGAATGCTTGAAATTGGCACAAAAAGTCTAAAACATAAAAAAACAAACATCCAAACCCCTGAGGCGCAGATTTCCTTAGCGCCTCAGCCCTATGAGGTGCACATGCAAAATAACCCCCTGAGGCGTCGCCTCAGACTCGTTTTCATACCGAATCGCCCTGAGGCGCGCGCCTCTACAGTTTTTTTAAACCATGTTCAAACTAATATTGTTGTTTTCCTATTTTTTTATTTAGTCAGCCAGAGTGTTATGATTTTATTCTATTTAATATGGAATGGGTAACCAATGTTTTGAAGTATAAAGAAGTTAACTTACTAGGTAAAAAGGATAAGCAAGCATTGGAAAAGGGAGGGTGAAGCGTAGTGTTCGTGTCATCCAATCCAAACTCTTGAATGTTTTCTCAGTTAACTATAGAAGAAAAGTTGAAAACTTTAATATATTGATCATAATTTTCCAACATAATGCAACAACAAAGCATAAGAATGAAAGATACCGGGTGCCATGATTCATCGTTTTCAACATGTCCATGGTTTTGGTGATGCGTTCTATGACTGATTCTCCTGTAATAATGAAATTTTAATTCATGATCAGTTCGATTTGTGATGCAAATGATATGAACTGCATCATCAGTTCAGAATCCTCCTATTTAAATAACATCAAAAACATGAAGAAATTATTTCCATTCGCCTATTTATTAAACGGTAATAACTCATATCATAAAATTGTGAGATTATAAGTGAACCCGTTGATTAAAGCTTACCATCCATGATAAGGCACAAGAATTGAAGAATGTAGAAGATGCCCAACCACACTATTAAGCTTGGGATTGTTGGAGAAGCTTCCATGGCCACTACAAACCAATACAAGATCAAAATCTGAAAAACTCAGCCATGCCCCTTTTGACGTTTGTAGTCAAATGGCTAATTTGGTTGAATCCAAATTGATGGGCATTCTTTTTTATCCATAATGATTTTAGCATTTTCTTACAGGTGGCCCTATTATGTAATACTGGGAAAATTGCAATAAACTCAGTCATCTCTAATTTGGTCATTGTACTTCACATATTGTTACTAAAATACTATTTGGCTTTTGTAAAGCCAAGACTAATTTGCTCATTGTAAAACCATTCAGAAAATGTTATGAAAACCATCATCAAAGCATGTTTGACGGTAAAAGTAATGCCCAAATTTAGTGTTTTGAAAGTAGAGGGGATTAAAATTGAAGTTAAGTAGAAACAAGTTGCAATTTATCAGCATATTAATATATATGATTGCAGTTCTTGTGTGATATCATATGACATTGTATAAAAATAACTAATTTGACCATTAATGAATCAAACTAAAAAAAAAAAAGCCGGCAGGTTGAAGCATACACGTTTAGACTTTTATTTTTTGTAGTCAAAAGGTTGATTCTTTTAATATAGAATAGAATAGAATAGAATATTGTTAAAATTAGGTATGAATACTTGGTTTGATGCAAAAGTTTTTTAGCAATTTCTAAGGTTTCCAGTTTCATGTACATCTAATCTAATCTAATCTAATCATCCTTAATAATTGAAGCAGTTTAATAAGTAAAAGTAATTAGAAGAAGAAGAAGAAGAAGATTTATATACCAGTCATGACCAAGGACAAAAAGAGCCCAAAACATGGTTCCTTGAGCAGCCCAATAAAGGGGCCAAAGAAGGGAATTGTTGTTGAGATGAGCGGCAGCGGCTGCTAAGGCAAGAACAACAGCAACATCCCTTGCAACGTAAGTCATGGACCTCCATGGATCCTTGACCCAGCAGTGTTTAGGTATAGCAGCCCTAATATCAGCCAGATTAAAAGGCGGCGGAGCCCCTGCATCAAATATCTCTTCTTCTTCTTCTTCGTCTTCTTGTTGTTGTAAAGTGATTATTTGATCTAATGATGGAATGGTGAGTGGAAGGCGGCTGCTGCTGCTGCTAACTTTGAGTGGCCAGCCATCAGAGTTATGTTTACAGCGTAAAGGAATAATAATAATATTTGAAGGGGTGCTACTGCTACTGAATCTTTTAGTTGGTATGGGTATGGGTATGGGTATGGCTAAAGATTGGGAAAGGGTGCACCCTCCTGCTCCTGCTCCTGCTGCTGATAACACCAATCCGGCCATTCTCACAGATCAGAGATGAGATGCTCTTCTCTTCCTTCTCCCACTTAACCCAACTTTTACTTTTACCTTTACCTGCCTACCTGCCTACCTAGATGCATGTATGCCTATATATATACTCCGTATATATATAGAGAGAGAGATTGGGCTGGCCAATGGGGTGCAATTAGATCATGGGTCTGTTATTGCTATCCCATGACTTTAGATTTCGTTTCTCACTTTCATCATCTTTATTTAAAATATAACATTTTTAATCCTTAGAATTAGGGTTGCAAACAAATCAAATGAACATATATCGAACGCAATTTTCTGTTAGTGTTCGTTTGTTAGAAAACATTGGTGTTCGTGTTCGTTTATTAATTTTGTTCATAAACTCACACAAACACAAATAAACATTAATGAGCACAGACAAGTGTTCATTAATACAAATGAACACAAAGAAGTGTTCATGAACGGAAACAAACATACAGGGACATATATTAACTTCCGAATAAGATCAAATTCACTTATATTAAGAAATTAACTATATCCACCCAAAATATAATCTAGTTATACATACTTAGAGGGTGTTTGTTAGTCTCTTAATCATTCAGCATTAAGAGTGTAAATAAAAAAGTTAAATGTTTCTTTGAAAAAAGAGGGTCTGAGAAACCGGAAACAAACGTGTGTGTGTAAAATTTGTTGAGTTTTCATTTAAAGAAAGATGGCAAAAGCGTGATGGCAAGGCTACTCTATTGTTGATTCAAAATAATAGTAACATAAAATGATAAAAGGGTAAACGAAATAGCCGAATGGAAGTGGGATAGGTTGAGGATAATATGGTTAAGGTGAAAGGATGACATAACTTTATACTATATTATAAAGAATTTGAGAAGGATACCTAAATACAACCTTTGATGCAAATGGTACGATGCTTTATGAAGTCATAATAAAAAGAAATTCAAAGAAATGTCTACTCCATCCTTTTGTCACCCACCAGCTATAACTAGCCATCATTGAAGAAACCTCAACAGTCCATCCTTATACAACGTGACTTCATTGCAACACACAAATAATTACTCTATATATTGATTTAGAACATCATACAATAGGGTCATTTAAGGTATTTCGGTGATGACCAGCAGTGTGTGTAGAGAAGAAGTGCATTCCTTTGCCGCCTCCTAAGTTACCAATGATGAAATCTTGCTCCACAACTCCGTTGCTCCCCATCCTGTTCAACTTTGGCTTCCGAATGCTTCACCGCTTTCGGAAGTTGGAAGGATTCAAAGGAAAGGATTGCAAGATAACGTTGTTTCAATTGTATGTGTTTTGACTGATTTTATGATTTGTTTTATATATATTATAGAGTATACCCACTTTTAGAACACTCACAGCCCGTCCATTAAATATTTGTGAGTGAATCCATCATATTTTAAAAGTGGGTTTTAGGGGTTGTGAGTAGAAGAGAGAGATTATGTTACTGTCCATCTATATATTTGAAAAGCTATTGTTCACCATCAAAATGTTTTAATATTTTTTTAAAGTCGTTATGAGTGAAGGAGAGAGAAAAAGTAATGATAAAAGTATACAAAAATATTATTTAGTTGAAATGAGAGAGAAATGTAATGTTTTTTAGCGTAATTTGATGGATAGAGATAGGGAATGGGATGTGAATGCTCTTAGTCAAGTTCCATACCACACCGTTCAAGCCCATTGTTCATACAAGTATATGTCCATTGGCGGGTCCTTGTACACGTTAAAAACCATACATATGTCCATACTTCTAGCTCTATACATGCTTACAATATAATCGGTTATTAAAATAACTATAACGGACTTTACTACATATTTTTAAATCAACTTTTTTTTATTATTTCAAGCTTGAATTTACAACATATTCTTAAATCCACTTTTTGAAATTTAAATTTTTTGCTATTTTGATTTTTCATAGATAGGTTTGATTGATGCGATGCATCATACATTATACTTGTGCTGGGAAGCAGACGAGGGCGAATGCAAGGACAAACAGTGGATTTAATGTCCTATTATGTACATCTCTTTTAATAGCTCAACAAGTTTACAGCAGAATTTTAACCCGTCTAAAAACTAGCTATATGATTAAGGGAACAAAAACAACATATATACTGGCCCTTTTTTCAGTTACACTCGCTCGGCACTGCTGGACATGGCAGAGCTCTAGCGCGTCAGCAGCCACGTTTGCAAAAACCATCCATCAAACACTCATGTAGTCAGCCGCAAATTCTTCATCGTTCTTTCCCAACATGTCCTTTAAGCTGCACTCACAATTCCTACCCTTGATCACCCAAAATCTTGGCTTTATCTTCTTCTCCAGCGAGTAGCTAAAGTATCTTGGATACTCCACCACCTCTTCTAGTGGCTTTTGCATTGTGTTTGCTAGAAACTCGTATTTTGGCCTTAAAACCTCTTCAATACTATACCCTAGCAATGGAGAGAACCTGCCCACCATAAATGCAATTTCCCTCTTTGATAGCCCAATCTTCAACAGGTACGCCATCCTGCAACACCAACTTATCATCCTCATCACTCTTCTCATTTTCATTATAATAAAAAATGCTTACCTTGGCTGTAAAGAATTATCCACGTCGCACACAAAAAACTCTGGGTATTTTCTGATTACACGAGGAAGATGCTTCTTAGAAACACCCAGTTCAGAAAGGAATTCAACCTTCTTCTTGAGCGTCTTATCAATGTTTGCCATGAAAATTTCCGGACATCGCCCAAGCACCCTGCCAATGTTTTCTTCTTCAAGCCCCAAACCTTTTAAATATGAAACCACCTGTTGGATCAACGAGTCAAAACTTGGCACCAATACACATAACAAAATGATTATCTATGTTGTATGTACGGTAGGTTAAAGCCCAGGGACGCATGGTATTTAGTACATTTAGTTTTTAGCCACAATTTTGTAAGTTATAATTTTACTTAGATTGTGTAATGTTATCTAAATCAGATGTCACAGTGAATGCAATACACATAATAAGGTTTTAATCCAATTAATATCTTGGGATACTGGAGCCAAAGTCAAAAAGCGCCAAGGAGAAATGAGTAACAATGAAACTTAGAAGAGGAACATTAAAAGCTATTCTACACAACAGTATACCGTAAACGTCGAGCAAAAGTCAATAGAGCCAGGGAGAAATGAATAACCAACCTGGAAAAAATCTTGTGGTTTCTGCATAAGTAGTTGAGGACTAGTGGCAACAACTTTGTTTAGTATGTTTTCTGTAACACCTATTACATGAAATTGATCAATCATCAGCTTCAGTTTTGCAACTGAACAACCTAAAAGAAGTGGGCAACTCCTGATTGCATGACAAATGTTAGCTTCTGCCACCTATCATGAAAATATGAAATGTTATCACAATTTACCAGGCAACATGATCATTGATTAGAAAATCTGGGAGCAAGAAGCATCTGCAACACCATCATACCTCCACAACAACAACAACAACCGTACCCAGGAAAATCCCACGAATAGCGACGCTATTAGTAGGGTCTGGGGAGGGTAAGATGTAGGCAAACCTTACCCCTATCGTTAGCGATAGAGAGGCTGCTTCCAGAGAGACCCCCGGCTCGACAAAAACAGATGCACACTGTATATCAAAAAAAAAAAAAAAAAAAAAAAAAAAAAAAAGAAAAGTGAATGTATAACATACTATAACATACAAATATATTTATTTATATATATATATATATAAACATGCATAGAGACCATCCCTAATTCCTAGTTAATCTTAAAATCCTAAAAATCTTTAACTTTAATCCTACGCCTCCACGAATTTCTATCTTGGACCATATCCTCAGAGAGGTGCAATTCTAACAAATCTTGTCTAATCCGATCGACCCAAGTCAATTTGGGTCTGCCTCTACTCCTCCTCCCCTCCACCGTGAGGTCTTCCACTCTTCTGACTGGGGCTGTCGTATGTCTCCGCTTCACATGACCAAACCATCTTAATCTTCCTTCCTTTATCTTATCTGCTATGTTTGCCACTTCTAGCCTCTTCCTAATAACCTCATTTCTAATCCGATCTAGCCTAGTGTGACCACACATCCACCTCAACATCCTCATCTCCGCCACTTCCATCTTGCGTAACTGTGTCTTTTTGATGGCCCAACAGTCAGTCCCATACATCATAGCAGGTCGAACTGCAGCCCTATAAAATTTTCCCTTAAGTTTAGTTGGGAACCTCTTATCGCACAGAACTCCAGATGCTGCTCTCCACTTACACCATCCAGCCTGAATACGATGTGCGACGTCACTATCAATCTCCCCGTCCTTTTGGACGAACGATCCTAAGTACTTAAACTTTATTACTTGCGGGACCACATGACCCTCAATGGTGATCTGGGTGCGATCTTCGTAGTTTGTCCCGCTGAAATCGCAGTGCATGTACTCCGTCTTAGAGCGACTAATCCTTAAACCTTTTCCCTCCAAAGCTAATCGCCATCCTTCTAACCTCATATTCAAACTTTGCTTAGTTTCGGCGATTAAAACAATGTCGTCAGCAAAAAGCATGCACCACGGTAATGCCTCCTGAATGGACTTAGACACCTCGTCTAGGATAACCGCAAAAAGAAACGGGCTCAACGCAGACCCTTGGTGGAGCCCTACCTCCACGGGAAAGAAATCAGTATCTCCTACAGGCGCACGAACACTAGTTTCAGTCCTATCATACATATCTCTAGTAATGTCAACATACTTACTTGGGATCCCTCTAGCCTCCAAACTATCCCAAATCAGTTTACGAGGTACACTATCATAGGCCTTTTCCAGATCAATGAATACCATATGAAGGTCTCGTTTCTTCTCCCTATACTTTTCCATCAGGCTCCTTAGCAAGTATATCGCTTCTGTAGTTGACCTCCCTGGCATGAAGCCAAATTGATTTATAGTAACATGAGTTTCTCTTCTAATCCTAGTCTCAATAACCCTCTCCCATAATTTCATAGTATGACTCAGCAGCTTAATTCCTCTGTAATTCCCACAACATTGTGCGTCCCCTTTGTTCTTATATACAGGCACTACAACACTGCTCCTCCACTGATCTGGCATTCTTCCAGATTTAAATATAAGGTTGAAGAAAATAGTTAGCCATTGCACTCCATCCTCTCCCAAACACTTCCAAGCCTCAATCGGGATGTTGTCCGGGCCAACTGCCTTAGCCTTTCCCATCATACCTCCATGGTGTCAAAAAAGAAATCTGAACCAAGTATTTAGTGAGAACTGTGTTACTAATCTGCTTCATTTCTATTATTATTATTTTTTTGTTTTAATTTAGGTTTTGAAGAAAGAAATATATCTTCCAGCTCAGGTAGTATGGCTACTTTTGTTCAGAGGACTTGATTGTCTTCACACATAAATTTCAACCTTCTGTAAAAAGGGATCATTTTTTTGGGCATTAAAAAAAACAGGTCTATTTTATTCCTATGTACTTGAGTATAACTATTTTGATTTTTTGGTCCAGGAGTTATTCACAGAGATGTTATGCCTGGAAATTTCCTTTCCTGTCATGTGTAAACTAAGCTTTATCTAACTCATTGTTTATATTAGACTTAATTTGTGGTTTTGTCATTGTTACTCACTGAATCATTACTAGACTTCATTTACTTGTATAATTATTAATTAGACTTCATCCTGGAATTTACAAATTGAATTCATTTAAACTAAGCTTTAATTTATTGTTTATAGTTGAATTCATTTTCTCTAACAGTTCACTGTATATAAGCCCAAACCAATTCGGATGGTTTGGTTTTTAGAGTTTAAAACCATTGCTAAATTTTGTCTCACGGTTTGACCTAAAACCGTCCAAACCGGACCACGAGCACCCCTAGTTGGGCCTGTAAACCTCCTCATAGAACTACGGTTATACAATTAATGATTGTTGCTGCAATGTCTCACTGGGAGCAGGCTCTCTAATCTATCTTCTGGGATAGAGGCAATGTTTGACATTATTCACTCCCCATACCCTACTACCTACGGCGGGACATCACTAGGTACGTTTGCTTGTTTATTCAAGTAAAAGCCATGTATTAACTTAGGTTTGTTTAATAACATGTGCATGTGTGTCCTTAGTGAGAAGATAACCGGATCAAGAGAAGGGATTTCAAGTGAAAGAAAAGGCAGTATTATAAGACTCAATATGACGGTGGTCATTATTAAAGATAAAGAGGACTCCAACCAAGTTGTTTCTGTTGCAAGGAGTCCCATCATCAACGTTTTTGTACAAACAAACTGTATTATGAGCAAATGGTTTATAAATTACATATTTGCAAACGGTTTTATTAAGTATGGACTATGGAGTTTGAAAATATTAGTTCGAAAACTGAGGTGTAACATGCATTGTACATATCCCAATGCTGGTTATGGGTTTACTGATAGTAAAACTCTATTAAAATGCAGCAAGAGCAAAAATAAATGCTCAAGAAAATATGTGAATATGTCGAAACAGTATAAGAAGCAAGATGCATACATATGTAAGTATGTAACGAATAAAGTTACATATGCAACAATATGGCGTACGTATTGATTGATCAAAGAACCATATTAGTGGATCCACCGACTCACCCCAGTAATTTATATACCGGGGATAAGGGTAGGGGTGGTAGAGCCTGTCATGCCCAATCTACATTAAAGTCCCACCTATGCTAATAACGCCAAAGAAAACCACATAAAATAAGAAGGTTGCAACTTTATTCAACAATTCTAATCTGGTGCACAGCTATCATAGTACTTTTAGCTCAGCATGCAATGGAGTATGAGATTACATACCTTATTTGCACATAAGAAACCAAGGATTTCCTCATAATTTTTTTGAATGCTTGTAGAAAGAATCCAGGGATACTTCAACAGCATCTTACCAAACTCTTTATCCTCTCTGTAAACCTAAATACTGGTACTGATAAGTGACTTCATTGGCATTTGGCAACAACAAAAATACTGATAAAGTTGCATTGTAACACCAAAATTTAAACAATTTTACGATCATAAACTGTTTCCTGGGATATCAGTAATTTTTATATCATGCAGAATTTATATATATAGTAAATTTACACCAAAAGTTCAATATACTCTCATCCATTGACCAATTAACCTTTTGCAACTTGCAAAACACTAACAATTGAAGCAAGTAGGAACTTATTAAGACTTATAACACTAAAATTTAACACTAACAATTAGGACTTAAAACACTGATAGCAGCAATAAGAAGAAAGACAAACGAAAGAACTAAGAAGAAAGGTACTGATATCGCCGATATTATCGGCACCAATATATCAACCGAGTTAACTACATAGACTGAGAAAATGTGAGGCTTATTTGATTTCAGCTCATCAGCTGACTAGCAGTCTTATGATGTCTTAGAACAAGTAGGTGTAACACACCATATTCACACGAAATGAGGGTTGGCAAGCAGAAAGAATGACGTTTATATTTTACTGTTAATATAAATTGCACTAAAAGTATACAGTGAAACATGCAACCCACAACACAAAACATTGTCAAGCCATTGTGATATTCACCATATATCTAGGTAAAGTGCGAATAAGGAAGCCTATGCTATACATAGTACATATATGATGATGATACCTTTTTAAAAAGTTGGGTAATTGGATGAATGTGTTTGTGAATGTCATAGAAAAGTAGGGGAGGGTACAAGAGAAGAACATTTCTTATGCAATGCTTAGGGACTCCAACAGAGTGAAGAAAATCTACGACGGGCTTCATATTGGAGTCTACAGAGAGCAAAAGAAGCTTAGGAAATGATTCAACGAGGTAGCGGAAAGGGGCGTCTCCGGAAGCCAACAAATCAAGGCCTCCACGCCTGGCTTGAATCTAGATAGAAATAAGAAAGCAATGAATAAGTGTATAGTAAAAGAGAGAGAGAGAGAGAGAGAGAGAGAGAGAGGTAGGTACCTTCTCAAGAAAGGATAAGGTGTGCTGCAAATCATCATCAATGGAGATAGATAAATGAGACAGCATTCGGCGAGCAGTGATGGAAAAAGTAGGGAGTTTTCCATGGACATCAGAAAACAAGATATCTTTAACATACTTGACCTACAATAATAATAATAATAATAAATAATAAATGTAAATCATCAAGTGTATTATAATATAATAAAAAAGGTGGGAATGGATATAGAAATACCTTGTGGAGGAGGTGAGGAGGAGGAGTGTGAGGAGAGAGATAACGAGCAATATGCATAGCGGAAGGGAGGGGAAGGCCGACCATGCTCTCCAACACAGGGACCAAACCCCCCTTCTCTTTACCCATCTCAAACACTTTATTCTTGTAACTCCTCTTGCTGCTGTTGCTTATGGTGGTGGATATAGATGGTGATGATTGGAAGAGGGCGTCTAGGTCATCAACACTGTCCATCAACATTTGGACATAATTAGGGGAACTGAAAGCGATTTGGATAGAGTCCTCCGGGGAGAGTCCATTTTGCTGTAGAATATCAGAGACAGCCTCTATTGCTTGTTGCTGCTTATGCTTATCTTCATCTTCCTCACCACTAGAATAAGAATATAAAGAAGAAAAGGATAGGTGGCGGGATGGTGATGGATGGCGTGTGTTGAAGCAATAATAATAAGAAGAAGAAGAAGAAGGCAGTAGAGGATGCAAATGAAGTTGGAAGGAGGAGAATAGACGACGATGAGAAGAAGGAGAGTAATAATAATAATATGTGGGAGGGTGAACGTGGAACGTAACCGGTGGCATATCTGCTGCTGCTGCTGCTATTGTTCCTAACCACCTCATCCTTCTTTCTCTTCCTCTTCCTCTTCCTCCGGTAAGGTAAGGTAAGGTAACCTAAACCCTTGGCTTTCCTTCCCAACAACACAGGACAGGACACGCTACCTGCCTGCCTTAAACCCTTCCTATTATTATTATTAATAATAATAATAAAAATAAAATACCCACACACACACCACACCACACCACTCCGCTCCAATACAACAATTACCTAGGGGTGTAAACGAGCCTGACTGGGCTCGAGCTCGAGCTCGGCTCGGTTCGAGCCTACAATCTTGAGCTCAAGCTCGGCTCGCTAGCAAAGTCAAAAGCTCGAGCTCGGCTCGGCTCGGCTCGAGGTGGTTTGAGAACAATCTCAAATGAGCTCAAAGCTCGGCTCGATATCGCAAAAGCTCGGCTCTTGAGTGTTATTAAATGGGCCTACGAAATAAGGACTTGGGCTTTGGAGATGTGGGCTATAAATTATAAGAGATATATAAATAACTTATAATTATGTTTGGGCTCGTTTAGGCTCGCGAGCCCAATCGAGCTTTGTATCTAGGGCTCGAGCTCGGGCTCGATAACTAAACAAGCTATATTTCAGGCTCGAGCTCGGGCTCGGGCTCGTTAAGGCTCGGCTCGTTCGGGCTTTTTACCGAGCCGATCCCGGGTAGCTCTCGAGCCGCTACGTGTCATTTATTTAATTTAGTTTGTATTCAAATGTTTGTTTGTTTTTTTCTTGTCAACATAAATACACAACTTTCTTCCTCATACAATTAAATTCCTAAACTCCCTCTCAGTGAGTCAATAACATCCAATCCAAATGTTCATTAACATACTTTCTCTATTATCAGTATATAATTGGACAAATCCATTACCTTAGGCTTTATTTACCAGCAGCACCACACCATTTGCCACTCAACCGGAGAAACATTATTTAAGTTTATTAGTTTAGTGTTTGTAGCACGGCACTTTAAAATGATTAGTATTGCCTACACCTTCTATACATATGAAAATCGATTCCTCGAATCCAAGACAATAAACCTTGAAGACATTCTTCATATGCTTTTACTGACAACCCCCAACCAACATTGGAGTTCCAAGATCCATCATTGTATTCTCACGCTTTGTTGAATTCAATTATCAAAATCCACAAATTTTCTTTTTAAAAACTCAAGTTAACTTTGTATACTACATTACATATATATATATTATATATACTTGAAACAAGCTTTCACAAAACTTGTCCGTCCAGAAATGCATGCGAGACATAAAAAATAAAACCATGGTGTGCGTAAGCTGCCTTTAAATATGATCGATCATATCTGCCACCATTTTCTCCGTTCCATTGCCTTTACAAGCTCGTTTGCTAAGGATGCAAAGTCTTCAGCTTCGTTGTTCATATCTTGGGCCCTTTTGCTAATTCTCTGAGTCAAAAATGTTCACAAACAAAATCAATCAATCCAATTACTGTATAAATCTTGTCATCTGCATTTTACATTGTTAAAAGCAACAGATGCTGCAGAGTAGACATTTACCAAAAATGGCTTCAATAAATCAAATAGGTTGAATGGTTCAAATGTTCGCACGGGGTGTATATTAATCAATTTACTAAAGACGTGAGGTATACTTTTTTTTTAATCATATTTGCGACAACAATTCTTTATAAACTAATAGTCTAATACAATGACAAAAAATGTGTTGGTAGTCAACCCAATACCCGTTTCCGCATGTACCAACACCCATTTGACAACTTACCCAACCTCGCCATATTCCCAACTCCCATTGAGAGGCAGTATTCTAGAGCTACATTAACATCTGAAACTTTAATAAAGTAACGATTTTGGTCAAAGAGATTCTCAACCATGTTTTCATGATTAAGGACATTTTACAACAGTTGTGACAGTTGTATAAAACTATATGTGAAGTCAAATGTTTGCTAATTGAATATTGCATATCTTTATTTGAATGTCATATGCTACGTCTACATGATTATAAAAACAAAAAAAAAAACCTACCTCAAGCTTTTCCTGACGCTCTAAAAGCTTGTTTCTTGCTTGTCCAGCTACCGAAGAAGCATCCTGGAAAAAAATAGTCATATCATGATTTATAACTATTTTAGAATTTATATTTTAAGCAAGCAAATTAGGACAGGACATCTGCTTAGTTACCCCTGCATTCTTTCTATACTTGGCAATAATCTCTTCACGTGTCCTGACTCTGGGCTCATCATTATCGCCATCAAGTAACATTTCCCTCTCACTTCTCTTTCCTGCGTCATAAGATTTATAATTATAATAATATGTTCATTAGAGATCAAATCAACCATGGATTAGGAATAATTTCCAAAACATACCAGTTTCCTCCTTTTGTTTTGTATGTGATGAAGTAGGAATGGATACAGGTACAGGTTCATCGATTTCAATGTCATCTGCATTCACATATATATTGACGTAAATTAGAGGTACATATACAAAACCCAAAGCAGCAACATGCATATAACAGAAGTGATTTGGGTCAACTTGTTTTTGTGTGTACCAAAAATTGCCCCTTTTGACTGTCACCCAACCCATCCATTTTGCAAGTTGTAATGTATACTTGTGAAGCTATTTAGATAGATAGACAGCCAGCCTACCTATATCAAGCTCTACATCTTCCTGATTATTAATATTACTTTCAAGTGGATCTGGAAAGGGATTCTTTGAAAAGGCTTTATCCAGATTGCTAAAACCTAATTTAAAATCTTCAGAAACGTTGATGTTGTTATCAGGTTTTCCTCCTCTAAATCCTTTAAGAATATTCACAAGTGCTCCAGGAATACCCTGAATCAACAAAAATATATTGCAAGATCACTAATCATTGTGAACATTACATTTTAGTATGTCACTGATCATACTGAAAACGTCTTATTACTATCATTTTAGCATATACTGTTGGACAGAGTTTCAACCTGCTTTTTCTTTTGATTATGAGAACTGCTAATCACAGCTTCCACTGCAGCTGCAAGAACTTTATCATGAAGTGAAGGAAAAGATTCCATAACCCTGCAGTAATGAAAGCAACATATCATCACTATATTGACTATTTGACATCTTATGGGGACAAAGACAGCGTCACCAAACCAGTATATATACCTGAGATCATCATCACTTTTCAGTAAAGAGAGCAACGCCACTTCAGACCCATTTATCTACATAGTAAAGATATTGATTAGTAAGAGAAACTTATTGAAAGCAATTAAAATTTTATTTCATGAAAAACAAAACTAATTTCATGAGGATGTCAGGCAAACGAGCAACAAAATTAAACAAAATTTCAAAAAAAAAATATGTCCTCAAACTTTAAAAGTAATAAAATTTCTAGAATAATACCATGGCAATCTGTCCATTCTCTGCTGAACACATAGTCCTCTGCATATTAGCCTTGTAACTCCACCTTAATATTGACATTAATGAGGTCACTTTCACCAGTTCTAAGTCTGGCAAGGATCTGTATAAAAAATGTGTCAATATACCAAATTCTAATATACATATACAAGTACAAATATTCTTTTTGCATGTCTGTAACAATGAAAAATAGACAGAGAGACCTGATTTCCAATTCTCCAGATTGATATAGTAATACTAATCCACACGTATTTTCATCTTTCTTAAAAGTTGAAGTCCAACAACAATGTTTCTCGAGTTTTACTTTAAGCAACGTTTTTTCGTTCCCCTAGCAAAACAGAAGTTATTATCAGCTCACCACCTACATTTTCTGACCCATTAAAATTTATTTAGGTTGTATTTTATATCTATCGGGTCAAGCTAGTTAACATAAAAAAACTTTGTTAAGAATAAAACAGGTCAAGAATTACAGTAAGTGAATTTAATGCTTATAACCTCTTAAAAATTTATATTCAAGAAAATTAAATTATTAGCTTTATAAAGATATTTTATAATCATATATAATATATTAATCATTTACACTTTATAAATTCAAGGAATACAGAAACAAAAGGGCGATAGGCCAACATGACCGAACTCGTTTTGAAAAATACTTGTTCTGACCTGAACTTGTGTAGACCCATTAGCTGACCTACCCATATGCAACCCATATAAAAAAAAGAAAAAAAAATGGAGGGCCATAGCCACACCTGAACCACAGATTTTAAACGATATAAGCACAGAACATCCTTGCAACAAAGTAATACTAGTGAATCCATTACATTATGTCCTGAGTTGATATGTTCAGTCTTAAGTCGTTCTGTTTCACTTGTAGATTTGTTTATGGTTGCAACATCCTTGGTCAACTGTGTTGACTCCTTTTGTTCCACTGACTCAACTGTGGAAGCACTTCCCTCTGAAAATATTTATGTAATGATGGTATTACTGTTAAATATATCACAGTTGTAAAAGTAAAACATATACAATAAAGCATGGCAGTTTGAAATCTCCAAAAAAAACAGAGTTGTCATACTTGCCTATAATATGCATGGATATAGCCGTCGTATCTTTCTTCAACTGCATTGGTTTAGAGTTGATCATGCGATTATTACCATCAAACACATATAACTTCGCATCTTTTGTAGATACAAACATCAATTTCTCTAGATTTTTGTCAAGACTCTTTGGGTCCACATCTTTAGGGCTTTTAACGTGACCCCCATTGTGCAAAAAAGATTTCCAAGTCATGGAAATCACTGGACTGCTAAGGTTAGGTAAAGATTCGGTTAGGAATGAAACAGAGAATGAGTTCATATCAAGCACAGCAACCTGCAATTTGGGCATTTTAGAGCAAGAATAAATGTTGCAGGGCGTGTTAAATACCTAAATCAGTATACACTGAGCTTGTTTGAAAAGAAAAGAGAAAAAAAAGGATAGAATGTTGACTTACACGACCGCATTCATGTGCAACGGCCAATTTAGCTCCATGGTCCATATATTGAAGGGCTTGAACAGGGGAATCAAGAAGGTGGAAAGAAGCGATACAAGTGGGACCTCCACCCTGAGGTTGTTTGTGAACTGAAAACAGTACTAACTTGTGTTAAGTAAAGCATAAAACAGTTAAAATATATGTTGAGAATAAGCTTACCTTCTTGTTTAGTTCCTGTGACAATGTGAAGGTCCGTCTCTTTTGAGGTAGAATTGAGATTATATACGCGGATCTACAAACTCAGAAAATTAGTATGCAATTAGGTCAAACATGGTCAATGGTTAAAGCATTGTCGTAGAAGCATCTCTTACCAAACCAAGTTGATTGCCAACTGCTAATTGTGAAGTCGAAGAACACAAGTTCAGTTCTGAAATTGGAGAAGTGGAACCACTCACTTCCACATCTTTCATCTGTCAATTACCTCAGAAATGTTATCCTCTTTGACTCATTTACTTGTTAATAAGTTGATTCAGTTTTTTTTATCTCCTAACATGTCACGTGGGTTTATACCTTTGAAAGAACGGGTCGAAAGTCATCAAAAGTGATTTATGATGCTTAAAACCCACTACATCATTTTATTAGAAACTTAGATTATTATTGAAATAATGTAAACTTCGTAATCATACTCGCAACACTAATTATCTCTGAAAGTGTTCAAATAATTGGAAACTAAGTGTTTCACATCAACCCAACAAGTACCCATTTTAATTCTTCCACTTTCCATCTCTATACCTTATCAACTAAGCATATATTTCAATTACCACGAAGAAAATGAACACAAGGTAGTGACTCACCGCTCCTACGACGCAAAGGATTGACAAGACAGGTGAGGTGGCATCCCAGATTCGAACAGATCCATCCATGTAACCAGCTATGTAAATTCTCTCTATCACGTAACCTTCAGGAGAGGCAAAGTGATATACTATGCCTCCTGATATGGGCCAACCCCCCTCTGCCAATTTTTGTGTTGAATTAACCTTCAGGTTTGTGGCTATCTAAATAAACAAGGTTTTTTTTTTTAATTAATAATATAAAAGTGAGCATAAAACCATAAATTCAGCATACAAGTATCTTCATTACCTCCAAAAGAAACTTTGAAGTGTTTTCATTGCCAACTAATGAGATGAGTTTTGCTGCACTAAGGGCTGGACTGAGTGTAGGTATGACTACAGGACAATCTAGAGAAGATAAAGTAATTCTTTTTTCATGTTCAGATGATAAGGCAGATAGATTCTTATGATTGACTATTTGCAGATGTCCCGGACTTGTGAGGACTAATAAATCAGCATCATGATTGTTTATTGCACTTGGTAATAAACTCATATCAGCAAACGACCCAATAAGAGTGATCTCTGCACGACCCACACATCTTAGGGTTTCCATCCCAGGGCTCCATTCAAGACTCAAAACCTGCAATATCCACAAAAATAATAAATAGAGGTGGCAAGATTTGATGAGTTGCCATGGCCTGAAAATACTTCTTTGTCCAGTTTTTTTCAAATTTTCAATAAATAATTAATGCATTGAATATGATTACAGAATAAACACACACACACACACACACACACACACACATATATATCATGACAAGAATAATCTATATTTTCGAATTAAATGATTTAGGAGGTGATATCATACTTGTATGCAACAAAATACCCTATCAAACGATCCTTTTTTAGCTAAAAATCGTTTTTTGGATCACCCGACATTCAAATTAAACATATTGAAACGATTGGAAGCAATGGGCATTGCTACCTCTAGTTCAAAGGGGGGCCAGGTTGGATTGAATTGCAAATATATTTTTTTTATCAATTTTTAATTATTTTTATAAAAAAATGGATTCACTAATAATGATAACTGAACAATTGATTACAATAATAACCCTAAATATTAAAATAAAATGATTTAGGAGGCTGCATGCATTACAAATTGCCTTAGGGTGACTTTTAACATGTTCAGCCCCGCTTCCCTTCTAGCTATAATTTTTTTAAAAGAAATTTGACCCATTTGAGATAAAGCAAAACTCAATCAATCCATTTGAGATGAAAGGCAACAAAACTAAACCCATTTGTAAGTAAATGGGTCAAAATTATCATCTCGACTAATTTGTTAAACTCACTGTTAATACTTCCTCAGACCCAATTTCATCACCTCCGTAAACAAACAGTTGGCCATCACCGTCACTTTGAGATTTAGTGTTTGCTGACCAGTGCAAGACAATCACAGGTAGTTTCCTTTTGGCAGATGATAACTGTAATCTTACAACATTATTGTTTGATGAAGCAGTCTTTTGTTTTTTACTAGATCCAGTAATTGATGTTTTCCAAAACATAATATCTCCATCTATGTATCCAGCAGCAACAACTGTCCCATTAGAAGATGCCCAACAAAGAGCAGTAATTTCTTTTTCCTCCAAATCATGTTCAGGTTGACCAGAACAGTCAACAACTCCATCCTTCAGTTCAAGAACCTTATCACCTCTAACTACAACCACTCGAGCTTCGAAAATATCCCATAATATAATTAAGCCACTCTCATATGCAACCAAAACTCTGCGAAAGAACAAGCAATCAGAATATGGTAATGTTGGTAACTTGGTATTTGGCAAATCCCCAGACAAATTATTCAGGCGGCAGAAATATTAGTGAGTGTATGTAAATATGGCAGAATATTGTGGAAACTAGAAACAACTAATATTGTTTAGTTATATAAACATTTAAATATAAAGACCATAGTTATCAAAAGCCATCGCCTTGACCGCCTAGGCGACCAATTTCCTAGAAGCCACCAGATGTCGCTTTTCCCTCCTAGATAAAAAAAAGCCACGGTCTGATTTTTAAAACCTAATCCCATGACTAATATAATCGACCAATACTTACCAATTTATAGGGATATATCTAAATCTCAATCAAATCTTTTTTTTAATATATTTAATTTATAAAAAACTTATAGATATTGAATTATTCTTCAATATATAACACCTCAACTCATTGATTATTCAACTGATTTTGTCTGCTACATAGTTATCAAAGAAAGGAGTGTTAATCCTTTTAGCAGCTAGCAGGTCCACTAAATCAGTCAGTTTATATTGATATTATTTTATAAGATGATTGTTATTTGTAATGATTTGGTGATTTATTTTTATTTTTTTATTTGCGCTTTTTTTTCTTAGGCCCGCGCTTTTTTTGCGCCTCTCGCCTAGGCCACAGGCGGAGCCTAAGCGCCTTGAGTGCGCCTCACGCCTTTGATAACTATGATAAAGACATAGGAAACCAATCCCAATGATTATCTAGTTCGTTCCTCTTATATCCTAATCTAATTTACCTCAAACTAATAATTTAATCTTAAAACTAATAATAATAATAATAATACTTATCACCGAATTAAATACTCAACTAATAATTATGTTGAAAACAAGATAACGAGAAAAGTATATATGGAAACAAAAGTCCAAGACAGTCTCCAAGAAATATAAAGGAGAGAACTTCAACCAATACGTGTATCTTGCCTATTCCCAGAAGAACAAGGTTGATGCAGAACTCCAACAACAGTCTGGCGATCTGGAAATGATGACTCAGCTGCTTCTGAGGTGTAAATAGAAAGACACTATTGTTATGCGCTGAGTAATACCCAAAATCCTACATATTTGTATATGGGAAGAGATAATTCAGGTCTAAGAAGCAAGTATTTAGTGTCTTACCAGCAAGGGATTTGGCTGAAAGACGATACGGCAGTAATAAAAGTTCTCCATCCTGTTGATGCTTTAAAACGGACATAAGACCGTTATCATCTCCAACATACCTATAGTTAGTAAGAGGGTAGCTAATTAGTGCACCAGAGATAGATAGATATGAAGAAAGTTAAAGGAGAGAAGAGCAAGTATGTATAATTTTACATGAAGAAGGAGCCATAAATGACAGAGAAACTAGTAATGGTGGAGGTCCATTGCAAAGTGGAAGCAATAGATGTATTTTCCAGATTCCACACCTACAGAGGTTGATTTTTTTTTAAAAAAAATGATAAGTAAGGAAGGAAGGAAGTAGTGATTCATTATTAGTTATTACCTGTATGACATTGTGATTGGAGATGCTGACAAGGAAACCTTTGTTGGATAGAAACTGCAAAGAAAGATAAGCTATCTTAATCTTGCTTGCTTAGGGGAGGACTAATAAAAAAAAAAAAAAAAGAGTTGATGTAAAGTAAGAAAACCTCCAAAAACTTGAAAGGTATTTGGTTAGGGGAAATTAGGAGGGCTTCAATATTATCACCACCAATCAATTTGATCCTACCATCACTGAAATGAATAATAAGAATTATATAATATTGAAATAAATAAATAATATGTTTATTTTGAGAAGGGGGAGAGATAGATAGATACAGTGTTCCAATGGCTAGTAGACGCTGAATAGGATCAAAGGCAAGAATGGAAGCGGTAGCTGGGATACCGTAATGAGCTGCTATATCAAACTCCAAATCCTCTGCTGTCAGCCGCCCTTTTAAATTCTCCTACCAAACAACAACAAATTAAAAGAAAATAATCCTACTGCTAGAAAATTTATAAATCAAAGTAAGAATCAGTAGAAGAGCAATTGATGAATCGAAGGAAATACCTGATGATGATGATGATGATGATGCTTGGTAGCTTTCTGTAACAGTTTCTTGGCAAACATCACCACCCGATTCTTCTTTTTCCAAATATGATCTTTGCTCTCTATATCCGATTATTATTAATATTATTATTAGGAGAAACAAGCAAAGCTTTGAAGTCTTCTCCGGTCTCTCTTTGACTCAGCCTCTTTCTCTTTGATTTCTAAAATAACCACAACGGAGTATTTCCATTTTTTCTATTTTCTTTCTTTTTTTAATTACACAAACAAAAACATACCTTTTTTTTATATTCTAAGCTTACTTTATTTTTTATATTCTAATCTTATTAATCACACTGCTTTATTTGCACCTTAAATCATTTATTATATTTTTTTTTATTATATAAAGTAAAGACAACATTTATCACACATCAGAGTCCTTGAAACATATGATTAGCTAACTAATTCTTCTTATTTATACTTTTAGATGCAAAATATTGAGCACCATTAACTTTTTTGGATGTCCCCTTATAGTAATTATGAAAAACTTACATTAACATGCTGGTGTTACAAAAGAAACGTGTCACATGAAATGTTGATATATGTATTCAAATTCCAACTACACAAAAATACCCTCATACAACAACTTAAAAGCATCTATAATAAAATTAATTAATTAATCCGACGTCATACATAGATATGTTTAACAAAAACAATTTTGATATATGAAACTGATTTAATTGGTTATTTCATCCTAGGACATACATGATACATGTGAGTGTATAAACCTTTCTAAATATTCATATGGTAACTAAACACAGATCGAATTTAAAAAAAAAAATAAAAAAAATCATAGTTTTATTTAAATATAGACAACTAATTTTGCATAAATCATAATAAAACTAGTAGATAAACAGGACTTAACGAAAGTTTAGCTTACAATGTTTAAAAACTTATCATGTAAAACTAGAAGTAACCTAGTTTTTTATGGTATGCTTTGCAAATGACGTGATTTGAACTTCTGTTAAAACATATAAACCGAGATGTAAATCTTATACCAAAGGGGATGTAGCTCAGATGGTAGAGCGCTCGCTTAGCATG
Source organism: Ambrosia x helenae (assembly GCA_030844895.1). Taxonomy (NCBI): domain Eukaryota; kingdom Viridiplantae; phylum Streptophyta; class Magnoliopsida; order Asterales; family Asteraceae; genus Ambrosia; species Ambrosia x helenae. Next base: position 1,955,454 of record CM061230.1, on the reverse strand, counting down.
CGAGAGGTACGGGGATCGATACCCCGCATCTCCAATTCCCTTTTTTAACTTGTTATATTTTTTAATTTATAATAACATCTCAATATACGCTATTTTACGTTCCTTTTTTTTTTAAATATAAAGATTATATGGAATTTCACATAAGACCATACACTTTTAAATTTCATTGCAGCATTATTTAAAAATACAAAGTGTCAACCCCATGACGTTATTAGACACTATGACTAATATGAAATGTATTTACAAAAGGCCGCATAAACGAGGCCTAGAACAGATTTGTCTTCCATTTGCCTTTACTAGAGCCATCATTCCTGCAGTTGCCCCAGCGCATATAACCGAAGATATAACTGTCTGGGCATTGTGACCCGCTGCAGTTTTAAAACCATACACATTCAACTCATGAAATTCCAAATCTCAAACCAACTGTGTATTTTTTTTCAGCGCGTGGTAATAATATATTCAAGTGCTTATCAAATTTTGATTATTTTAAAAACTGATACATAAAACGATGACATAAGGACATTATTATGTGACCCGTGTTATGAGATGTAAACATAAGTGTCACGATTCAATTTAACAAAAGGGATGAATGGGTAAATTTATTTTCCCTTTAGTACTCGGGCAACAAGCTCTTTGGCATGTTAACAAATGAGAAGTTATGCCCAAAGCATGAAAGTATAAATGCGAGATGCATAGATGTTTTTTTTTTTTTTTTTTTTTCTAAAGAGGAGTCCGTACAATACCTCGGTTAAGAGTAATGGATGTAACTGTCAAGCTTCCAATCAGTAAAACTGATGCCACTGGAAATAACTGCAGATAACCCAAATTGTTTTAGAGACTACATTAAAAGCGTTCAATGTGAAGTGTGCCATCTAATGCCAAGATCATGCATTCAAATTAAGTTTCAGCAATACAAGCAAACAGGTAAAGAAAAAGAATAACTTCATAAATTCTCTCCGAATGTAAGGGTATGTTTGGTACGAGGGTATGGTGCTAAACAAATGGGAATGATAACGATGGATCAACAAGGATATAGGTGTTAGCAGGATCTCTAACAGATAACGTGTGTTTGATCTGAGGATATGGATTTTAAAGAATAAAGAATGAAAGATAACCGAAGAACAAGCATCATAAATATATAATCCAGACAAACATATGATCACTTACAGTGCGTGACTCAAATTTGTTTAGCTGAAATGGGGAAGGACTGCTTCCGCTGACAATATAGTTTCCAGAAACGAGGTCGATTGCATCCTGAAAAAATGTAAAAATAATGATACTCTAGGAAAAATATTTAACACGGTTAGGAAGGCAAAATTCTGGTATAGAGAAGCTTGCCTGTCGAATTCCATCTTGAAAATTATTTAAATAATATCTCGAAAGAGCACTAATCCCATCTTTTATCAATCCAGAAATAGTTTGTTTCCCATATCTGCAAAACAAAAAGAAGGAAAATAGTCACAAAAAGGAAAACAGAAGGACTAGTGTATCTCAATCTTTCTTCGGAGTTCTGATATTACCTGACGATGTCTCCTTTTAGAGCATTGGTTCCAGAATACTCAAGGCTGATCTCGTCGCCTTGATTTACCCACACTAACAAAAAAAGAATTGGATATATTAACAGTGAATAAAGTTTTATGGTTAGGAACGAACATACAGTATAATAGTATCAGTACACACAATTTCTGAAAATCTCAAGATCTCCATCCTCTGTGAAAGTACAACCGTGTTCTGAAGATGCTAGTGCACACATCCGTTGCAATTGTTGATCCAAAGATATTCGTGCAAGATAGCTCTGAGATGACAAAACATGAAAAAAATGTTGGCATTAAGGGTCTGAGTCTCAGTTTTAACCTCAAGTTTTTAAGTATAACGGATGTCCAAGGACAACTTGGTAGGTCAAATTGCTTGATCCTTGCAAATTATCTGTCAATAATTGTAAAAATGTGGCAAAAACAGGCAGATTGGGCTGGTTGGGTAACATGTAGAAACATGTTCTGGTTAGAACATGTAAGCTCTAAACTGGCCAAACAGGTTGGTTGAGTTGGCCTACCAAGTACCAACACTTAGTGTTCCTTTTTCCTTGAAATTTGTAACGTGTATTGAATATATACAAAAAGGAATGTAATATATCATAAGCATTTAAATACACTTCAGGCCACTTCAATCCATGGGTCCTATTTTCTTTTTTAACTAAGCTTAAACTTCACATTTTTTACTCTAAATAACTATGTAAAGCGTAAGAGCATTTTCTTGAACCTGGGTAACATTTGTTCGATCAAGGCAATCAATGCAGTTGGATCGTATTATTCCTTTCTGCTCTTCTATTAACTCTCCATCAGTGGTTTGAAGGAAGTATCTGCTGAGCTGGAACAGTGAATATCATAAATTGTATTATGAAAAACCATCATAGTTCCATCTAAGGAAACTATTTCAGGAAAATCACTTGTAAAGATTGTAGTCATGTTTTGTTATTACCCCTGTTTTTCAAAGTCGTCAGCTATTTCATCATAGAGAAGTTTCAAACTGTCAAAATTCGATCCGCCACAGCGTTGATGGAAATCAAAAGAGACATATCTGAATCAATAATAAATTCACATTATAACTGCAAATTGCCCCCATGTGAACAGATATAACTAAAACAAAAGTTCAGATTAACGTTTCCTTTAGTGAGTACATGTAATAAAACAATTACACTTAAGTCAAAATACAAATAAAGAATCACCTAACATCTGGCTGCTTTTCCATTTCTGTGGCAAATGCAAGACTTAGTTGGCCCTCATTACCATGCTGCATGTAACCAATAACATATGAGATTACTATAAATGTGGATAAGAAAGAATGCCATATATAAAATAACATTACAAGGCAATCGAATTAATGTAACAATGTTTTGGCCAACTCTTACCTTATCAGTTAAGTCAACAGCAATAGTATTTCCATATCTTTGCGTAAGATCATGAAAGTGGCGTTTAACAACCATGGGCTGCCAGAAGGTAACCAAACAATGTTATCAGTGGCTGCTTGTCTTCTGTACTCAATAAAATATAACTCAAAAGTGAAGACTAGTCTGTCTGTAATGGAAGTCTATAGAACCATACAATATTGATTTTAATGAATAAGATTACTAGAGACCATATTTATAGGCTGGGTAATTCTTGAACTTCAAGTGTTTCAATTAGACTTAAAGGTGTTTGGTTCACATATTTTTTTATGAAGGAACTGGAATATGTTAAAGGAAATGGAGTTTAAAAGAATTGGACTTGTAACTTAAATATGAAGGAATTAAATTTGGAACCGAAAGTTGAAGGAATTGAATTTGGAATTGAGATTTCTACGAACAAGAATTTGTCAAGGAAATTGGAATGTGGTGGTGGTGAGGGCGGTGGTGGTGGTTGCACTGAGGTGGTGAGGGCGATGGTGGTGGTTGCAGCAGGGTGGTGAGGACGGTAGTGGTGATGAGGAAGTGGGAGACTCCAATTCACTGAGTTTGGTTCTTTCACAATTGGAAGGAATGTTGAATTAGAATTTAAGGGAATACATTCCGGTTCCATTGACTTCCAACGAACCAAACACCCCCCTTAAATTCCAGTTCCGTTGAACTCCAACAAACCAAACTCTATACCATAATTAAAGAATCCTAATATAATAATAGTAATACAGTCTAATAAAGTCCATACCGTATCTTCATGCTCGATGACAGAAAGACGGGGTTTATAACTCAAATCAACAATTTGCTCCCACAAGAGCGGAATCGAACCTCGAACCTGAAAACAGAAGGTAATTTCACTAATCAGACAATATAACATCTCAGTATTTTTACGGTATAAAATTTCTAAGTTTTTTTTGTTAAAATAAACACATTTGGCATTAAGATGTCAAAATGTGCATAAGTAGTAGGGTTAGTTATACAGACCATCCATGTTAGAAAATAACCTGTATTTGGAATTTAAAATCAATAGTTGATACACTTGAACATCAAATTTAGTATGGATATCTTTCAAAAAGTAATTACCTGCAAAAATGATGACTTGAATCTGTCATACTCCAGTAATTGTTCAGTTTCAATAAAGTTAGCAGTGTCCCCTTCTAGATTAGCTCCGCGTCTCCACATTCTAGTACCTGATTCATATCTAATAACTCAAATTTTGGCCAATACAAATCACATTGTCTTAATTTTCATCTTCACCTACCAAGACGCCTTGTGCACCTCCTTGATATTAATGTAATTGTGGATGTTAAATTATTTAGCTTGAGTTGTCCCATCTGGAAGCTTAATTCTTAGTTAAGGGAGAGTACCATAATCTGTATGGAATCTGATAACAGTATTTTCTTTAAAATTCATTGGTAGACAACTATTTGCATTCATATATGGTATGGAAAATGAAGAGAAAAAACATTCATAAGAATGTGTACACATGTCACTCAGACACATTGAAAGGATATTTCCTTGTAATAGTGGTACAATGAACTCATCAACCTGTGATAATAAACATGAATATTTCAGGGAAGATAATATTTTCCAACAACCTAATATCAATTGAGATATACAATCTACACAGCCTGTATATAAGCAGTTGTGGGAAAAATATGTCTAACCTTGTTCTCAATTAGGTCCTCTAAGATATTCCTGTTCCAAACAAAGCGTGGATCAGCCTGAAATACAAACACGTAAGTTATTATCCTCAGTAACCATTATTAACCATAATGCAGGATATATGAAGAGTGTCTAGTGGTTAATAATTAAATGACTGCATGCATTGTGACTGTACTGCAGTCCTCTTGACCCAAAAAGATATGAAAGTAGTTCCAAAAGACATGTAGTAAGAAAATGAAATTACTCATATTAGATGAAAACACACATCAGAACTCGTGTGTACATACCTGCTTCCAAATTGGTTTACTCATCCACCCATCAGCCATCTTGTATCTTCTCTGCAAGCTGTAAGATAACAAGTTTCTTTAAAACTATATCTTATAACTATGAAATAATTCATCATACAACAAGAAAACATACTTTAATGTGATATCAGTTTCATAGGAATAATACAAGCCAGGTGTCTCCTCCACAATTCTCAACAGTGTCTGGAAGTATGCCTCATCTTTTTTCTGTATAATGATGGTTTTATGAAACAATAAAGCTTAGGATTTCATATCTGCTGAATGGAAAATATTATTGACAAAGTGAACTTACTTGCTGATTAGTTAAATTTTTTAAACCTTGATTACATGATAAAAACTTCATAGACATGACTCGGAAGACAGGGTAACCAAGGTAAGCACCAACCTCCTTGCGAGAAGTTATAACCAATATATATGTTCCTACACAAAGACCACAAAAGGAATAAATTACACAAGCAAAAGAAACAAACAATTCCTAACAAACTTTTGGTCTATAAATATTGGGTATTAGCCTTGTAAAGGGCTAGTTCAAGATAAACAAAGTAACAAACAGCTGGGTGAAATTCAAATGGAAAGAAGAAAGTTCAAAGGTTCAAGTAGTGTTTAACTGGTTCAAACTAATACTAGGTATGTGTTACAACTGTTCAAAAAAGTCTACTCTTCAAAAAAGTGGTAGGTAGCAGATAAAAGTTATTAATATATAACTTGAATTGAATTGGTAAAGTGTTACAACTGAATTGGCATCTTTGATAATATCCTGGAGACATGATCAGTTTTAAAATAGAGTAGAAGAAAGCCAATGAATCTAAAACTGTTAAGGAAGGAAGGTATTGAGGCTGGGAGGAGGTAGGTAGGGTACCTGCAAGCAACCTAATTGATCCAGCAACTCCAAAGACAGTAGACACCTTGGAAGCAGCATTATCCTCATCACCTTCACCTGCTGCTGCTGCTGCTTAGCACAAATTCATTTCCATGTTTTAGTGTGAAATTCGTAAAGTTATTGTGCAAATTTTGAACAAACAAACCGTGAAACTTATGAAAGGTGCCATCAGAACGAGCGACAGAAAAGCCTTGATCCGGATATTCCACTGATCTGATTACGTATTTCTCTTCAAATTCGTGCAGCTCTACTTCGCTCCATACCTTGAAATTATTATTATTATTATTATTATTATTATTATTTTGCGTAGAAGAAGAAGAATTATTATTATTATTTGGTTCCATTTCCATTGTGTGCTGCAGATTGGAAAGGGGGAAAAGAGTTGTTTGATTATCCAAAGAAAGAATAGACCAATTAATCAATCAATTTGGGGGAATTATTATTATTATTATTATTATTAGTAGGTACGTAATCCAACTCACTTACGAAATTATAATAGGGGTGTTCAGAATTCGATTCGGATTCGAAAAATTCAAAATTCGACTTAGTTCGATTCGATTACCAAAAATTCGATTCGATTATTAAGAATTCGAATTCGATTCAATTCGAATTCGAGTCCAGTAAATCGAATACGAATCGAATACGAATTTATGATTTTAAATTCGATTCGATTCGAAATTCGAATAAAAACTGTAAATGTATATATTTTTTAAATATATATACACATACACATTATTATATACATAAATATACACGTTGAAAAAAAGAATTTCTAAATTTTGGTCAAACTCTAAGAACCCATAGTCTCTACAACTTTTACCATAACCATATTTTACATATTTACCTTATACATCACAAACTCTAACAAACTATATTCTCTACTATTTTTACTATTCCCGTATTTGACATATTGTTGTTTATTAATTTTGTAGATTTGTATTTTATATGTTAAAAGTAATGAGTTTGTATTAGTTTTAAAACAAAAAGTAAAACAATTTATTTTTATGGTGAATTTGAACTAAATCGAATTTATTCGAATTCGATTCGAATTTCTTATTCGAATCGAATACGAATCGAATAAATTGATTTTTAAGCGAATACGAATCGAATACGAATTCAGGTAAAAATAATTAAAATTCGAGAAATTCGATTCGAATAATTCGGAAATTCGTTATTCGATTCGTTGAACACCCCTAAATTATAATACCAACTCACTTATTATTATTCTTATCCATTTCTTTATTTATTTCCATATTTGCCCTCCAACAATTTTGTGTACAACTAGGGTTTATGCTCGCGCTTCGCGGCGGGCCAGGCTACGGAATATGGTTGGTATCGTTCGGTACCAAAACTTGGTATAGCAATTTGAAGAGAGAACCTAAACACGGTTTCATTAACAAATGAAAAAAGAAACCAAATAAATAAAGTGGTAGTATAACCGAAATGATATCCATACATGTTCTGCTAAACTTGACGAAAATAATAAAAATTGTTGTTTTGGTTTCGGACCGAAATAGCCTACTCCTTTTGAAACTTTAAATATCATATAAATTTCATATAGTGTTATATAAGTATATATAAAACTTGTTTTAATATACTAATTTTATTGAAATATTGTAAAATAAATATTATTGCTATTAAAAAATGTATTTAGAATTAAATTCTAATAAAAGTTGTTCTGAAATATTTACAAAGGAAGTTAAAACATGTGAATTTTGATTTTATAAAACTAATTTATAAAAAGAACAAATATATAATTTCAAAATTAAATCTAGAAATTCAACTTTTATGATGATGTTTATGTTCAAACTCTTAAATTAACTTTTCGTTTTCAATACGTGCCAAGCCACTTTTAGAAAATGTGTGTATTCTTTTGTTAGATGTTTGAAAAAAAAAAGGTTAAATACACATAAAAAGTAAGGGGCTGTTTGGTAGCCTCTTAATCAGCCTCTTAATCATTCAGGTCTGAATCATTCAGCATCCAGACTGTTTGTTTCAGCATCTGAATGAAATGATTAAGTGCTGAACCATTAAGCTAATAAGAGATGCTGAATGATTCAACTCTTAACCATTCAGAGCCTCTTAACCATTCAGATCATCTTAATGATTCAGCACTTAATCAACCAAACAGCCCCTAAATCAATCAAAAATATTACATTACTAACATGAAAATATTGTTAAAATTATTAAAGTTTTCTTTCTTTTGTTGAATCATTATTTATCATAAAATTATCTATCGAACTGTTATTTACTATTGAAAAGATGAAGCTAATATCCATATTAAATTTTTTAACGGATTAGAGTATCCACATGCAAAAAAAGTTCAATTAATAATGTCTCTATTAAAACTTTTTATCCACAAACTTATAACTCTTTAGCCAGCCATTTATGATAATCAGTTGTAAATTGGATTGAGGATGCAACAGGTACAGCACAAGTTACAACCATTTGTGAATAAGTCACTACTCACTACTGTTTTGAAACAATTTTCTACAACTGTTTCTTTTCTCTCTTTTCTTTCCCAACTTCCTACTCTACCTGTTTCAACCAAAAAACATATATTTCTCTCTATCAGTCACCGTCTCCGTTCTTCACCATAACCGCCCACCACTCTCTCTCACTCTCTACCCTCCGCCTTCGTCACTACTATCTCACTTTTTCATTGATCTTCTCTTTAGGTTTTTTACACAAAAGCACCTAGAATTATTTACGAACCTACCAGATCTAGCCGTAAATCAGACATGCAACACATATTGGACTATTATTATCATCGCCGGAGTCATGGCGGTAGTTTTATTCGCTCTCATGCCGCCTGTCGGTTTTCGAACAACCAAATGCGGCTAGATTTAACCATCATGTTTACCTTTGTCTCTTGACGTCGTTCATCACACGAAATTGACTGATTCGAGCAACGATGGTGGATTCAGAACAATCAGTAGCAAATCGGCAGAGACGGAGGACGACTTTTAAGGCGGCGACTAAGAACGGGCGACAGCGGCGGTAAAGTCTGGATATGGTGTGTTTAAGTGCAAGCAATTTCCGTCCAGACTAAAAAAGAGAAAACAAAAAACCGGTGGCCCAATCACGTGGTGACACATAGCCTAAAAAGAACCGATTGTGATTTAATCACGCAATACTATTATATATTCTATCTTTCTCAAGAATTACTAACATGCCCGAGACAGAACTTCATTTCCCGGTGAGAACACGTGACCCATCTCCTATCTCCCTAACCATATATTCTATCTTTCTCAAGAATTACTAAAATCTCACAATTTAATCACGCAATACTATTATAACTCACCTTGAACGAGGACTCTGTTTTCTTGTTAAATACTATGGACTGTGTTTTCTGTTTGAAGACTGTGGAGATGAAGAAACTTAGGGGTTTTGTTTGGTAGTTGAAAATCACTTGTGTCACTTGATGGCGGTTAAGGTGGTAAGGAGGCGGATGGTGGTGGTGTGGAAAAATGAGGTGGGTGGACCCTACATAATTTTTTATTATTTTTTTGGGATTAAATAAAAAACATTATAAATTACATTAAAATAGTGGGAAGACGGGCAACAAGCTGCGCTGTCACCCCTTTCTAAATGACAAACCCTAACCACTTAGGCTTACCGGTGAGCAGACATCACCACCCCCCCCCCCGTCCCCCTTTTTTTGCCCCGTCTCCCTCGCTACACCGCCCCGTTGTGCCCCGTCTCCCTCTCCCCCGTCTCCCCCGTTCTCCAAAGGACGAAAGGGACGAGCCAATAGTGGAATTTCTTGATTTTTTTTTTTTTTTTACCGTTGCACAACGGATTTTTTGAACGGCTATTTTTTTTAAAAGGTATTTTCCCACTTTAAATATTATCCAAAAGCCACATTTTTATCCACTCCAACTTATTCAATCCCTTTATTTTATAAACTCCCACTATTTTTATAAAAAAACTTCATGGATCCCTACCAAACGAGGTTGCACGGGCCAAACGAAAGACCAAAGCTAAAAAAGCAGGCCCGTCCGTTCCAATCGACATTGATATGAACGACGACCCTGATGAAGAAGAACCAATTTATGTAGAGGAGGAACGCCCCACAGGTTTATAAATTTATATTTTTTTTATATAATTTGTAGCGTTTCTTTTTCGGACTATAAAATGGTTGCGTTTTTTATGTAGGTCGTGATAAAGCAAGAAAGGAAGCGGCGGCAGGAAAGAAAGCGGCGGCGTCGAATACCACAAGCGGGAGCGCTTCAAAGCTTGATAAATTAACCGAAGCAATGGAAGCTTTCAACAAAGCTAATGACGAAAAAATAAAGCTTAAGAAGGAGAAGATTCGGTTGATTGATGAATCGAAGACGCTTGAAGAGTGGAGAGTTATGGAGGCGGATATATCGAAGTATCCCGAAGAAAAACGCGCCGCGATGAAGAAATTGCAAGAAAAGTTTATTGAAAAATGGAAGTAGTTTTATATAATTTTAGGAAATCGTATGTTTTTTTTAAGTGTGTTCGTTTTTTTTTTTTTATTTTATCATGCTTTTGTAATTTTTTTATATAATTTAGTATTTATTTGAACATTATTTTTTTTATTTATTACTTTTATTAAACTAATTACATTTAATATTATAAAACAAAAAAAAAAATTAAATGCTTGAGACATGGGTTTTGCATGTCTGCACACCCCACCCATGTCTCAAAAATGTTGAGACACCACTTTAGTGATGTGGCAGCCTACGTGACACTGAGACATGACATTTTTGGTGTCTGCTCACCTAGTAGCCTTAATGGGATTTAGTGGGTTTATATAATGGAGTAGGAATGAAAGCAAGAATAATAAATGTATGGGGTTTAGTGGGTGTGGGTTTAATAATCATATGGGGTTTTGAAGAGTAGACTTGATTAATGGGGCAAAGGCCCAACCCGATATACTTATAAAACAAGTAACCAACCTACCTACCTACCTGGTCAAATACAACACCACCTCTTTCTCTTTCTCTTCCTTTGGAGAAACTAGGGATTCTATTGTATTGCACCCAAATCATCATCATCATCATCGTCGTCCATCAGGTACACATATTATGATCTATCTCATCAACCTTCTTCTTCTTATTATTATTATATTAATGAATTAATGGTATGATAAGGTGTGTGAAAATTGAATAAAGGGGGATTAGGGTTGGTATCTGATTTGTTGGTTGTGAGATAGATAATGGCGGGAGGAAATTTTGTGCAACGGGTCATGTCTTACCTTGTTAATGAGCTCCTCGTCGACTCCCTTGCCAACAGGTTCTCTTCTTTTCTCTTCTCTTCTCTTCTTCCTTATAAATATCACATCTATTTTAAAAATCCAAACTTTTTACTATCCATTGTTTTCAGTTACTATCTATCTGTTCCTAGTCTCTTTTTCTACTTGTTATTTGTATCACTCTTTGGCTGACTTGACTTATATATCAGGAATGGATATCAATTCTGTATTAGTCCCTTATTCTTCAATAATAATATGTTTAGCTAGTATTTGTGTAGGCCTGTTCATCAAATCAAATCAAATCAAATAATGAATTTTCAAATTATTCCAATAATTTGTTTTTTTTTTACCGAATTCATATTCGATTTGAATTCGATTAAAAGCTGACCAATTCGTATTCATATTCGATTTACTGAACTCGAATTGAATCAAATTCGAATTCTTGATAATCGAATCGAATTAGGTCGAATTTTTCGAATTCTGAACACCCCTAATTTTGTGAATGCTGTTTCAAAAACTCTATTCTCATTCGCAGCTCCTCTTAAACAATCATCATATTCATTTTGTTCTTTACATTTCTTTCTTTACGCTACTTCTCTTACATGATCTTGACCACTGTTTTTTTTTAATTCATGGCTTAGCCGGGCATTTCAACGATTTGCTGTCAAGACTTCAAAGTCCATGGAAGAAATGTCCACCCTAGGTAAATAAAAACACAACACATTTACTTGTCCTACTTTCAACCCATTTACTTATCAATCGGGTTCATTTGGGGTTGGTTGTGTTTTAAGAAAATTAGCTAAAAGGTGCTGTGTCAAATGCTATGAGTGGCTTGGAGTTTTTTTTCTAATATCTACAGTCTACTAAAATAAATTGTTTTATCCAAAGGGTTTAGAGATTTTTTTTTAATCTGTAATTATAAGGTTTTCGCAATTATAAGTTTATAATTGGCGTATTGATTTTTCGTGAAGACTTTTAAAATAAAAATGCTTGCTGGTCAACCCAACATGCACGAAAAAGTGATGGGTTCGTCCAGCATCTGTTTAAACCCACTCAACATGCTTTGGTCCGCTAAGTTGGCACATGTAATATTCATGCAATTGAATGTTCTGGATTTGGTTTCTGCAGCTGCAAAGAAAAGGCAAGAACTTGCTGAGCAAGTGAAGGAAATGTCTCGGAACTTCGAGGTACATTTTCTCTCCTTTTCAACAAGATTTACAAGCATTGAAATTTTTTCAAAGGTAAATCTGATTTATGTTTTATTCGTGCTGCAGTCCAAGAACCAGTGATGAACATGGTTTCATGTCAACATGTAGGTTACAAGACCAAAGCGCGTCACTTTGTTCTTGTAGATGGATAGTACTGTGTTAGTTGAAACTGTTGCATCCAGTTGTATTATCACTTATCAGTGCTTGCTAGTTCAAATGATATGACTTTTGTGCATGCTTGTTTTTGTGTAAAATTCATGCATCAATGTGGTCTCTGATGGCATGATTTAATAAAGTTCTATGGGGATATTCTTTGGCATGCTATGTTACAAATATGCCTAATTTATTAGTTTAGAGATGTCATACATTTAAGCCAAGAATGAATGTAGTGTATTTATGTTTGCAACCACTAATTGGACCAAATTATTATCACATACAAATGGTGGTAGTAAAGCAAGTAAAAAATAGTAAAGAGAATCTCAACATCTTCATGTTTAAATGCACTGATACAATACTTTTTAAACATATCTTATTATAATAAGTATTTTGATTATTCATTACGACACCACCACCACCTAAAGCCTAGCATATCATCTTGTGATGCAGAATATATCTCAGGTCCTCTTATAGTATAAAGTTAGATGGCTTGACCTAAAGCTTTCACTGAACTCTCTTATTAGCTCTTAAGCTTTAGGGATTTCACCAAAAGTCAAGGGGCTAACTGCAAAGACATGTAGCATATGTTATTCTACTTTCAATAACAAAAGATTGATTGTAATTTAAACTTGATATAAGTATAGTGAGTCTCAGATAAGGCACTCTTTGAAAATGTATCAATCAAAAGTTGCTTACCTCCAGAAACCAACAAACGGTAGATTGACATGAAAGAGGCTAAGTCTCGATGTATTCAGGCAATTCAGCTCTCCCTAAATAAACTTGTTGCATCTCCTCTCTCCAGATCTGTATCACCCAAAGTAATATCAGATGACCCCATGTAGGATGTCGTATTAGTTTAAAAGATTACCACTTGAGGTATTTACAACCCACATTTGGAGTCCTACGCAACAATACAATAAACAAATTCTACACACTATGTGCCATCTATGACGGATCATTTTTTCACTTCAAATATTAAATAAAAAATCACAGAAAAATTATATTAATTTAAAATTCATACCATGTCACGGAATTCAAGACGGATATGTGGCACGTTTGTCTTGTGAATATCATTTCCATCTGGTCCTCTCTTATAGTACTCTGGACCGATCCAATGTGACTGAGAAGAAGAAATTCAGTTACCAATGACGACAATATTTGACATACAAAACCATAAAAAATAATATTTAGTCATCATCCATACAGAAAATGACATTGATAATGAAACTTTTACCTTCAGGACATGTGAGAAACCTGATTGGTACACTGAATTACGGGCAATTTCACAGAGATCACACGCACTCAACTTCCAAACCTGTGAAAGGAGAACGTTAGTCAACCCACACAACCTATTTTTCACATCTTTAAAACTCAAAATAGGAAGCCCGATGCTTACAGAAGCAGCAATACTGTACTCCTCCACTAACGGCTCCTTTGTTAGGTGGATTTGCAATGGGTCATCAGTAGATAAAGAAACATTAAGCCCTCTGAGGAAAAACATTGGAAAAGGATTCCGGTGATAATCTAGAAATAAGGAGTTGTTGCTCAAAGGAGACATTGCTAGACCAATCTGATTACAAAGGTAACACATCATTAGATATACATCTAATTAGAAGTCAACAAACCAAAAAGGGTCAAAACCAAAGAGCGTAAAGAAAGTCTCGTGTATTACCTGTGCAAGGTAGTACAGGTATTGAAGTACTGGAGACTTTCTCAGATTAATCCCATGTGCAATGTTATGAGTTGTAAGAAATGCAGCAGCAAGATGGTCAATGTCACCCGCCTGAAGAAAAAAAATCAACTCAACAACCAACAATTCCAAAAGGTAAAAGAAGAAGAAGACGAGCTAAACGGGTTGGCAATACGTACCTCCCCACAATGAGGGCGGAATCTGATGGTAGTCATGCCTTTTGATTCACGAAGCTGTGACATAACATCAACAAACTCAAGACTCATATATTATTCTTGTTGGAATGTATTTGAATGTTTATAAGTTTGTGCATATTGCATAAGTATACTTGCCTTGTTTAGGGTATAGAGGTTGGCGTAGCAATAGTAAACATAATATGAGAATGCAGGATTGAATATATTAGTCCATTGTTCAGGCGTTGGCATGTGTTTTGTAGGGCGCCTTTCAGGCTTGCTTTCATCATCTACTAAATCCAAACCCACAACCTGTAGTTTTAAATAAAATGATTTGTATGAAAAGTGCCACTATATACACATAATACAATAGTAAAGAAACAGAAATGCAAGCTTTTCACACAGTGCACAAAGCACAAATTTCAAGATCCTAAACATGTATGCAGCACATAAAATGTCACAAGGCAAGCGAACGAACCTGTTTCAAGAAAACATGCAACTGCGGATGTGATCCTGGGTCAACTGTAACTTCGAAAAGAGGAAGGAATATATTGTCAAGAATGGTCTGAAATGATGTCACAATACCCATTTCCTTGTATATATTGTAAAGCCGAGGCAGCTGCACAAAAAATCAAGATTTGGAAGTCAAGATAATGATGTTTAATGTTTATGCCTTATGATAAAAAAATTAACAATGATATAATTACAGGAAATGTAAAATTTTCATCTCCTTAACAGGTGTACGGTGTACCTGAATCAGCCAGACAACATTGTCACTAAAGAGTTCATTATTTACAATCCAACTCGCCAAATTGTCCCACTCACTTTGCTTTCTCCCGTATATGGATATTCTGTATTCAGCCATCTGTAAAATGCAGCGTTTTTCAAGTCAGTAAAAAATGTCTTCAAATATAGTTATGAAAATAAACATGATAAAATTCCCGAACTCAGAACTCACTTGATATTTGCTTGCATCAAGATCCGTGAATACTTGTTTAGTCAACTCAGCAAGGAAGCGGCCTGCCAAAATGGTATTCATACAAAATTTCTAAAATTCTGTTTCTAAGATCGCAGTAATAAGTTTTTGTTCCATAAGTTGAAAGATTAAGTTTACCCTGAATTAAATTATCTTGCTTCAAGAAAATCTCCCTAAGCCTACTCTGACCACAGGGATTATACTTGAGATTAAATTTGTCAAAACGATGAAAGGTGCTCTTGTCTGCATGCACATCTAGCAGATCAACATTGAGGTCATAACTGCACCAACAAATTTGAATAGCATTAGACAAGTATCATGATAAAAAATACTTTTAATGCGGCATTCAAATGATTATTTTACTACCCAGTTAAATCCAAGCTCTCAAAAACTTCTAATAAAGTCAGATACGTCCCATCCCGAAATATTACAACCTAAAGAAGCAAACAAAAAATCATACCAGCAATCAATATAACAAAGATGAAAAACAAATCAGCAGACTATTAATTTTATTACCTCGTCAGGTTCTTTCCTCAACTTAGACTTTATGAACCTTAACAAATGTTTTTGATTCATGCATGCAGAATGATGGACATGGGTATCGACTTTCCGGACATTATAAAAGTCACGGTGTGGTGCACTTTTCTGAGCTAAAAACTCTTTATCCGCGTTTAGCATTAAATGGAGATTGAATTTCTTGACATAAAAATCAAAGTCAAATAAATACACCACTCAAAAAAAAGTTGCAAAGCATAACAAACACAAAAAAACTCAACAAACCTGTTCTAGAAGACCAAGCCGGTGATGACATACTGTTCGTGTATTCCCAGCAGCTATCACTTTAAGGATGTGATGTAAATCGGTGAAAAAGGTTGTTGCATCAACAACAGGAAAAAGCTTCTCTTTTGCTGCAAAAGTTAAAAATAAAAAATTACACTTTTAAAGTGTGTAATGTGTATGGTGCATACATATACATATATAGACAAAAACAACACCATCAGGAATCACTGAATTATGGGATCTTACAATCTTTATTTGCATAAACATGAACGACTCCATCTTCCATTTCAAAGTAATGCTGTAGCATGATTAAATTTTTTGTGAAGATAGCTTACATTGATTTAACATGTTGTAGTGGAAAGTAGTCAAGTACAAATTGGTTCAAAACTCACATCAGATTTTGTTTCAGGAACAAACTCAAAAGGATTTGGATTGCGTCTAGGTGTACTAGGGTCAGATATGATCTCTTTTTCCCAAGGTGCGATGCTTTCTCTAAATACATAACTGTTTCTCATTTCAAGGCAAACCTGTATAGCCCTGTAAACCTCTGCTTCATCAGGTGATGGTGTCTCTGCCATTAAAGAAAATTGAATGATGTTCAGGTACAATTGTTTATGAAATAAATTATTAACACAACAATCATGCAAAAGAAATCATTATATTACCACTTGCTTATGAAAAACAAATGTTTACTTTTTGCATACGAAAGGCATGGTTTCTCTAAGTGAACTAATTTGTATTTTTTTACAAGGGCCACCATATATTCAAATTACCTTTAGCATTTTCTTTCTAAAAAAAAATTGGTTTTTAAACCAATTTGTGTTTTCCCCTTTTAAATATCCATAGCCTTCTCGGTTCCACACAAATTCAAAAATGGAAAAACCAACAAACCCTCAGCGACCAACCAATGAAAATCGGTAAAGCTTGAATGCACCAATGTGCATGTTCACATTCAACAACTTCAGAAAACCAAGCAATTAACAAGTTTAAAAAAATATATATGCTAAGTGAATATAAATGAACACTCATTAATTAACACCCACTTTAATCTAGCCTAGCCTTTGTAAATGAGATAAAACAGAGTGATCCTGAGAGCAATACTTAGCAGGAGAAACAAATTTTAAAAGAAAAGTAATTTTTATCACTTGTTTTAGCGTTAGGTTGATTACTAACTTTGTTCATTTCTTGTCAAAACTATACTTAACATTGTCATCATTGTTAGTTTATCTTCTTACTATATGATTCCATATTGGAACTCAGGAGTAGACCTGAATGATAGTATGATACCGATTTGATTAGAGTTCTGTAGAATGACTCTTTCTTCTCATCTCTTTCTACCTGCGTTCACTTTATCTTTCTTTTTACCCAACATTTTCCTACAATTTAAATTTCAACGGCTATGTCGAAGGCTTGGAATTTCCAACCTTTAATACCTGTACAGATAAGTAAATACCCCATTTTCACCCAAACCTTTCTTGCTGTTTCACTCTCTATATACTTGTTTTGTCTACTGTCACAGTCTTAAAGAACTACACTTATACTTCCACTTGAACTTAACAAAAAGAAAAAAGAGATAAGTTACTCCAAAATAATAGGAGTGCTTAAGATGGGCAAAGTAGTTCATCTCTAAATTATTTTAAACACAGATGTAGTGATAGATGAGCTAGAAAAGAGACACGAGTACCATATGGAGAGATCCTAAGGCGTACAAAAGTTTCCTGCTCTGGCTCCTTTCTAAGAATATCGGCAGCAACAGGATCAGGTTGCACACCGTGTAGATCACCAGATATACTATGCGACCGTATCAAAGCAGCTGCAGCTATGGGCAATTGTTCACCATTTGCATTAACACTTGCGCTGTCTGGGCCCTGCTCATTTATGTCCAAACAAATGTATTTAGCTGTAAGCTTTCCAAACAGGGTAGGATAAGGAAAGGAAAGGAAAGGAATTTGTGATAGTGCATAAAAATTTACCGCATTCCCGTTAGTGTTAAGATAGGTGGCATCTAAATTAACATTGTGAGTGACATCAACATCAACATCAAGATCAACATCAAGATCATCATCTGATCCTTGAGCACTTTCAAAAGCACTTGCGCTTGCAACGGAGACTTTGGAGAAGTGGGTCTAAGTATGAGGGAAGCTCTTTTGGCCAACCCAGTGTGGCTAGTAGTTTTCCCTATCATAATTGGAGCAATCAAACAAACAAACAAACGTAAAAAAAACTTGATTCTACAATACAAAACCTAGGATAGATTAAGCATTAGAAAATGTCAAAAATGTAATTCTAAAGACTTAGGAGCTGTTTGGTAGCTCTTAAAGATTTAAATATTGCATTAAGAGGTTACCTCTGACTTTAAGTGTGTTAGGTTCAAAGAATTTAAAGTGTAGAGGAGCATAAAGGCAGTATGTAATGTAAGTAATGATAGGAGGCAATTTGGTTGGTTACCTTCAGGAAGGGTATGGAGTTTAGGTAAAGCAAGTGGAAGAGCATCGTCAACACCAGAGAAGGAGGTGACGTCAGGCAAGGAAGTGGAAGCCCGACGATAAACAACGTTTCGGCGACCTCCCCGCCTCTTGTCAATGCTTCTCTGTTTCTTGTAGTCTGCCTGTCCGTCGTCGTCTTCTTCTTCTAGTCGGTCCCTCTCAACAGACTTGGCCAACTCCAGCAGTTGATTTAGGGTTTTGCGGTGCATAAAGTAAGCGGAAACAGCCACAAAAGAAGCTCCGACAAGTGCCGCCATAGCTAGATGCAACCCATAAGCATCCATTCTCTCTTTCACTCTCTCAGTGTATTGTATTGTATTGTATAGATTTGGGGGGTGGGGAGAGGAAATTAAAACCCTAATTAAGAAGAAGAAGAAGAAGAAGAGAGCTTAAATTAGAAGATTATTACGTACTATTTATTTATAGGGATTATGCCTACTTTTATCAAATGGGTCCCACCCTCCCTCCCTATATAAACTACAAAGACAATGGTGGTTGGTACTACTGTAGTGTATACTATAGTGCCCATCTCTCTCACATCTAAATCTAAATCTAATCTTAATACGATACGAGTGAGTAATAATGTTGGCCATTTTAGCACGTGCCTTTTCTACAATGTTATCCCTAACTTCTTGTCATTTTCATTCCAAGCTGTCCATGTTTTTCTCATTTCTTTTTTCTTTCTTTTTCTTTTTTTATAAACTATGGAGTACATTATTATTAGGGAAAATGACCAATATAGCCCGTTGACCGGGCATTTTGCACAAATAGCCCTCTCCACCGTCTTTGGAGAGACGGGACACGGCTCCCAACCCGCCTGAACCGTCTTTGGATAGACGGGACACGTTGTGACCCCCCCCAACCGCCACGTGGCGTCTCTGATCCCGAGGCTGTACCGTCTCTCTCCAGACGGGTCAGAGATCTCTCCCAGACGGTTCACGTTTACCAAGACGGCTGACCCTTCGGTTCAACCGTCTCCAAAGACGGTTCACGTCTATCAATGCCGGCTGTCCCTTCGGGTCAACCGTCTCAAACAGACGGGTCACCTTTCCCAATACGTCTTAACGAAATTTGTGAACCGTCTGAACCGTCTGAACCGTCTCACGAGTGTATATAAATACCCCAATTAACTTAACGAAATTTGCACCCACCGCTCTCCTCTAAGCTTTCATCTTCCATGCACCCACCCGTCTCCTCTAAGCTTTCATCTTCCAATCCAATGACGTTTTTTTACTTTCCCAGCCGAAGCCTTTTTGACTTTCCCAGCCGAAGCCTACCGGCTTCGGAAAATATGTCCCGGTTACTTGGATTGTTGTTTCATCTGCGTACGGCTACTTGGATTGTTGTTCCATCTGCGCGTGGTTTGCAACCCGTGTAATGGATCGATGATGTGGTGGTCTACATTTTAGGCAAGTTCGTTCGCTTTCCGAATTTATGTCTCGATGTTCGACGTGTGCTCACTGAGAACTATTGTTACATAAAACGAGGAAATGTTTCGGACTTGTCTGTGTAGAGCACATACACCATTCGAAACAACGTCTATGTAGACCACTGCTACTACCGCCGCTGTGGAGGACAAAACATCTAACACTAAGATGTAGTCCTCAATAGTTGGTTAGACATTACTATTACTTCAAACAAAGTTCCTAGTTCTGGAAGTAAATTTGGGAAGTTTGTTGTAATAGTGTAGTTTTTTACTTGTTGCTTTTTAATTTTCTCTTGTTGCTTCTTTATTCTCGGGAAGTTTGTTGTAATAGTGTAGTTTTTTAATTGTTATTGTAATAATATTTATTGTTTATTTGTGATTGTAATAGTATAGTACGTTTAAATATAAAAACAAAACGACAAATTAAAAATATAACCAACTATTGCATTAAAAATAAAACCATTACAAATAAATAAAAATATAATTAAAAATTACATAAGACGATGTTTAATCATTTGCCACACGGACACATGTTTAAACTCTTTACCCTGTTTTTATACTGCCTTAGACTGTGTCTAATGGCCACGTCTTCAGGAAAGTTTGCGGGTACGTCGTAAAGGGTCCGGTTGTGGTGGCCGTTGAATATTTGACACTTTGTCGTCAAATCATTCAACTTGCGGCTAAGCGACTCGGTGGTACGTTGTGAGCCCCCAACGAGCCGGTTGTATTCATTCAGGATCCGGAACCATTTGTTGTTGAGGTGTGTACTCTCTTCAACATGCAGCCATGCCGCAATCAACGCAATCTCTTGTTCTTCCGTCCATCTTTGGGGTGCCATTGGTGTTGGATGGTGGTTTGGA
Organism: Ambrosia x helenae; assembly: GCA_030844895.1. Taxonomy (NCBI): domain Eukaryota; kingdom Viridiplantae; phylum Streptophyta; class Magnoliopsida; order Asterales; family Asteraceae; genus Ambrosia; species Ambrosia x helenae. The sequence continues at coordinate 1,934,693 of CM061230.1, read as the reverse complement.
CGGTGGTTTGGACGGTGGTTTGGACGGTGTTGGACGGTGGTTTGGACGGTGTTGGACGGTGTTGGACGGTGTTGGACGGTGGTCGTCGGGTAGTAGATGGTGTTTGGACGGAGTTGTACGGTGGTGGATTGTGTTCAGACGGGGTTGGATGACGGGAAATGGACGGGAGACGGGTATTTATAGGGCTGAGCCGGACAACCGAAGCGTCGCCGCTCATCGGGAACCACCGCGTCGGTAAATGTGTACCGTCTTGAGAGACGGTTGAACCGAAAGGTCAGCCGTCTTGGGAAAGGTGACCCGTCTTTTTGAGACGGTTGACCCGAAGTGTCAGCCGGCATTGATAGACGTGAACCGTCTGGGAGAGGGTTCTGACCCGTCTGGAGAGAGACGGTACATCTCGGGATCAGAGACGCCACGTGGCGGTCCTCTGTTGGCTGAAATGGGAAGCCTCTCGGGAGACGGTTCAGGCGGGTTGGGAGCCGTGTCCCGTCTCTCCAAAGACGGTGGAGGGGGCTATTTGTGCAAAATGCCCGGTCAACGGGCTATATTGGTCATTTTCCCTTATTATTATTATAGGTTATTACACGTTTATTCATAATGTTGTATCACCTCCATATCATATGATATGACAGCAGCATCATTAGTATATAATGCATCCCCCACTCTTTTTACTTTATCCTGTTAAAATGATGAAATAATACTTATCATACTTATCAATTTAAACCAAAAGGATTATTTTTGTATACAAAGTCTTTGATATCTTGCATAAGTTTACAGGTGGTTGATATGGGTCAAAAGTGGTCGAGATGAATGCTGATGGTTGCTGAGTAGATTAATGCTAGGAGCTGATGATGTTCGAGATGTGATGATGTTCGAGATCAAGTCTTCAAGGAGTCCTGATGATCAATGGTAGTTTGTACGTATGGGCTGCATTATACATTAATGAACTTTGGGCTGCTTTGTTTTACAATTATATGTTCAAGCCCAAGAATACAAGCCCAGTCCAGAAGGTTGTCCAGAAGGTTCAAAGCCTCAAAGCCTGATTATTAAAAGGCCTTTTACACGTCAGTGATCCGTGTTATCTCCTGAGAGTTAATCCTGAGCGCTCATAGAGAAAACACAAACTAATCCTGATCGTTCATTTTGTGTTTTCTCTCGTGAAGAGTGTCCAGCTATATAAACGCTCATCTGTCACACAGTGTTATCTTTTGTCACTTTATTTTTCTCTCTGTAATTTTCTTAGTCTTTCTCTCATTGTCTAAAGCTAGGGTTTCATAGATCTTGAACGTCTTGTTCAGATCTAATCATTTGTGAGGTCTTACTTTTGTAGATAATCTGTGATTCGTTGAATCAGAGAGTTAGAGGTAGAGAGATTTAAGTTGTATCAGTTGTTTCTGTTTATTAATAAAGAGTTTTCATAATCTGATATCATGTTTTTGACATGGTATCAGAGCCATAGGTCTTGAGTTGGGGTTCTGATATTCTTCTTGATAAAGATTTCTGGATCTAAGTTGTAGATCTTGGGTATCTCTTCCGCTGATACTCTTGAAACAAGGATTTCTGATATATCTTGGTGAAGATCTGGTGATCTGACTGGAGCTGGAATAGCTTTGGATCTTATTATTGCTCTCTGACGATTAACCCTAAGTGAAGGTTAATCGTTACGAGTTTTAGGAGAAACCCTAACTTGGGTTTGTTCTTGGTGAGATCGTTCCATTCCCTTGCTTTAGTTTAGTTCTTTCATTTTTTGTTGTGTCTAGGAGCACTGTCCGGGTTAGGTGGACCGGAGTTGGCTCAAGTATTTGGTGTGAGTTGTGTTTTAGGTCTAGAGGCTCCCGTGTTAAGACCTGCGGTGGAACCCTTGAGGATCCACTGATCTGGATCACTGACTCGGCTTCGCCTGTGTTTGTGTTTTTTTGATTTGATTGTTTTCTTGTGTGTGCTCTTATTTTGTTTGTGTTATTGTGTGCCTAGTCTAGTTGAGTGTTGTTACTGATTTCATGGGTGATACTAATCCTGGTGGTAATGGTACCACTACTGAAGGGATTAGTGATGCTGTGATTAATACTAATAATGAAACACTTATTAGTAAACTTGATGCTAGTAATCCTTTGTACTTGCATCCATCCGACTCTAGCAATTTAACTATTGTAACAATTAAATTGAAAGGGTCAGAAAATTACTCGGTCTGGGCAAATGCTTTAACATTAGCTTTACAAGTTAAAAACAAATGGGGTTTCATTGATAAAAGCTGTGTCAAATCTGAAAACAATGATATACTTGCTAGACAGTGGGATAGATGCAACTCTATAGTATTGACTTGGATCCTCAACTCTGTTAGTGAGGATCTTTATTTGGGTCATGTGTTTTCTAAGTCAGCAAGTGATGTTTGGGCTGAACTTAGAGAAACATATGACAAAGTGGATGGTTCTGTTGTATTTGACCTATACCAGAAAATAAATTCTTTTAATCAAAATGGAATGTCAGTTTCTGAATATTATCACAAATTAAACATAATGTGGAAACAGTTAGATCAGATTCTACAATTACCTGCTTGTACCTGTAATGCTGCTAGAGAGTTTAACAACTTTAGTAGCATGATAAAACTTATGCAGTTTCTCATGGGTCTTGACAGTGTGTACCAACCTGTTAGAACTAGTTTACTAATTAAAGAAACCTTGCCAACAGTTAAAGAAGCCTTTGCTATTGTTTCTAGGGAGGAATCCCATAGAAACTCAGCAGAGTCTTCCAAAAAGGGACATACCACTGTTGGCTTCTTTGCTAAAACTAATCAAACTTCTGATTTTAGTAAAAAATCTAATAAAGGGGTTGGTCAGGGTCTGAAGTGTACACACTGTGATAAAACAGGACATTCAATTGACAAATGTTTTGAGTTAATTGGATATCCTGCATGGGCTAAGGCCAAAGGGATGCATAATAGGAAAGTTGTTGTGAATAATACTAGTAATGACAAACCTGATGTTCACCTTTCCTCTTTGACTAGTGAGCAAGTTTCTAAACTCTTAAGTCTGATATCTGACAAGAGTTGTGATCCTCCTCAAAGTCATAATGTGTCAGGTAACATGTTTTCTCATTTTTGTGGTAATGTAAGTGTAAAACCTGTTTTCTGTTTTAATACTAGTAGTAAAAGAATTAGGATGGGTTGGATAATTGACTCTGGTGCTAATCAGCATATGGTTACCAGTGAACATGATCTTACTGATTATGTTGATGTTTCTGACTTGAACATTCAAGTAAAACATCCCAATGGTACAAATGCTTTGGTCACCAAGATAGGAACCTTAAAACTAAGTAACAATGTTGTGTTACATGATGTATTTGTTGTTCCTGAATATTGTGTTAACCTCATTTCTGTTCATAAACTTGTGAAAGACAACCATCTATTTGTTGGTTTTGATGAACATAGTTGTTATATTCAGGATTTATCCACAAAGAAAGTCCTGGTGACTGGTAGTCAACTTGAGGGCTTATATTTCTGTGGTGGATCATATGTTAGTAATAAGGTTGGTCTTGTTAATAAACAATTTGATTTGTGGCATGCTAGATTTGGACATCCTTCTGATATTGTCATTCAGAAGTTAGAGTCCATAATTGGGGAAATTGGTCCTAAAAATTCTGAATTGCCATGTGATGTGTGTCACAAGGCAAAACAGCATAGAGAACCATTCCCATTAAGTGATCATAAGTCTCTAGCTGTTGGAGACTTAGTCCATTTAGATGTTTGGGGTCCTTATAGGGTACCAAGTAAGGAAGGTTTTAAATACTTCCTTACTGTGGTAGATGACTATTCCAGAACAGTTTGGGTGTGGTTAATGAAGCAAAAAAGTGAGGTGTTTGAATGTTTAAAGGAATTTATTAACATAGTTAAAACACAGTTTGAGAAAAACATTAAATGTTTTAGAAGTGACAATGGCACAGAATTTGTTAACAGCCAAGTAAAAAATTTGTTTAAAACATTAGGAATATTTCATCAAACCACTTGTGCTTACACACCTCAACAAAATGGTATAGCTGAAAGGAAACATAGACATTTGCTAAATGTGACTAGATCTTTGTTGTTTCAAAGTAATTTGCCTGTGAGATTCTGGTCTGATTGTGTGTTGACTGCTGCTTACTTAATCAATAGGACCCCCTCTTCTGTCCTGGAAGGAAAGACTCCCTATGAACTTATGTTTGGCTTTAGACCCTTCCTAGAACACTTAAAAGTTTTTGGGTGCTTGTGTTTTGCTACTATATTGAATGAGTCTAATAAACTTAGTGAAAGGTCTGAAAAATGTGTTTTTATTGGGTATTCCAATGAGAAAAAAGGATACAAACTTTACAGTCTTGAAACAAAAACCATCTCTTATTCAAGAGATGTAAAATTTTATGAAACTGTCTTTCCTTTTAAAGATAAAATGGTTTTTCAGAAATATAGTGAAGATAATTTTTCAAATATTGACTCATTAAACTTTTTTGATATAGTAGATGTTGAACAACAAACACCTGAAAACTCTGAAGAGCCCAATGATGAAGGGAGGGGCTCAGGTATGAGTGATTCAGGGACACATGCAAATCAGCAGTCCACCTCAGGTACTAATCAGGAAGAAGAAACTCCTTGTTCTTCAAATCCTGATGAAACTAGAGGGAAGGACAGGGCTGAACATGTGATGACTGGAGATGATGAAACTTCTATCTCTGAGGGCAATGACTCACTTGTACAAAGTGTTAGAAGAGGGAATAGGGAAACTTCTCTTCCTAGGAAGTTGAATGACTTTATTGTAGAGGGAAAGGTCAAATATGGGGTGGATAGAGTTGTCAATTATGCTAATTTGAGTTGTGAAAGTAGAGTTTTTGCTAGTGTATTAAATAAAACTGTTGAGCCTAGAAGTTATAAACAGGCTGCTCTTGACCCAAATTGGGTAAGAGCTATGAATGATGAAGTTGAAGCCTTAAATAGGAATAATACTTGGACACTAGTTGATCTTCCTAAAGGAAGAAGTATTGTAGGTTGTAAGTGGATTTACAAAATAAAATACAAATCTAGTGGTGAAATAGAAAGGTTTAAGGCTAGGCTTGTGGCTAAAGGTTATAGCCAAAAGGAGGGAATTGATTTCGATGAAACTTTCTCTCCTGTAGTCAAATTTGTGACTGTTAAAACTGTAATGTCTCTTGCTGTGCAAAATGACTGGAAATTATTCCAGTTGGACATTAATAATGCGTTTTTATATGGTGATCTTAATGAAGATGTGTATATGTCTTTACCTGAAGGTTTCTTTTCTGAACATGAAACTAAAGTTTGTAAATTAAATAAATCTTTATATGGGCTGAAACAAGCTCCTAGGATGTGGAATGAAAAACTTGTTAGTGTGTTGACTAATCTTGGATTCAGTCAAAGCAAGTGTGATTATAGTTTGTTTTTCAAAATAAGTGAACTTGTTACTGTTTTGTTACTTGTATATGTTGATGATATAGTGTTAACAGGTAATAGTATTAGTGAGATTGATAAAGTTAAGTCTTGTCTAAAAGAGAAATTCCTAATTAAGGATTTAGGAGAACTTAAGTATTTCCTAGGTCTAGAAGTAGTTCCTTTCAATGATAAGCTTTGCTTATCTCAAAGGAAGTATTGCCTAGACCTACTGACTGAGTATGGCATGACAGCGTGCAAACCTGTCAGTAATCCTTTGGAGCCTAATCATGTTTTAACAAACATATGTAATGATCATCCAAATGGTTTAAGTAACATAACTGGGTATCAACAGTTAGTAGGAAAACTAATATATCTGGCTCATACAAGACCAGATATTTCCTATGCTGTTCACTACTTAAGCCAGTTTATGCATAAACCGACTGATGGTCATTTGAAAATCGCATTTAGGTTACTAAGGTACCTAAAAAGGGCTCCAGGTAAAGGGATTTCGTTTAGCAAAACTTTAAACTTTGATCTCTTAGCTTATTCAGATTCTGATTGGGCCAAATGTACTATTACTAGAAAAAGTGTGACTGGTTTTTGCATATTCTTAGGAAGTTCATTAGTTTCCTGGAAAAGCAAAAAGCAGTCTACAATCTCTAGGTCATCTGCTGAAGCAGAGTTTAGGGCTATGTGTTCCACGTCTTGTGAAGTCTTGTGGCTTAAAAACTTGCTGTCTGAACTGCAAATTGAGGTTAAGTTACCTGTGCAGTTGTTTTGTGATAATAGTGCTGCCCTTTCTATTACAGCAAATCCGGTGTTTTTTGACAAAACCAAACACTTTGAACTGGACTTGTTCTTTTTAAGGGATCTTGTGTCTAAGGGGTTAATACAGCCTCTTAAGATAAAATCTGAGGAACAAGTGGCTGATATTATGACCAAAGGGTTAGGAGTTGGTCATCATGAAGAGATGTGTAAGTTATTAAAAATGGAAGATCCTTTTGGGTTTTAAATTGTGGGGGGGGTGTTAAAATGATGAAATAATACTTATCATACTTATCAATTTAAACCAAAAGGATTATTTTTGTATACAAAGTCTTTGATATCTTGCATAAGTTTACAGGTGGTTGATATGGGTCAAAAGTGGTCGAGATGAATGCTGATGGTTGCTGAGTAATTAATGCTAGGAGCTGATGATGTTCGAGATGTGATGATGTTCGAGATCAAGTCTTCAAGGAGTCCTGATGATCAATGGTAGTTTGTACGTATGGGCTGCATTATACATTAATGAACTTTGGGCTGCTTTGTTTTACAATTATATGTTCAAGCCCAAGAATACAAGCCCAGTCCAGAAGGTTGTCCAGAAGGTTCAAAGCCTCAAAGCCTGATTATTAAAAGGCCTTTTACACGTCAGTGATCCGTGTTATCTCCTGAGAGTTAATCCTGAGCGCTCATAGAGAAAACACAAACTAATCCTGATCGTTCATTTTGTGTTTTCTCTCGTGAAGAGTGTCCAGCTATATAAACGCTCATCTGTCACACAGTGTTATCTTTTGTCACTTTATTTTTCTCTCTGTAATTTTCTTAGTCTTTCTCTCATTGTCTAAAGCTAGGGTTTCATAGATCTTGAACGTCTTGTTCAGATCTAATCATTTGTGAGGTCTTACTTTTGTAGATAATCTGTGATTCGTTGAATCAGAGAGTTAGAGGTAGAGAGATTTAAGTTGTATCAGTTGTTTCTGTTTATTAATAAAGAGTTTTCATAATCTGATATCATGTTTTTGACATATCCTTTCTCCCTCACATCATTACTATTACTATATATAATTAAATAAATCAATTAACAACCATAATTTCAAATACTTGTTCATGCTTTCCATATTGTCAAATTTTAACATGTGCACAAGTCTTTAGTGGTTTACCCCCTATAGACCTTATAGAATTTCACCAAGTTGAAATTAATTCCAACGAAAAGGTTAGTTCATGGAATGAATTGTAATTGGAAAGTTTTCCTACAAACAAAGGATTTCACGTTTCTTCCTACAAACTACTCATGGAATTTTAAACGACATTTCCATTTGAGCCAGACATCGCTTTTGAAACTATACATTACCAAAACTAAATGAGAAGAGAATACACATCAACACTACACTATTCAGGAAAATTGATAATATATAATAAGTCACCAGACTTAAATTTGACGTTGGCACGCGAGTACTCGACCTCTAATCACCACAATGTGGTGTGGTGTGGTGTATGACAAACGACAACACATTTTTTCTTTAAAACTTAATGTACGTATTCCATTTGGTGTACAACTATTTCACCTACAACAATTTACCCAGGTTTCTTATTTAGTTGATCAACTAACCACATTTAGTCCTCTTCCTCTAAGTATGTTTTTTGACATTTTAGTCCATCATAGATTCATAGATAATAATAATAAAATAATATAGTAAGGAGGACAGTACACTCGTCGGCTAGGGTGGTTCGGTTACCGTAGTCGAATTGCCACAGCGCCGCCACCCCCTCGGCTACGGCCCAAACCTTAACTTCTCGTCAATGTCTAACCGAGCTAAAGACACCCGTTGCATTTATTATTTGACCGTTTGCAATGACCAAAAATCGTTTGAATTTAACGCCAAGGCCACCAATTGTTTTTTTTCTTCTATATAATTCACCCCATTTCACAAAATTTTAACATCTATCATCTTCTACCTCCAAATTTTATAAAATTCTCTCAAGTAAATCATGTCTTCACCGATTGAGTGGACCAATGACGAAGTTTTATCTTTGACGGTTGTGTGGTTGAACGTTAGGGAAGCAAACACGCCAAACAATAGCGATGCATTTTGAGATGACGCGAGGCTGAGTTTCGCAAGCAACGGGCAAGGTGAACCTCATCGCACTACTTCTATGCTTGCGAGTAAGTGGAACATCCTCAAACGCGAATGTCAAACGTCTGAGAAAATGTTTAAAAACAACATGGATGAAGATCCAGGACTAAAGAAAGACACCACAATTGAAATGATGCAAGTCGCATTGAAACTCACAAAACTTTTGAACATGTTGGAGCATGGCAAATGTTAAGGAATAAAATAGCTTTGCTTTAATTTCTTTATATTTTGTAAATTTAGTGGTATTTGCATTTTATTTTAATTATGTTTATTGGGTATAATTATTTAATTGTTCAGGCTTTGTAGCCTGGAGGGTGCCGAATAATTTGGTGATTCCAATCTAGGCTACTTTGGCTTATATTTGATATGACAGTAAATAAGTAGTCGGGACCAGGCTACTGGGCTAGTAGCCTGGAGTGCCTTTTTCACTCTAAAATCATAAATATATCTTGCCAAAAAAAAAAAAAAAACAATAGAAGATTTGTAACTATTGCTATTTTTTAGGCTTATATCAACGTCGGAAATCAGCGTTAAAAGGTAACTTTAGTCAATAATTAGCATGATACACCTAGCTTATGATTATCGTATGGAACGAAAGTACAAAACTTTCAAAACTGTTAACTTTTTATAATATGCAATTATGTGTGTATTATATTATTTAATCAACTTTATCGTATTTAAGATACAAACTAATAATTTTTAAATCTCCTATAATAATTTGATACAACTATTAACCAAGTTACATCTGGATAATAGGTAAACGAGCAACAAGCTGCGAAGTTAAATCTCCTATAATAATTTGATACAACTATTAACCAAGTTACATCTGGATAATAGGTAAACGAGCAACAAGCTGCGAAGTTAAATCTCCTATAATAATTTGATATAACTATTTAACCAAGTTAAATGAAAAAAAAAAGTATCGATTCAAATAACCAAAACCAAACCAGTTTGCTAGGCCGAATTCAAAAAAGTCGATTCATGTAAAATTCTAGCGGAAGTGTTTTGTGTTTAGGTTGAGTTTATTTGTTTGGCCTTGCGGCCGGAGGCCGCTAGGTTTCTAGCGGGAGACTCTCAAAACTGCAAGGTAGTTTTTAGTACAAGAAGTAAAGGGATAGAATAGGAAAGATGGTATTGATTGATTGATACTTGGTACAATACAAGGAGGAAACAAACTCCTATATAAATACATAAATGAGGTACATAAAATGAGGAAGTGACTAAACTTTAGAGCATAATCCAAGGAGGCTAATCTCTAGTCTTGGTAAATGATCAATAATGTTGGTCAATGGTCAAGGTCAACATTATTGATCATTTGGGACACAAAGCAAGGAAGACTTTGACTATAATACTTTGACTAGCAAAGTGATCATAATCTCCAATAATTCAAACATCCGAAATCAAATCGATTCAAACTTCTAGTTGTTTTGTTTATATTTAGAAAGGGACGGCAGCGCAGTTTGTTGTCCATCTACCTGTTATCCTTATTTAATCTACCCTTTAATTATTGGTGAAAGTATATTACTTTGTAAAAAAAAATTATTAAACACTAAGATTTAGGGTTGGAGGTGGATCGATTATCTTGTTCATTTTCACTAAAGCACATAGTGACAAATGACACAATTGTAATTTGCCGCAATTATCACATTTTAATAAATAACTCTGTCGTGGTTTCCACCATATGTAGTTTTCAATCGATTATATAAAACTAAAAGATGGCATGAAAAGAAAATAAAAGGTAATTCATAGGACAATAAAATTCCATTAAAAAGGCCAAATGACTATAAATATAAATTTAAAAAAACTCGTGATTGTGATTTTGTTATATAATTTAATGTGGATATATAAAAGAGCTAATAATAGTTATTTAAGTTAGTGTGGATATAAAAAAAAAGCTAAAGTATAATTGGTTATATGATTTGAAGTAACATGCTTTCCTTTTTCATGATGAAACATGTCTTTTAATAAAAAAAAATTCATTTTGTATCAAAATTCTCTACTTTTCTAACATTAACATATTGTGCCATTTAATACAAACTTGGTTACTAAAGTCAGTTATCTTCAATGTAGGCAATGGTAAAATTGTCCATTTACACCCTTTAACTTAAAAAAAAAACCTTTTATAAACGTGCAATATTTCTCTATCTTAACTTTATTTTCTTTACCCCCCCTTCCCTTAACTTTCTCTCTCTCTGCCTTTTCTCTACCACTGCCCATTGGCCACCATCACCAACCAAATAATTGTCGTCATCTGACGACTACCACCCGAACCTCTAGCGACCATGAGCATTGTCACCATCTTCGCAACCATCTACACCTGAGGCCACCATTATCTGTGCAACTACCATCACCTAAAACGACCACCATCTTTGCAGCCATCTTGTAACACCCCGAAGATCAGTTTCGCTTAATTATGCCATTTGGCATGGTTAACGAATAACAAACGAATTAACTAAAAGAGCGAATCTTCTATCAGTAAATAAAACGGGGTTTTGTCTTGATAGGAATGTAACCCCGTAATCTTTATTATCCTAATGAGACTAAAACCCAATACACGAGACTAACCTAGTAGTCATTTACTCTAATAAACTTGGAATTTGACTTGAGGGACTAAATGTGTCAATTGGTTAAAGTTTTGGATAGAGCCTTGGTTAGCTTCGGCCCCTTTGAAAGTTTTGTTCCCGAATCTGTTCCGTCTTGAACGTCACAAATGGTGTTTGGTGGCTGACCGTTTGGAGGGTTTTAATGGCAACGGTCCGGTTAGGTGGTGTTGGAAGGAGTACCCGTCGTCGGCCCAGCAGGTTCTTGAATTGATAGAATGCCATCGGTTGATCACGGGCCAGAGCCTTAGTGATGTTGTGGATAAGTGGGCTTGGGTTGATATTGGGCCAGTGGAGTTTACGGTTCATGAGGCCAAGGTGTGGGTTAGCAAAGACCGGGTGGGAAGTCATACGGCTATTAGTGGGTTTAATTGGTGTAAATGGGTTCCGTTGAAGTGCAATGTGTTCATGTGGAGGATGATGTTGGATAGAATCCCGACCAAAGTAGCCCTTCGTAGACGGAATATTTTAAACGCTGACAGTTTATGTGATTATTGCGGGGTGGCCGATGAGAGTGTGGACCATGTTTTTACTGCTTGTGGTTTGGCAACAGGTTTGTGGCAAGGTATTGCTAATTGGTGCATCTTCCTCCCGTGTTTCTTTTCTCTGTTAAAGATATTGTGGAAGTGGTTAGTAGTTCGGGGTGGTCTAACAGGAAAAAGGAGATCTTGTATGGGATTTTCATGGTGGCTTGTTGGCGGCTCTGGAAAGCTAGAAACGAGAGACTCTTTGGTCAGACGTCAAGGACCGTGGTGGAATTAGTGGTGGATGTGAAATCCTTGTCTTACTTGTGGTTTCGTAGTAGGGATAGAATTGGTGGAGTGGATTGGAAGAGTTGGAAATCTTTTTGTTTTGATGTAATGTAACTGTTTGGTTTGTGGGGTTTCCCGTCTTGGAGTCCCCCGGTTTTTGTTGTTTAATGAAATTCGTCTTCCAAAAAAAAAATAACCTTTCGCCTTTTAGTGGTAAATGTAAAATAAAAACGTGAGAAACAACAATTGGCGCACATGAAAAACGATGACTCTGTACATTTAGTGGCTACGAGGAGTTTTAAATCCAATGATACATTGATATGTATGTTCAATTGTTAATTTCGTTTGGTTGATGAATCATTTCAATATAATTTTTATTTACTCTTTTTTTATAATTAATGCATGCAATGCTTCATTGACATTTGACAATGCTTGTGTTACAAAGGCTGCCTGTCTGTTTCGATCTACCGCCATTAACCATTTACTAAGTAAGATCAAATTAGAGGCCCTTAATCAATTTTATATGGTGATTTAGAGTTGGGTTGTTCATCAGGGGCGAATGATTTGAAGGGCCAGGGTGCCCCCTGTTTTTTTGGCGTGCTAGTAGAAATTTGTAATTTTCGTAGGTAAATTGAGTCCAGATTGAGCCCGGCCACTCTTTTCTTCACTTTCCCATACCACTTCACTAAATGGTGGTGGGTGGTGCGCGCTCTTGATTCTTATAACAAATTCAAACATCGCACTACCACTTATGCAGAATCAAATTGTTACTATCTATCCATCATAAATATGATCCACACACTCAGCATCAAATTAGAAAAGCTCCTTTCTTTATAAAAAAGAACAATTGACAAATTTTGTGCCACCTTTACTTTTTGCGTACTGTCCTAAAACTAAAAGTTTCTACAGAAGTATTTATATTTTTTAATTATATAACAATAACAATAATTGGGCTTGTTATGAGTTAGTTATGACCCATTTTTTACTTCCATCATTACTCATTCTTTAACTTTTTCCAAAGGAATTTCTTTTTCCTTTATTTGTATTGGGCAAGGTTTGAATCCACAACCTTTTGTTTTAATATAAAACTAGTGGTCTTAATCCCAAAGGGAAATTACATCGAACTGAAACACAACACAACACAAATCAACATTAGAAATGTGATAGTATGAGTGGGTGGGCGGAATGGATGTTGAGTATCGCGCTCCTCCCGTCTAAATGCTTGCGTCTCAAACCCCCTGGGATGGTGTTCCAGCCCTTGCCACTCCTCCCGCCCCGATGCTCTCCATCCCAAAGCCTAATTTCCTTCTTTGTGTTTTCTCCATTTCGGGACGGTGCGCCACCCATTTTTAGTAACAAACTAAACAAGCTTGACAAAATGGCCTGTTCCCGCACCTCGTGGCCGCCTCCCGTCCCGATGCTTGTCAAACGCATTATGTCCTCTCTAAGTATGACCTAAATTATGAACATAGTTTGCACCAAAACGTACCAATCATGTATATCACACTTTGTTTAGAACCCATCTCAACTTTAATTAATGGGTAGTCAAAAGTTGGGCTATATGCACAACTTTCAGATTCCCTATTTTGTAGTTGAAAAGCATGACATGATGGAGGATTCCAAGTGCTGTACCACTTATGCTTAAAGCTAAAAGGGCATCAACCAACAGTTATAGTCTCACTAACTAGTTTAATACCAATCCGCCGCTGGTCAAGTAGTTTAATGTCATAACCATCTTTCTTTGCATTCTAAGAAAGACTCGATTTGTTTAAAATCTAACCATACATCATTTTACTAACAGTAAAAGCGAGCAGCTTCACTTATAGAACCACAAAACTATGAAAATCAGTAACTGCTGAGCTATTGAAACGTGGGAGTGTGTGGTCTCGCTTAAAATGAAAATGGTAATTAAGAATCACGACGGTAGATCACTTAAAGCGCTTGGGCTTATATTTCTCAAGTCATAACGTAGATGTTTGTAAAAAAATTTAACATGTTTACTGTTTAGACATAAGGTGTTTCAACCCAACCCATTTATACCCACACAAAGAAGGCATGTTACATTGTTAGTTTGTTACCTAACAGGCTTGACATACCTGTTTTGCCTCATTTATTAAGAATCAGTGAAAAAGTAAATATTGATGCAGAATGATGAAAGGACCAATTTAAGAGTAAAATTATTCACCTGAAGTCATAAAATGTTCATGGAGTCTTGAAATGAAGACGCCTCAGTTGACGAACGTAACTGATGGCACAATTGGAGTGTTGACTTGCCAAGGGAACTTCCCAGCCCTTCACTCAAATCCGGAGTGAGTTGTCATGGGTTGAGACACCTATAGAGCAAGTTTTGGCAATTTAGTAGATCTTTTGAACAAAGATCAAGAATAACAACATGGGCAAGTCAGATGGGTTGAGCAACAGGTCAACACATGAAACAGCCAAAATATTGTTAGTCCAAATTCTTTTCTTAAGATTTATATGCAATTAGGGTGTCAAATATGATTATTAAAGCTAAATCACATCAATAATAATCTAATTTAACTAATAAAATAACTGATACCAATCTGTCACACCTCACTAAAGCGGAAATACGAGGATGTGACAATACACACCAAATACAAGAGATATACTAAAATGTATTTAATTTATAAAAATGTGTTGCGACATGCGTTGACAATAAGTTTTAGTTTAAATAAGTAAAATATGTCCAAACAAACAACTCAAACAATACAAATGTCATAAAGAAAACTAAAACAAAATTACATATACAATTCACAGCCTGATTGCTGCAATTAAACAACTTACACATCAAAAGAAAAACTGTAAGGAGATATAAGAATTTTTAATACGTCACTGACTTCAGTTTAAGTCTAAATTACCCAGACAGAATCCAGCCATTATTCCAGAGATTCAGTAACGCAAGCGGTGACTGTAAAAAAACAAAAACAAAAATCACTCAGCAGCAAAATTATGCAGCTTCCAAAGTATTCGGTACTTCCACCGATTCCAAATCTAAACTCCCCTCCTCATCTCCCTCCAACTCATGAGCATTAGGACTATAACCAAACAACTTCATTACTTTACTAAGTGTTCTCAACACCAGATAAATTTCTTTCTTTTTAGCTTGCCGTCTATCTTTCACCATAAAAACATGAACTTTACCCTCAACTTCAATCCAGCTACAGCCTGGTTGTTTAACGACACCTCTTTGCTTCATAAGCTTTCTAACCCGTTTAACCTCCCCCCAGTTTCCCACTTCAGCATACATATTTGAAAGCAAAACATATGGACCAGAGTTATTACCATCAATCTCTATCAACTTTTCTGCCACATATTTTCCCAATTCAATATTACCATGAACTTTACAACCACCAAGCAAAGACGCCCATACGACAACATCGGGTTGCATTGGCATATTATCAATCAGGTCTTTGGCTTCATCAAGACAACCAGCTCGACCAAGTAGATCAACAATGCACGCATAATGGTCACTCATTGGTTGTATTCCAAATTCTTTACTCATCAAGTTGAAATAATGACGACCCTCATCAACTAAACCAGCATGGCTACAAGCAGAAAGTAATCCAATCATTGTAACATGATCTGGTTTCTCACCGGCTGCCAACATTTCTTTAAACAGTTCAATCGTTTCTACCCCGTAACCGTTTTGAGCAAACCCTACTATGATTGCATTCCATGATACCCCATCTTTACAAGCCATGTTTTTAAAAACTTGTTTCCCTTCTTCTACTGATCCACATTTGACATACATATCTATAAGAGAATTTCCTACAAAGATATCACTTTCAGGCCCAGATTCAAATCTAAAACCGTGTTTTAAGACATGGGTGTGAGCTTGCTGTCCTAATCTCAAGTCAGCAAGGTTTGCACATGCATTAAGAAGATTCCCGAAAGTGTAATGTGTCGGAAAGACGTTTTCTTGTTTTAGTTTGCGAAAGAGTCCTAATGCGGTTTCATTGTCTCCATTTTGTGTGTACCCAGCAATCAAAGCGTTCCATGATACTATATTTCTATCTGGCATATTGACAAAAATTGAACGTGCAGTTTCAACATTTGCTGACTTAGCATAACCGCTAATAATGGAGGTTTCTGTTATGATGTTTTTAATTGGCATTGTATCAAAAATCCATCTGGCTTCTGTGATTTTACTACACTTCGCATACATATCAACTAATGCGTTGCATATAACAATATCATCCCTTAGCTTGTTAAATTTCACAACTCGATTGTGAATTTCGCGTCCCAAATTCAGTTCAGATAAGCTTGCACACGCACTTATCACACTGGCTAGAGTGAGCTCATCTGGATCAATCCCATTATTCATCATTTCCCTGAAAACCTTAAGAGCTTCATCAGCCGGACCATTTTGTTCATAACATGATATCAAACTATTCCAAGAAACAGTGTTTCGTTGATACATCCCATCGAAAACCTTTTGAGCACACCACACGTCTCCACATTTTGAATACATGTCTATAAGAGCACTACCCATATAAACATCTCCTCCATAAGGAGACTTCATAACAGAAGCATGAATCTGAATCCCCATTTTCATATTCCTCAAACCCGAACACGAACTAAGAGCACTTCCATAAGAATACTGGTTAAGCACAAAATCTTGAGCATGCATACGTACCAAAAACTCAACCGACTCATAAAACCGATCATGTTGAGCAAAACCTGAGACCATAGAGTTCCAGGAGCACTGGTCAGTGAGAGGCATGGACCTGAAAACCTGATTTGCTTCATCTAAAAGACCCAGATTGGTTAAAGTAGATAAAACAGCATTCCAAGAGAATATGTTTTTGTCAGGAATTCTATCGAACACCTTGTGTGCATCATTTACAGAACCAGACTTTCCATAAACGTCAACTAGTCTGTTTAGGATGAATGTTTCTGAGAAAAATCTGGACTTGATGATCTGGGCATGTATGCGTTGGGTTTGTTTGAATGATGAATTTGATTTGAGGCATAGTTCCAAGAGGGTTGCGAGATGTGAAGAGTTGACCATCTGTTGCTTACCCAATACGTATTTAGCCATTCCATTCCATTAGCATAAAAAAAATGTATGCAATTATTTTGTAAGTTAGATATTTGTATATCAAATGCAGTTGTTCTGAGACTTAAACATGCTGCCAATTTGCTATAATCATGTCATCAAAGGAACTAAAAAAAGAAAACTATGAGGGGTTACACTTACAGAGTTGAAATTTACACAGTAATATCCTGAATTGAACCTTTTCAGTTCATCAGAGAATCGGGTGTTGCAGTGGGTTTCAGGAGGAGGAAGACGACCCCAAACAAAAGTTTAACCCGCTTTCCAATTTATCCTGTTCTTATATTCGTCAAGAATAGTATTCATTAGTTCTTGACACTTTAAATCGCTCGCCGCTCGTTCAGAAAATTTTTGTTCGGTCTTTCGCTCGGCTGTAAATAAGCCGATCAACTCAGTTCGGTTTGTAAACGAGTCAAGTACGAGCAAAATTTCGTTCGGCTCGAATAAATTTTTATTTATTTATTTATTATATATCTAATTAAAAAAATACACATAAATTACATGTATATTGATAGCTTTATATATAACATTCTATTGGATTGACTCAATAAAAATTTTAATACTAAGTTTAATAGTAATATCATAAATCATGAGGTGACAGTCTTGACTTGCCATTCGCTAATCGTCGTTTGATATCACCATACGTCACAATGCACCAACTATTCTCTGTAGTATGCTCATCGCCTCACCGACCTCAACCTAAGTCTCATCTTCGGACAATCGGATCTCAATATTAGTGTTATCATCGGACAGTTCAATCTTAGTTGTCACCCGACAACGAGAATGTCGACGGAAACATCTCAATTTTATGGTTGTCCAAAAGTTTGTTTATTCGTTTGAGTGGCTTTAATTACGATGTATTTGTTTTAAATTTAATTTTAACTAGTGGGGTTCTCGCGTGCGTTGTCGCGCGTTCGCTGTCATTATTGTTTTGGTTTATTAGGGTACCAATGCGACAATGTGGAAAAAAAATATAAAATGACACTCGCAAAGGCTCACTAAAATAAAAATGCTCTAGCAAGGTTTTGAACCCTTGTCCTCTTGTATTAGAGGAATGCACCTAATACCAAGTTTTGAACCCATGACCTCTTAATAAAGAAATGCACCTCATACTACTACACCACAAAGCCAACTTGTGTTTTAATGTTAAATCAATTATATTTAACATGAAATAATATTGTGGAAATTACTATCCACCTCATTCTAAATTAATACATACCAAGATTTCTACCGCGCGCGCGTTGCGGCGCGCCGCGGTGATTTCTGATTCATCTTGAACTTTTTCTTTACTCAGTTATTGTATGCGCAAAACTGATTAAGAACATTAAATAAGGTTTTTGAAAAAAAAAATTAATTGTGATGGCCTAGTCTCGAACCCAAGACCTCCTATTGAGAAAATGCATCTCATAGCACTAGCACTACACAACAAAACCCATTTGTGCTTTAATATGAAATAGATTATAGTTAACATTAAATATGGCTGTTGAAATGGGAAAAAATGGAAAAATAAATAAGTTGCTTTTCCCAAGAATCAAACTTGTGACCTTAAGGAATGGAAGTTCACCGCAAACCACTCCACCACCAACACCACATGTGTTTTGAAGTGAAAGAGATGATACATATTATATAGTAAGGTGTGGAAAAAAAATAAATAAATAAACTAATGGGGTTTACTGTTCATGAACAGTAAAAAACAATTCCAAATTAATACATTATATAATTTTTATCTATGTTCATTGTTGTTATAAATCTAAGAAGGTTGTATTTGATACTTGTGTATATGGGTATTAGTTAAACGTTTTTATGAGTGAATTGACCATAATACCCTCACGTGTAACTCACGTGTGGGTTACCTTCGTTAAATATTAACTCGATTTAGTGCTACTACCCGACATTGTTATAAATTAGAATGTTAATACCTTAAGATGTTATAAATCTGTTACTGGTTATTGTGTTTTCCTGGGCAATTGTCTTATAGCCTAAAAAGGCAAAAAACAGGCTACTGTGTCTCGTTCTTCAGCTGAAGCTGAATACAGAGCCATGTGCTCTGCTTCCTGTGAGGTTATTTGGGTCAAAAATTTGTTGAGTGAGTTAACCATTTCTGTACCTTTACCTGTCTCACTTCATTGTGACAGTTCTGCAGCACTTTCTATTGCTTCTAACCCAGTTTTTCATGACAAAACAAAGCATTTTGCTTTGGATCTTTTCTTTTTTACGAGAACAAGTTTCTAATGGTGTTATTAAAACTGTTAAAATTGATTCCAAAGATCAGCTTGCTGATCTCTTCACAAAAGGTTTGCTAAATAACAGTCATTCTCAGTTTTGTGGAAAAATGGGTATGTTTGACCCATTTGGGAAACAAAATTGAGGAAGGTGTTAAAATTATATATTCAATTTTATTTCCTTTAATTTTTTGTTCTTTATATTTTATAAAGTATAAAATATTTTGCATAAGAATTTTGCAGGTGGGCTGGTTGATTCTTGAAGGAGCCCGTGTTTGGTTGAGTTGCTGAGGTGCTGAGCCCAGTCCATGGAGTGTTGGTAGAAGCCCAGTTTGTGGTCTGTTTAGAAGCCCAAGTTTGAGGCCCAGTGTCTGATGGTCTGCCATCGTGGCAATCCATGTGCATATTGCTCATATCTTCTCGTCCGTTGGATTGGCTTAATATTAGCCGTTGATCTTCTCTAAGAAACACAAATGTCCTGCCTATAAAAGGCTTTGTGTTTCTTCTTTTTGTGACTTTTGACGAACTCTTTTCTTGTCTCTAACTCTGTGCCTCAACGTTCTCTCTCAATTGTTATAGGGTTTGGTTGGCTGATCATCTTGATCTCTCAATCTTTTGTTTCCTGGTTTATTGTTGATCATCTAGTTGATGATCAACAGAGTGTGAGGGTATTATTGTAGTGAGGTTACTTGTATCAGGGTTTAATTGTTACAATCATTCGGTACTGATTTTTGGTTGTAATCATTTGGTACTGATTCTTGATTAATAAAGCATTCGACTCTTTGTACCATTGAATTTGACAAACATATTTTATGCAAAAACCACGATTACATATTTAATGTTGTAGTTTGAAATCCTATTTAATACATTAGCTCTTTATAAACAAAAGGGTGATGCTGGGTGACAATCAATGTACTGAGTTTGACGAAAGCATTCATACCTTTTCTATAAGATGCAAAACTACCTAAAACATGGTGACACTCAATCAGTGTAATTTTGTCTTTAAAAAAAAATTCTATGTATTTTGGTCAAAAGTAATTCAATTCCAACACATAAGTGGTGTTAAGTGTTAACAAGAAAACGTAATTACTATGGTGACCTTCATATACGTTATCCTAAAATAAAACCCACATTAAAATATTGACTGCAAAAATCAACCATGTTGCATCCAAACCCAACCTGTAAAATGTGCCATTTCCAAAGTTGTTTGGTTTTTGTTGGGTGACAGGGCTTTGGAAGAGAAGTTTGCTAGGCTTTCTATCCGTTGAAGTTTTCTCTCATAAACCGGGACTCGTAGCTTGTACTTTCTGCTTAGTAGCTTTTTTAATTATTGGACATGGATTTGTCATTTGTGTTCCAATTGCTTTGTAAACCACACTTGATGCTAAATAAAAGTAGTGAGTTTTTATCTTAAATCCATTTATCTTGGCTCCCTTTAGACTCTATTCAAAACTAATTAAGGTGGTGTTTTCTGTATCATGAGTATTCATTAGCTTTTGATCTCCTTTTCATATTCAAATTCATATCCGTTACTAGTTTGGTGTATACCATTTGGTTTGGTTGATTTTTAGTAACGAGCTTTTGTAGCCATGCCCCATTTTTTTTCATGAAAAGCCTTGTATAAGTATTAAGTGAACACTGTGCTTGCCAAAAGGCATATGGCCCAATAGTATTGGTGAATTCTCATCAATCAAGTGGTGAGGGTTTAAATAATTGAATCCCATTGTGGGTATTTAGGTGAATTGTAGGGAGTGTGATTCTAAATATAAGTATCAATATTGTTCTTGATCTTGATTTGACAGCATGTTGATTTTGTGCAAATATGCTTGTACGTTTGATACTATGCTTCTAATTTTGATTGACATAAATGTCTCCCGGAATTGCAACCCACTAACATTGATGATGACCCTGAAATTAAAGCTTGGTTGGCTTTAGATGTAAAAAGCAAGAAAAAAAAAGGTAATATCAGATGCTTGTTTTTCTTCTTTATTTTCATATAAATGTCTCTTTTCAGATTTAATTGAAATAATTTCCAAAGGTAACTTATCTCCAAGACGGAAATAAGAACGTCCAAAAAACCAAACATACTTACATTATATCAAATTTAAACCATCCATTTCAATCTATAGAACTAGATTTTGATCTACTCGTATACCATAAAAAAACCAAAAGCTTTAATACCGGACAGTGGCGAAGCTTGTTTTCGGAATCGGCGGGGGCCGAACTCAATTTTTTTCGATTGGTAGTGGAAAATCGGCGGGGCCGGACTCAACCCGGACTCAATTTACCTATGAAAATCGCAAATTTCCACTACTGCGCAAAAAAAACAGGGGGGGGCAGGGCCACCCCTGGCCCCAACAATACTTCGCCCCTGATATCGGAGACAATCTCGACCACACCCCTTCTCTTGGAAGAAAATAACAACTCATTCCTTGCTTTTCATATCATCCGATATGTAATGATGCCAATCCAATATATAATCTTTTTCTTCAAATTAGATGTCACCCAATGTTTATGTAATTCCAAAACGTCGTTAACTGAAAAAAGGTATGGAGTTGGAATCCCACACCATGCCGTGATACAATGGATTTTTCAAATGACATTTTAGAAGTTTGAATGTTTTTAACTACAATCTTTCAATGTTGGATGTTTTTAGTGACCAATTTAGATTGCTGTTTATTGCTTTTTTATTGTCTCGTTTCTAAAACACACCATTTTTCATTTTGATAGTCCCCATTCAAAGTTATCTCTTTACTGCCAGTAATAACTGATTATAGGGTATTTCTGATACTAGTTTCGATTGCAAGGTTCAACATATGCTTAATAGTTGTTCCATCCATGTAATATAGCCAACAGTCATTAGCGCACACTTTATAAAACCATGTGCTGAAACTATAGATATTTGGTTTGGCTGTTTGTTTAATGATGGTGAAATATTTGCTAGACGTCTTGAAATCAGAGAAAATTGTTAATCTCTCGAAGCGGGAAAGCATGCCATAGTCACATGGTTTGTAGGAGTATGACTTTGGTCATGTTGTTGCGAGGCATTTACGCCCATTTTTATAGAGTCACCGAGGTGTTGTCAGAAATGTCACCACAAATGTTGCTGAAAAATTCGTTTCAAGTGTCTCCGGAAAATTCTCCAGAAGCAACAAGATGAACTTGCGTTCAAATAAATAAATAGTGTCGCCGAAATGTTGCCAGAAAAATGTCGTCAAAGTGTGTTTAATTGAGAATTGTATTGATTATATATGTGTTGGAACGGGTTATAAAAGAGGGGGTATATATAATACCTATATTTATACAAACTAATCTCGAACAATGACTAATGACAAATGTGATCTAATAACTATTACATCCTATTAATTTCAAGTTAACTGAAATATAAAATCATTGAATAACATCCAAGATTTATATATGTTTTATATTCCTCACTTGTTTAGTTAAAATTTGCTAAAAATCACATAGTTGGAAACAACTAATTAGAGTCGATTGAGTTAAAAGGAACGTGCAAATTTTAAGTGACTTTAATAGAACATTAGAGAACTTTGTCTAATACTAGATGGCGTTTTCTTTTCATTAAATACCATTTTCGTTATAGTGTTTCAAAAAAAAGAAAAAAAAAACTCATAACCTCTTGGTCTAGTAGTATGATGTCTCCCCTTACAAATGTAAAGTTGTGGGTTTAAATTCTTACAAGTGCAATATGAGGTGGAATTTAGTTGTAATAAAATTTTCCGTTCAAAAAAAATTATAGCATTCCAGAAAATGAAAAATACCATTTCATTATTGGGTGCAAGTTCAGGGCCCTTTTTCTTAACTTCGTTTCTATAAGACTAAATTACACTTTGTGTCCTTAATGTATCACTGAAATTATGAAACATGCCATTTTTTTTTGCATTTTATGTCCAAAATTTGCCTTTTTATTGCATTTTATGTCATTTCTGACTAACTGGGTTAGATTTCTCAGTTAACTTTAAAACCATCAGGGGTATTATTGTCCATTCACCACATTAAGGACATAAAGTGTGTGTAATTTTATCCTTTTTTTTTATTATACATTTATTTGTGGGACCCACCCACCACCACTCCATCTTCAACCTCCATCCACCACCACTAAATCTTCAACCTCCACCCACCACCACTTCATCTTATTCGATGTTGAGACCTTCTACCTGACCCATAGCTCAAACCACTAAACAACACTGTTGCTACAACAAGGAAAATGACCGGTATTAGGTTAGGAGATGCTTAGGATTTTAGGTTAAGGGTATATTACGTTAAGGTTTAGGTTTTAAGATAGGATTCAGTTAAGGTTTTGGGTTTGGTTCTGAGAATGGGGGTCTTCAAGCTCCTGGAAGGGACCTGCACAAAGGTAGCAGACACCGTTAGCCTTAACGCAGGAGGGAGCCTCCTGCGTTTGGACTCCGGCGTGAGAATAAGTACATATTCATTTGGAGTTGGGAATTAATGAAGTAGAGAGTATAAGAGTAGAGAGAAGAAGTGAGAAGTGTGTCTGTGATGTCTACCCAAGGGTCTCCTTATATAGGCAGTCAAATTCTGCCCAGGAGCTCCCTCAGGGTAGCTTCCCTATCATACCTGGATGTATTTTGACCCTCTTTTAGTTCCCAGCAGTGAGACTTTTCCCTTTTGGGATATTTTCAGCTTTTATCTTTCCCAATACAAGGTATGGAGCTGTGTGATGTTTTGTCCCTTGCAAAGATAATAAGCCAAAATCCCTTTTTATATTTCCAAGACATTTTACTGTTTGCTTTCTGCCCTGAGGCTCCTATACGGCAGGTCAGCTGCCTTATATCAGCTCCACTAAGTCAGGCAACCTCTTAATCAAACTTATTTTGCTTATCTTTTTGACGAGAGGTCTAGACGTTGTCGTTTTAGGACACACGTCATCAGCCCCCCAGTCATAAGCATTTGTAAAGAAGTTAGAAGTGCTTGTGACTTGTTTATTGTCTTATTCCCTGGTGGTAACGCTGCTCGAGCTGAGGTTAGCACCGGGTAATTTTTTCAAACCCCTGGCTCCCTTATGGGAGCGTTGGTTTATTATTTTTTCCTTCATCAAACTTTGTGCAAGCTTTTGGCCTTGCATTTGTCATGATGGCCTGATTTTTTAATTTAATATGGCTATCCACCATTACTTCCTAGGGAGCAGACGAGTGTCCCATCAGCCGTCCCAGGCGACTGTTGACATGACAAGGGTCTAGGCTGACGTCATCCCCTAGGACAGCTGAATGATGGTTTCCCTTGATAACCGTTAAATGCCATTAAATTCAAATTTTAAATCTCTTATAAAGAGATAAACCCTCTTTCTTCTCCATTTCATTCCTAAACTAGAAAACCGTCACATTCTCTCCCACGATTATTTCTCAACCGGCGATCCTCTTTTCTTCCCTATAAATCTGGTAAGTAACTTCTCTCTTTTGTCATACCTTGCCTTTCATTATGTCGAAAACTGATCTCGCAAATCAATTTACTCGGCTATCTAAGTCCGATGTTGAGCGATTCTGTACCGAGATCGGTATTCCTCTGTCTTTTAATCCTACTGTTCCAAAGGGGAAAACCCCTGTGACCTCCGTTCCTACTGGCAAAGTGGCGGTGTATACCCGTCAGTTTGATCAGGGTAACCTTAGGTATCCCTTTTCCACCTTTTTCCTTAATGTTTTAGAATATCATCAACTCTCCCTTGATCAGTTGTGTCCGTCCGGGGTTGCAAGGATTTTGCACTTCGAGATAGTGTGTCGCTGCCTTGGTCATAAGCCTTCCTTGGCCATGTACCGGCGGTTTTTCAGATTGGCTAAAAATGGGAACTGGTTTACCATTGAGAAGACTCAATGTGAACCGGCTCTTATTTCTAGTGTCATCGGGATTGTTTCCTCCTGGAAAGACAAATTCTTTTTCTTAAATTCTGACTTCCTACCTTTTAAAACTCCTCGGAGATCTTCGGATGCTCCCCTGAATGAGAAGGAGCCTGAACCTGGTACTCTCGACCAAGTGTTGTTGGAGAAGCTGCGTGGCTTCCCTACTCGTCTTCGTACCTTTCCTGAGGATTTTCTGGTGATGGTGGGTTTGAGTGCCAACTGGCATGATCTTGGGACTGACCCGGTGATATATCATGGTGGGAAGGGTAGGTGTCTCCTTGTCTCCTCTTTGGTATCCTTATCCTTGTTATGTTGTCTAACCCTTTTGTCTTTTTTGCAGAGATGAGCACTTTGGATTTTCTGGCTTTGGATGATATTGCTGACGTGAAATTCAAGGTTCGGAGTGTTGCTGAGGGTCAGAATGTTGTTGTGAAGACTGAGCATGTTCGTTTCAAGGGAGTGTACACAAGTGTGATCACATCGTCTGCTGCTGCTACAGAGCCTTCTGTGGAGAGGTCTGTTACTGCCCGTCGCTCCAGCAAGCGACTTCAAACTGCTTCTTCGGGTCAGGGGGCTTCTTCTGTTGTGCCCTTGGTCTTAGGAGATGAAGATGAAGATTCTTCTCTGATTTCTTCAGCGTTGGGGTATACCCCTGCCCCTGGGAAGGGCAAGCTGACATTGTCCTCCCCGAAGAAAGACGATGTTGTTTTCAAGAAACCAAAGGATGTTGCTGCACCCAGTCCAAGTTCAAAGTTATTGTCAGTTGAAGGTGGTGAAAGTTCCAAAGCTGCCGTTGAAGATGTTTCTGATGCTCCTGCCCAGCAGGAGCCTGTTGAAGGAGTGTTTGTGCCAGATTGGGATATCAAGTCTACTGATTTGTTGAAGAAAGCTTCCGTGTGCCGTGATCTGATAGACCATTGTGTTCCAGATGCTGAGAGAGAGCTTCACAAGGAATGGACAGACAGGGACGTGATGAGGAAGATGTATTACCACTTCGGGCAATTTCTTTCTTTGTTCCCGGATGGTATGGCCAGATGGGGTGAGTTGATGGCAAGGAGGGAACAAGTGGAAGAGTTTTTTGAAGAGCATGAGGCTGAGTTGGTGAAGGCGAGGGAGGAGTTGACCAAGCTTGCTGCTCGGGAGAAAGACTTGGTTCAAGAGTTGGCTGTGTCGAAGACTCAGCTTGGTTTAGAGAAGGAAAAATTTGAGAAGATGTTCAAGGGTCTTCATGATGAGAAGGCTAAAGTTGCAGAGGAGAGGGAGGGGTTGGCTCGGGCACGTCAGGCAGTTAAGCAGGAGTTGGCCTCGGTGGAGAGGGTGGGTACAGAGCTTCGAGTCCAGGTGGACCGTTTGACCGAAGAGAAAGAGTGGTTAGTCTCCAAGGGGGTAGCTCGCTTTGTCACCAACCTCCTGCACTCCCAAGAATTTAATGCTCCCCTGGCTGACATTTATGCAAAGGCCATAGCTTTCGGTCGCCATGGAGGGATTCAAGCCGGCTTTAAAGCGGCTCGGGAGGGTCAGGATATTGAAGAGCTGCCATCCTTTAAGCCTTCTTCCGGTGATGAGTTTGTGAATGCTGTGAAGGCAATGGAGCTTGCAACTTACCCCTATATCTCTGCTATTGCCAAGGCTTCTGAGCAGCCTCTCTCCTTCCTTCAAGACTTGGAGCCGGAAGGCCTTAAAAAGGATGTGGCCGACCAAGTGTTTGGCTCTTATGTGTCAAAAAGGCCTCTTATGATCATGCTGGAGGGAGCCGACGGTGGGGAGGGCAGTTCCAAACGTATAAAACCTGCTAGTTCTTCTAAGGTTCCAAATTTAGAGCAGGTATTTGAGAGTCCTTCCCCCCTACAGGCTCTGGAGGTTGAGTCTCTCCCTCCTTCTAGCGAAGATGATCCCTTTGCCGGTCTTGACACAGAGGGCCTTTATGATGATGTTGGTAACCGAGCCTTGGCTCCCCCTGGTGAGGATGCTGCCACCCATGAAGCCGAAGACCCAGCTACCCCGTGACTTGCCTTAGTTATGTTTTCAAGTTTTTAGCATGTCTTTTGTAACCGAACTATGCTGTACTCAGCCCTTGGGGCTTTTAATTATTATCTTTTAATGGAATGCTCCCCCCTTTAGGGGGTGATGCTTTATCTATGTTTATTGCTTCGTTGTTTTGACTCTGTTACTTGTCGTTCATAGTGTTTGCAATGTCTTTAACTTTTTTCCCAAAGGTGGATGCTGCAGCCATCCAACTTAGGATACTTAGTTAAGGAGCCGATGCAATGCTCATCCTATCAGCTTTTTTCGTTTGTGTTTTAAACTTTTTTTTTTTTTAAACGGTTTCTTAGTGTTATGTTCGTTTTATATTGAGTGTGAACATGTGGGAGCTGTCTTGGTGTGAGGAGCTCACCCTCTTTCATGGGTTTAGGTATTCCTTCTAAGGACTTGTCCCATGGAGTCGTGGATTGTATTAGGGACTCACCCTGTATACAGGAAGGTTACTTAGCCTTGTTACCTGTTGAGCAGTTGTGGCCTGGGAGCTCATCCCCGTTTCATGGGTAGGTATAGCGCCGGATCCCATGGAGCCTGGTTTGGAGGGGCTCACCCTTTGATAAGATAAGCGACAAGTTAATAATTTGAAACACAATTCATTCATTCATCATAACTTTGATGGTACAATAGAGACGTTTACAACTTTCAAACATAGAAACGTTTTAAATGCTTGTCGCTCCAATGCCTTGGAATCATGTTGCCATTAGGATCAGCTAGCTTATAGGATCCTCCTTTATGGGCTTCTTTTACGACATAGGGACCCTCCCATCGGGGACCCAATTTCCCTACATTCTGCTGCTTACTGGCTTCATTGCATCTCAACACGAGGTCTCCTGGCCTGAAGGCCTCTTTCTTCACCTTTGTGTTGTAGTATGCTTCGAGTTTCTTT
This sequence comes from Ambrosia x helenae, assembly GCA_030844895.1. NCBI lineage: Eukaryota > Viridiplantae > Streptophyta > Magnoliopsida > Asterales > Asteraceae > Ambrosia > Ambrosia x helenae. The sequence continues at coordinate 1,906,933 of CM061230.1, read as the reverse complement.
TTGTACCTTGCTTCCCTGATGGAGGCTTGGTCTCTTGATTCTTCGAGTAGGTCCAGATTGAGCAGGACCTCCCTTTGATTGTGGTGAGCATCTTGGCGAGTACTTCTTCTTGAGCTTACCCCTATCTCGGCTGGTATGACAGCTTCGCTTCCAAAGACGAGGCTATATGGGGTCCTTTGATGGCTTGTCTTTTCCATGGTCCTTATGGCCCACAGGACGCTGGGGAGCTCATCAATCCATTTCTTGCCATATCTCCCTAGTCTCGTTTTAATTCCTTCAACGATGCTTCTGTTCATCCGCTCAACTTGTCCATTGGACTGGGGGTAAGCTACTGAGCTGAAGACCTGCTTGATGCCTAGCTCGGAGCACCAGCTGCTGAAAGGTTTGTTGGCAAATTGCTTCCCATTGTCTGTCACCATCTCCCCTGGTAGGCCGTATCTGCAGACTATTTGCTCCCATACGAAGGTTATCACATGTTTTCCTGAGATGGTAGCCAATGGTCTAACCTCTGGCCATTTGGTAAAGTAGTCTACTGCCACGAGAAGGAACTTCAATTTTCCTGCGGCCTGCGGGAAGGGACCCACAATGTCCATCCCCCATTTGTAGAAGGGCCATGCTGAGATAATGGGGACGAGGTCATGCTTGGGGTTGGTCTTGATCGGTGTTTGTAGCTGACAGGCTTCACATCTTCGGATTGTTTCGGAGGCATCCTTGTGCATGGTGGGCCAGTAGTAGCCCAAGTTCATGAGCTTTGATACCACGGACCGTGGCCCAGAATGCATGCCACATATGCCCTCGTGTACCTCCCTGATGAGGTAGTTACTCTGGTTAGGGCCCACGCATCTTAGTAGGGGTGCCAAGTACCCTTTCTTGTAGAGCTTGTCATCTTCGATTACATATTGCCTTGCCTTTAGGACCAACCGCTTAGCTTCCAGCTCGTCTTCCGGCAGCTTCCCTTCCTTCAAGTAGGACATTATGGGTGTCATCCATGTGGAGTCTGTTTCGGTGACCACATCTTGTACCTCTCTGTCATCAATGGATGGTTCTTTCAGCACCTCAACTAGGACCTTCTTGGTAAGGTGAGCGAAAGTCAAGGAAGCCAGCTTGCTGAGGGCATCTGCCTGCTTGTTCTTAGTCCTTGACACTTGCTCCAATGAGAACTCTTTGAATTCTTTGATGAGTTCTTTGACCTTGTCCTTGTACCTAATCATTGAGGGTTCTTTGGCTGTGTATCCTCCATTCACCTGCTTGACCACAAGATTTGAATCAACAAAGACTTTTAGCTCTTGTACCTTCATTGTTTTTGCCAATCGCAACCCGGCCAGTAGGGCCTCGTATTCAGCAGCGTTGTTGGTGCAGGGGAAGTCCAGACGGAGGGCATAAGTGTATTCGGTTCCGTGAGGGTCCCTGATGACAAGACCAGCCCCGGAACCTTCTACACTTGAGGCTCCATCAGTGAAAAGGCACCATTTCCCCTGAAGATCAGGTTGCTCCTCAATCTCGTTCATTTCTTCATCTGCCTGCAGGTGGGGTAACTCGGCAAGGAAATCAGCAAACACTTGTCCCTTGTAAGCCCTTCTCGGTAGGTACTCTATTTTGTGTTCTCCTAGGCCAATGGCCCATTTGGCTAACCTCCCCGAGTCTTCTGGTTTTTCTAAGATGGCTCGTATGGGCTGATCTGTGATGACCTTCATGGGGTGGGCCTGGAAGTACCGTCTGAGCCTCTTGGCGGTGTGCACAAGTGCCAATACAAGCTTCTCTATGGGAGTGTAGTTAATTTCAGAATCTTTGAGGGCTCTGCTGACAAAGTATACTGGGACTTGTTCCTTTCCTCGGTCAACCAAGAGGACTGAGCTCACAGCCTCCGCTCCTGCAGACAAATAAACTGTTATTACTTCCCCTACCTCAGGGGCTGCCACTTCAGGCAGGGAAGCTATGTGTTTTTTGAGCTCCAAGAAGGCAGCCTCTGCCTCAGCTGTCCACCGGAAATCCTTTTTATTGACACAGTTTTTGAGTGTTTTAAAGAAAGGTAAGGATCTTTCCGCGGACTTGGGCAAGAAACGTTTTAAGGCAGCAATTTTACCGTTGAGGCTCTGTATTTCTTTCTTTGTGGTAGGAGACTTCATGTCAAGGACTGCTTGGACCTTGCTTGGGTTTGCTTTGATGCTTTGTTTTCCAACAATGTGGCCTAGAAATTTCCCCTCCTCAAACCCAAAGGAGCACTTGACAGGGTTGAGCTTCATGTTTATTCTTCGAAGGTTGTCAAACGTTTCTCGGATGTCTTGGATTATGGCCTCCCCGGATTTGCTCTTGATGACAAGGTCATCCACATAAGCTTCCATATTCCTTCCAATTTGTTTCGAGAAAGCTTGGTCCACCAACCGTTGGTAGGTGGCTCCCGCATTCTTCAGACCGAAGGGCATCTTCTTATAGCAAAAGATCCCCTTGTCGGTATGGAAGGCTGTCTTTTCTTCATCTTCTTGCTTCATCTGAATCTGGTGGTATCCCTTGTAGGCATCCAAGAAGCACTTGTATTGGAAGCCGGCGAGAGAATCCACCTTCCAATCAATTTCGGGCAAGGGATAGCAATCCTTAGGGCAGGCTTTGTTGAGATCCTTGAAATCGACACACATCCTCCAAGATCCGTCTTGCTTGGCAACCATGACCGGATTTGCCACCCACGAATGATATTGAACCTCCCTTAGAATGCCTGCTTCTACCAGTTTTTCCACCTCCTGACAGGCAGCTTGGCTCCTTGCTGGGGCCAAGCTCCTTTTCTTTTGGACAACTGGTTTATATGAGGGAGCTATGTTGAGTGAGTGTTCAGCCATATCTCTGGGGACACCTGTCATGTCTCCGGGGCACCAAGCGAACACGTCTTGACTATCCTGCAAAAGGTTAATTAGTTCACTCATAACCTTATCGGGAAGCAGGTTGTTTACTTTGATGGTCTGCTCCTGACAGGCAGCATTAATGCTAACCTCCCGGATGGGACCATTGCTTGGTGTTTCCGGACTCTTGGGACCTCTGTTCTCTTCCACGGAGGCTATCAAAAGAGCCTCTGCCGTTGGCTTCAGGGTTGCAATTCCATTAGGAGTGGGGAGCTTCATTAAGCCATGAGTTGTTGATACGACCGCACCGAAAGTGGCGATGCCCATTCTTCCAATGAGAACGTTATAGCTTGAAGGGTACCTGATAACAGAGCAAGTCAACTCTTCTGTCTTTGACAGTGAAAAGATGACAATGTTATTTGAAGGGTACCTGATGACGGAGAATGTTAGCTCCTCAGTCCTTGATAAGTCTCCGTCTCGGAAACAGACGCTAAGTGTGAGCTTTCCGAGGGGATGTACTCGTTCCCCTGAGAAACCCACCAGTGAGGCGTCGGATGGTTTGAGCTTGGACTTGATCTCCGGGCTCAAGGATTCAAAGCATCGTTCATACATTACCTCTGACGAGGCTCCACAGTCCATGTATACCCTGTCCACAGGGAGGCCATCAAGTTCGGCTTCCACTATCACGGGTGTAACTATCAGTTCATCGGGAGCCGGTGGGAGGCAGATGTATTGTTTGTTCCAGGGCTCGGTTCGGGCCTTCTTGACCTGCTGGTTTCCTTCAAGATTGACCATGTTGACCTCTTTATCTTTCTTCCCTTCATCTCTCCTTCCCTTGATGTCTTTGATCAGGTGAGCGAGTTCCCCGGACTTAACAGCTTCTTCTATCCGTTTCTTCAACTGGTAGCAATCGTTTGTGTGATGCCCCGTATCATTGTGGAAGGCACAATGTTTACTGGCATCCCTCTTGCTAGCTGGCTTAGACAGAGGTCTGGGAGGTCGGAAGGTGTACTTGACTTCCTCTGTGGAGAGTATCTCCTGAGGGGTCTTAGTGAGGACAGTGAAAACCTGTTTTTCTTTGTCATGGTACCTTCCTGATCTTGGGGACCGTCGTCTTTCTTCTCCCCTTTGATTGTCATAGGATCTCCCTGATCGTCTTTCGTTGTAGGGTTGAAAGTGAGGCCTCCGGGAGCTCGTTGAGCTGTCTCTCCAACTTCCTCGATCCCTCTTCCTGGTGTCCTGTCGAGTTAGTGCTTCCTCTCCCCTGAGGAAGGCTTCTGCTCTTTCGAAAGCTTCCTCCATGGTTTGGGGAACATCTTCATAAAATCTTCTTAGTAACTTCTTGGGACGGATGGCTCCCATGAATCCCGACACCCGGATCTTCTCGGTGGCACCACTATACTGCAGACCTTCCCTCTTGTACCTCTCAATGAAACTACGGAGGTTTTCGTGCTCCCCTTGTTGGATTTGATGCAATATGGCGGCATCTTTGGTACACTTCCTGAGGGGGTTAAAGTTTGAGGTGAAACCTCTCCTTAAATCATCAAACGAAGAGATGCTCCGAGACGGTAGGCCGCTGAACCATAGGCGAGCTGGCCCTACCAGGGTCTGCATGAACATGTGACAACATTCGGCATCATTCCATTTTTCTACAGTGGCTGCCCCGGAGAAGACGTTCAAGTGGTCATCCGGGTCTTCTGTGCCGTCATATGTTTTCACATTTGCCGGCATCTTGATCTTGTTGGGGAAATCGAAATGAGCGATGTGTTCAGCAAAGCATTCCAATGACTTAGGTCGGTACGGCTTAGAAGGTGTAGTTTCTGCTCTAACTTCAGCTACAGGAGTTTGAACCAAGGGTTGGGAGGTCATGGGACCTTGCCCTCCCACAGGGGGAGTTGCTGGTACTTGGTTCAAAGGCGAAGGATACTGCCAGGGATATCCTCCCGGCCATATGGGGAAGTATTGAGACTGTGAATAATTAGGATACATAGCTCCTGGAGGAACGACGAATCCTCCGGCAAGACTTCCTGCTCCCGTAAGGGAGGTGGATACGGCACTGCTGGCCAACGGTAACGATCTTAAAGCTTCTTCATAGGAAAGTGGTAATGAGGTCCCCGGAGAGAGCACAGAGCTGCTAGGACCTCCTCCTCCTGGGTAAATGTCCCCTCGGCTGTTCAAGTAGGGGTGATGGTTAGTGTAGTCGCGCTGGGTTGCTGGCGAGGTGGTGGTTCCCAGTAACGGAGGGCTAGGTGAGAGGGTGACAACGGGCTCTTCGTCATAGGACAACCTGACCCTGACTCCTCTGGACCTCTCCTCTCGCACATAACCATTCAGGAGGTCTCGGAGTTGCAAGAAATTTCTTCGTACTCCCTCCGGGGTGATATCCATTCGTTCAACTGGAAACAACAAGTCGTCTCTAGGAGACGAGTTAACAGCCCTTGAGGATGGCGGTGTTTGGAAGTTGAGCATGTCCCCTAGAGACGGTTCGACTTGTTGTCCGTCCGCTCCAGGCGTTTCACGGCCAGAGGCATCACCTGAGGTGTGGCTAGTGGCCGGAGTTTCTGGAAGACCCCCTCCTAGGCGGTTATCTCCACCAGTCATCACAAAAGGAGGTTACTTAGGAACAAATGGGACTGTAGAGACTCTCAACAGTTTGTTCAAAGTAGCGACAGCCCCACGGTGGGCGCCACTTGTTGCTACAACAAGGAAAATGACCGGTATTAGGTTAGGAGATGCTTAGGATTTTAGGTTAAGGGTATATTACGTTAAGGTTTAGGTTTTAAGATAGGATTCAGTTAAGGTTTTGGGTTTGGTTCTGAGAATGGGGGTCTTCAAGCTCCTGGAAGGGACCTGCACAAAGGTAGCAGACACCGTTAGCCTTAACGCAGGAGGGAGCCTCCTGCGTTTGGACTCCGGCGTGAGAATAAGTACATATTCATTTGGAGTTGGGAATTAATGAAGTAGAGAGTATAAGAGTAGAGAGAAGAAGTGAGAAGTGTGTCTGTGATGTCTACCCAAGGGTCTCCTTATATAGGCAGTCAAATTCTGCCCAGGAGCTCCCTCAGGGTAGCTTCCCTATCATACCTGGATGTATTTTGACCCTCTTTTAGTTCCCAGCAGTGAGACTTTTCCCTTTTGGGATATTTTCAGCTTTTATCTTTCCCAATACAAGGTATGGAGCTGTGTGATGTTTTGTCCCTTGCAAAGATAATAAGCCAAAATCCCTTTTTATATTTCCAAGACATTTTACTGTTTGCTTTCTGCCCTGAGGCTCCTATACGGCAGGTCAACTGCCTTATATCAGCTCCACTAAGTCAGGCAACCTCTTAATCAAACTTATTTTGCTTATCTTTTTGACGAGAGGTCTAGACGTTGTCGTTTTAGGACACACGTCATCAAACACTATGACTGCCATCGACTACCGTACACCTCCCTCATCGGATAACCCACCACCCTCGACTATTGTCTTTGACTCCTGTTCATCCAACAACAACCACTATCCTAATTAGTTATCTTTCATAACCACTTCAGAATGAATCTAAAGAAGGAAGGAGAGGTTTAGTTGAGGGTTTTACCTCTAAGTTCAGATCTGACCCGATCGGAAGTCCACGTCACCATCATCTTCAACCTCCACCCACCACCACTTCATCTTCAACCACTTGATTATTATTATTATTATTATTATTATTATTATTATTATTATTATTATTATTATTATTTATTAATCATCCAAATGTCATGAGAAAAGTAGTAGCAGAAATTGATATTGATATCGTTGGGGTTACAGATGGTTTATATGTTTGGTACTATGCTTCAGTGCTTCGATTGGAAGGTTGGAAAAATGGTAACCTTCGTATGGTTGAGTGTTAGTCACACTAGTTTTCATATACTCCCTTTTGATATGTTATCATTTATGTGTTTTTAATAATAATTAATAATAATAAATAATAATTAATAATAATAACAATAATAATAACAATAACAATAATCGTGTGGTTTTCTGTAATGTTGATGGTGAAGTGGTGGTGGGTTAAGGTTGAAGATAAAGTGGTGTTGGGTGGAGGTTGAAGATGAAGTAATGGTGGGTGGGTCCCACAAATAAAAGTATAATAAAAGAAAGGATAAAATTACACTTTGTGTCCTTAATGTGGTAAATGGATAATAATACCCCCGATGGTTTTGAGGTTAACTGGGAAATCTAACCCAGTTTGTCAGAAAGGACATAAAATGCAATAAAAAACAAATTTTAGACATAAAATGTAAAAAAATAAAAATAAAAAAGGGCATGTTTCATAATTTCAGTGATTCATTTAAGGACACAAAGTGTAATTTAGTCTTTCTATAATATAAGGAAAATGGTATATCAATGTAATGTTAATTTGTATTAAAAGTATTCAAATATTTGACTTACAAACTTATTGAAATATATCATGTATTAAAAAAATTTGATATTGAAATATATCATGTGAAATGCTCTAAAAAAGAGTAGATTTGCTGTTTAAAAGAAATTGAAAATGAAAAGTTTTTTTTTTCTTTTTTTCTTTGTTTTTTTGTTTTTGTTTTGTGAAAGAGTTAGAGATCATTTTCATCCTTGAGGTTTGGTCAAGTTTGCTGCTTCAGGCTAAAAAAAATTTGTTTTTTCCAACTGGACAACCGAAGTTTGGATTTTGGTGCTATTTCCGTCCAATTCACTAACTATGTTAGAAAGTGACGATAAGTAAGGGGCATTTTTATCATTTTGCCTAGTTAAATAAGGGTCAATTTGGATATTTCATCTAAGATTATTTTAATCAGAAATATCTTGTCATCTCCAGCTTCTCTTTTTAAAATATTTTAAACCTTAAAAAACCAGATATTTGTAATAAAATTGTTTCAAGAGTCAAGACATTTGGGCCCAACAAAAGATAAAACCATCTTCTAGAATCTACACTCCAAAATCAAGAATCCCCCTTTCCTATTCCTATACATCACCTCCTCAAATCCAAACACTCTTAAATCAATTCATTCCAGAAACAAACATATTACCAATATGTAGTGGGATAATATCATGCGGCAAAATCGATCGTGTCGCTAATTGGATTTGAAATAATGTCGCTTCAGCCTTCATCACCTCACTCGAACGTTGTTCCTGCATCAACCTCAGCACATCTCTTGATGAAAGTGAAGAAGGAGACGATTGGTACGATGAAAAGGCCAAAGATGGAATGAGGGGAATGGTGAGTGTGTGTTTGAGAGAGAGGGAGGGGTGTTATGTTTCATTATATAAAAAAGTAAAGGATTGAAAAAAAATAGAAAAACTAAAATAAATAGGTGGAATGACAATAATATCCTTGAGTTAACAGAGTAAACAAATGGAGTTAGTAAATTGGATGGAAATAGCACCAAAATCCAAAGGTCAGGTGTCCAGTTGCAAACAAAAAAAACACTTTTTTAGACTAAAGCAGTAAACTGAACCAAACATAGACGAAAACAGCAATTAACTCTTTCTAAGACTACCCGGAGTGGAGGGGCGGGAAGGAGGGGCGTGATGCGCCATGTGGCACTTGTGAGACCCGTGTGTGAAGGGTGAAAATTGTGGGGAGTGGAAGGGGGGAAAGGGGGGAGGAAAGAAATAATATTATATTGTGTTAAAGTTAAAAAAAAAACTGACCAATCAGAATGCTCCACCTCACACCCAAGCCCCGCCCCACGCCCGTGAATTCTTCCCCGCCCAAGGGGCCACGCCATCTTCCCATCACCCTTGGCGGCGGTGTTCCCGCCCAAAACCCCCCTCCACGCCATCTATCCCGCCCCCACTCCTATCTGTCTAAGAATAAAATAATAATACTATTTTTCCTGTGGGTATTGAATATTGATAAGACCTCCCCCTGAATTAATCATGTGAGTCATAGGATCTAGCGTTGGTCAGGAATGCATGATAGGGACCTGAGAGCATCATTGGGACTACGTCGGTTGAACATTGACTACCAATCAGCCTTTATTTATGTATGTATTCATGCATGTATGTAGTACGTACGTATATGGCAACATGACAGCTTATTTTGTTTATTTGTCTTTAACAAAAATTATTTTTACCCGATTAATTAGAACAATAACGGAGTTGCATAAATTTCTATTTATAATTCGTTAAGTTTACAAGGTAGCTAGTTTAATAATTTTGAGGAGTATAAAAGTATAAAACTTAAGCGGACATTTTGTATTTTTCATGAAGATATAAATAAACTAATAAATAAAGAAAATTTATATGTTAGCAAGTAGATTTATTTTTACGACAATTTCATTCATACTTCATTACATAACTGTGAAAATTACATTAAGATAGCGGGTAATAATTTATGCCGTCACCCCTTTCCGAATGTCGAATCCTAATTGGCCTACTGAAAACAAAACCATCCCCCCTCCCCCGGAGTCGAGACATTACTATGAGTAACCCGTTGAATCTTGGCCAGAAAACGGATAACTTCCGGTACCAATGTACCAAAGGTATCAAACGGCAGGTCAAGTGGATAGTTTAATACCCCACCTATTGTGGTGTGATGTTAAAGGTGTTAAGGTTCTAAATTCAGAATTGGGAGTTCAAGCCTCATAAGAAGTAAAAATATAAATGAGGTGTAATGTAAAATGTGGGAAAAAATTAGCCGTTCAAAAAAAGTAGATAGTTTAATAGTTAATTAATTAATTAAGAGGAATATATAATTGATAAGTATAGGCTGATGCATACGATTAAAGTTGCAATGTTCATGACTGTTGCGCGCAGCTTCCTGTTGGTGGTGGAGGGCCACGTGATATGTCGAGTCTTGATACCATGGTCTTACCATGATAATAATAATACCGTTGAGTTGTTTTTTCCTATCCCGTGGAATCCCACCGATTTATTTGACTTAAAATTTGATGTCTGCTTTTCGTATGTGATTCCCATGCTGCTTTGTTATAATAGAGAGGTCATTTATTACTAAGCAAATTGATTTAAAAGGTACATTTATTTATAATACTAACTATATCAGTTCTTTTTATCTCCATTAAATATATATTTTTCAAAGGAAAAGGAAAATTTGAGTTTGTTTGTTGAATATATATTTCAAACTTGACTGGTGGAGCCACTTTATGGGTAAACTTCTCAAAAGAAATTTATTCTTAATTTGTTAGTGTTACTGCCTCATCTTAATTTGTTATGTCCACTAAGTTGAAAAAAGAAAACTAGCCCTTCTTTATTGGCGGGACAATAAACATTTGTTAACTGAGAACTAACTCAGTTAGTGGATGAGAACGTGAACCCTGACGTGGATGATGACGTGGCATGCCATATCAGCAACCACATCATCATCCATGCATGCATGTGTTGGTATGTCACGTCAGCATCCACTGACTGAGTTAGTTCTCAGTTAATAAAGGTTCATTGTCTGCCAATACATTGAAAGCTGGGATCGTTGTCGGGAATTTTCGAAATACAGATTATTGCTGGCCAACGAGTGAAAGTTTAGATTATTAAAATCCAATACCCATTTTACTTTCATGATCAAGTTTTGTTAAAAACTACACATATTTTCTCTGTAATTATCTTTTATACGAATAACATATATATATATACACACACACACTATCTCCGTAAATTGGCAAGGCGAAGAGCATCGCGTGCGGTTGAACTTATGAAACTCTTGCCCTGTCTTAGGGATCCCTAGAGTGAACTCCTCTTGTTCAAGTCTTGTATTGAGGTTGCTAAGATGCTTTTTGGGTTACGGACCTACCACCCTCCATGATGGATGAAGCAGTGTCATGTTTTGACAAGGGCCTAAGGGAAGTCATTGAAGACATAGTGGTATGTGAGGAGGCGTTCTTTGGTAACCTATAGTGGCGGATGGCATCGTGCAGGCCCTTGAAAGGCTAGATCCTACGGAATAGCGGGGTTTGTCGGCGCAGGCTTGGACTACCTGTAAGCCATCGAAAGGCTAAATGACTATCTTCCAGGTTTTGATATTGGCGGTTTTTCTAACAAGGACACCGCCCCCAAAGCCACTAAAAACTTTGGTGAATGCGTTTTTTGGCAAAATCACTCAGAGCCTGGGTGAAGTTTTTAGTTTGTCCCCCCGCGAGAGGGCAGTTATTGAATGCTTGCAAGCCCCCACGCCTAAGATTTTCTAACTGTTATCCCGATCGAAGGTCTTGGGCAAAGCATGTCCGCTATTGAATACAAGGCCATTCTTAAAAATCGTTTGATAATCCCCAAGTACCAGGAGAATGAAATCTATCCGATTTGCCGTAACACCTGCTTGGATGAATAAGGGGAACATTTTAAGACGAGCTGGGATCTCAGCCATGTTCAAATACCGGCATGATTGGGTTCGAATTTTCCTGTGGGACATTTTAAAACGAGCTGGGATCTCAGCCAAGAAGGAGGCCCCTGTGAATTTTCTCTCGGATCCCGCAGAAAAGAGATCCACCCTGCGTCCAACAGATCTCCTCGTCTTTGGGTGGGTCGGTGGGAAGCATGCTTGTTTTGACCTGACAGGTGTGTCTCCTCTAGTTGAGTTGAGTGATAGTGGGTTTGTAGCTGGGCAAGCGGTGCGGAAAGCGGAGGTGAAGAAGGTGGAAAGCATGCTAAAGTCTGTGAGGAGAACCAACACGTTTTTGTACCCCTGACTTATGATACATTTGGCTCGTTGGCACCGAAAGCTACCTATTTTCTGACCAGGGTTCAGCGAATTATTCATAGTAGTGTCTCGGCTCCGGGTGGGCAAAGTTACGTTTTTAGTAGATTAGAGTTTACCACTCAAAAAGAGGTGACGACGCAGCTTGTTGCCTGGCTACCCGCTATCTTGATGTAATTTTCTCTATCTAGAATGAAAAATGTAATGTGATTGGAGTTAAAAAAAAGGTGAAAAGTAGATTAATGGGAATAATCTAATACGTGAAAAATGCGAGAACCCTACCCACATGAAAACTTTATATTTCGCATGGTTGACTTCCAAACCATGTTTTTAGCCTTGATGGATAACGGTTGTGGACATATGAGTACGAGTCCGCTGACCTTGTGGAGTCGTGTAAACATATCACGTCTTCTGGTAGACTAATGAAAAATGATTAGGCGAGACTAGTGATAAGTTTTAAAAAGAGTTAATTATTAAAACCGTCCTTATAGTGTGGTTCAATATGCCACTTTAATCCAAACTTTTAAAAATTGTTCGAATATTCCTTAACTTTTGAAGAAATATGTCAAAAAAGTGCAAAGACTTAACCCAGTTAAGTTTGTGTCGTTAAGTCAGGGGCAAAATTATCTTCTTCCTCATCTCATCTACAACCACCTGCAACCATTTTATACACCCATACCTGCAACCACCACACTCCACTTTCACCAAACCCAATCACCACCGTTCTCAACCACCATTGTTCACACCTGCAACCACCAATCACCCTGTCTTTTTATTTTCTTCTAAACATGGCACTTTCTACAATCTCTAAAATAGATTAATTTCAGAATTTAGTTTGTCGAACTCAAATTTGTGACATAAAACATATTGTAATATAATATAATATAATATAAATGTGTTAAACTAGTCACCTGTCAACCTGTTCAGGTTAACCCGAACCAACCCGTTTAACTAAACGTGTTTGCGGGTTCAACATGAACCTACCCAAATATATTTAAACTAAATCTAAACTCGTGAATTTTATGTTAGGTTTGTCTCATGTTCTTAGGTCATATCTGAAATTCACATCCTATAGGGTTTGGACTTCAAACCTCGTAAAAGTTAAAAAAAAAAAAAAAAAAAAAAAAAAAAAAGATGTAATAAAAGGATGTAAGAAGAGGTATAAAAAATGAAGGATGAAATTAACCGTTAAAAAAAGTTGTAACGCACAATTTTTTTTTTCAATACATATATTTAAGCCCACACACCAACCCCTACGGGTTTTAAAATATCAATTGTCTTAGAAGAATAGTTTCTTAAAATTTTATTTAGTATGTATATGTAGGGAAGATTTTGATTTTGAAAATTGAGCAATATTTTGGGATAAATACCCACCGATAATAAAAATTGAACCAAGATTTTGGAAAACCTTTTTTTTTTTTTAAACCAAATTTGTGTGTGATTTATTGGGTTTATATTTTCCATTTCTTGAAAGAGAAAACAAAGAAGTCGGTTTATATCTTCCTTTTCAAACTTATTCTTGTTAATGTTCATAATGACAATTAAATTTAGCATCATGAATTGATTATCAGAAAAGGAAATGAAAAATAAGCGTTGTAATTTGTAAATAGACAACATATCGTACGAAATAATAATAATCAGCCAACTTTATTTTTGTAAGATATGAGGCGGTGAATCATAATTAGACATTCCAAAACCATTTTCCTGTTTTAAACATACCAAAACCGCCCCTTGTATTTCCCTCCCTCAAGCAAAACACCATACTATATATACCATTCCACACATTCTCACTTCCCACACACACACTCAATTCGATCTAAACACAATCTTCAATCAGTCAATATTATTATTATTATTATGGATACCAAAATCGGTGCTTCAGATGTTACTACTGTTCCCAACGGCAACGTCGGTTGTCCTCCCAACGTCGGCGCCACCTGCTGCGTCCAGTCCTCCGCCGTCCCTTTCAACTCCGGCGACGCCACTCTGGGCCGCCACCTCGCTCGCCGCCTCGTCCAGGTCGGCGTCTCCGACGTCTTCTCTGTTCCCGGCGACTTTAACTTAACCTTACTCGACCACCTCATTGCTGAGCCTGGGCTTAACCTCGTCGGCTGTTGCAACGAGCTCAATGCTGGCTACGCTGCCGACGGTTACGCTCGCTCTCGCGGCGTTGGTGCTTGTGTTGTTACTTTCACTGTTGGTGGCCTTAGCGTCCTCAACGCTATTGCCGGTGCCTACAGTGAGAACCTTCCTTTGATATGTATTGTTGGTGGCCCTAACTCCAATGATTACGGCACTAACCGTATTCTTCATCATACTATTGGCTTACCGGATTTTAGCCAGGAGCTTCGTTGCTTTCAGACTGTCACTTGCTATCAGGTACAATATTATTATTATTATTATTTACTTGATAATACAATTATGTTAATATAAATATATAAATAACATTGCATGTGTTTAATACTTTAATTGATTATTGTAGGCTGTGGTGAATAACTTGGAGGATGCACATGAACAGATTGATACTGCGATATCAACTGCTTTGAAAGAGAGTAAGCCTGTTTACATCAGCATTGGATGTAATCTTGCTGCCATTCCTCATCCTACCTTTAGTCGAGATCCGGTTCCATTTTCATTGGCACCCAAGTACGTTATATTATTCAATTTTTTAATAAATATTGTAGTGGGATTGTTAATTGTGTATCTGTAATGTATGGTTTAAGCTAATGAAGGTTTTTTGATGGTTTAGGTTGAGTAATAAGATGGGTTTGGAAGCAGCCGTTGAGGCTGCAGCAGAGTTTTTGAATAAGGCAGTTAAGCCTGTGATGGTTGGTGGGCCGAAACTGCGTGTTTCGCACGCAACCGAGGCGTTTGTTGAATTGGCAGACGCTTCTGGTTATGCTCTGGCGGTGACACCAGCGGGTAAAGGGCTTGTTCCCGAGCACCATCCTCACTTCATTGGGACGTATTGGGGTGCTGTGAGCACAGCTTTCTGTGCAGAAATTGTTGAATCGGCTGATGCTTACATCTTTGCTGGACCTATATTTAATGATTATAGCTCGGTTGGTTACTCTCTTCTTCTCAAGAAGGAGAAGGCGTTGATTGTTCACCCGGATCGGGTCATGATTGGAAACGGGCCGACTTTTGGTTGTATTCTTATGAAGGATTTCTTGCAAGCTCTAGCTAAAAGGGTTAAGAAAAACACCACTGCTTATGAAAACTACCATAGGATTTTTGTCCCTGAAGGACATCCTTTGAAATGTGGTCCTAGAGAGCCATTAAGGGTTAATGTTCTGTTTGAACACATACAGAAGATGCTGTCTAGTGACACCGCTGTCATTGCTGAAACCGGAGATTCATGGTTCAATTGCCAGAAACTAAAACTGCCAGAAGGATGTGGGTAAGCATCAAATTGTTTATTAATACATCTTACAGATAACACATGTTTTTTATCATTGTGTTTTGATTATTGAAAATGGATTTTGTAGGTATGAGTTTCAGATGCAATACGGGTCGATTGGGTGGTCTGTTGGTGCTACTCTTGGTTATGCACAGGCTGCTACTGATAAGAGGGTGATATCTTGCATTGGTGATGGCAGCTTTCAAGTATATACAGCTTAACCTTTATCTCATTGATCTAAATCCATTTTTTTTAAAAAAAAAAAAATACTGATTTGTTTTTGTTGATAATATTAAGGTTACTGCACAAGATGTGTCCACAATGCTGAGATGTGGGCAGAATTCCATCATCTTCCTGATAAACAATGGTGGCTACACCATTGAAGTTGAAATCCATGATGGGCCTTACAATGTGATCAAGAACTGGAACTACACTGGATTGGTTGATGCAATCCACAATGGTGAGGGCAAGTGTTGGACTACAAAGGTAAGAGACTTATTTTGACCCATTTCATTTATCAATCGTTCGATTCAGACTACATTTTATATTCCATCGGATTCATTTTTAGGTGACTTGTGAGGAAGATCTAATTGAAGCAATAGAGACAGCAACTGGGGCTAAAAAGGATTGTTTTTGCTTCATTGAAGTGGTGTGTCACAAGGATGACACAAGTAAAGAGTTGCTCGAGTGGGGTTCAAGAGTTTCTGCTGCTAATAGCCGTCCCCCGAACCCTCAGTAAAGGCATTTGCCTATGATATGCTAGTTATTGAATCGTCGAACATTAGTATTGCTGCCGTTATTACAAGTGTCTTTTATTAATATTTATATTATGATAAAAGTATTTGTGGTTTTCTTAACGAGTTTATATATTAATATTTGCTAATCTCAATAACTTAAAGTAAATCAACTTTAATGAAAGATACTACATATATTTGTTGTAATTATTTGAACAGAGAAGTAAAAATGTATATGATTAAAAAAAAGAGAGATGCTTTGACGTGTGCAAACGACATAGATCATGGTATAATTGATTGAAACGACATTTAGCTAAGATGGAGCCATTGGTTGTTGAAGATCATGGGTTAGAAAAAATCTTATAAGTATGTCTTTTTTTAATAATTCTATAAAACAAAGCCGAATAAAACAATAACAGTAATTTTTTATACACTACCTCGTGACTTTAATAATTCTAGCTCGAACCAATTTCCTGTTGCTCATGGTTTTTTTTTTTCTTAGCTAAAATGGCGTTCACAGTTTCTTAGTAAAAAAAACTTTTTGAATGATACCTCGTTGAAAGATCACTTTTGTAGAGGTATGGTGCCTAACCCGACATACCGTGTTCATTATTTTATTACTTGTTATATTATTTGCTAATATTAGGGTGTGGAGATAACCCTCTAACTGGGCTTGGTGCCAATGGGCTATGTGCCCATATAGTTAGAGGCCCATGATGGTGGCCCATAAAAGCCCTATATAAAGAGGTCTCCACCTCTCATAGATTACCCCCAAAACAACTATGGCCGCCACCATCACTTTTTGTGTCTGTACGTTGGATTCCACTTGTAGTCTCCTAGCAGTCACCTCCACTCCCCGCCTTCCTTTCCTTCCTGGCAGATTTGGACGGAAAAGAGAAGAAGGACAAGGTGTGATTCTTCTATTCAACTCGGTCGAGGCATGGCCCGGACAGCCGTTTCGGCCTGGAATGTTTTAAAAAAATTCATAGCACAACCCAAATATAGAGCCCAACCCAATCTGCAAGACAAGAACAAAAAAGCCCAGAGAATAAAACTAAAGAGCCCAACCCAAGCAAGTGACAAAAACAAAGCACTGCTTTGGTTTTGCATTTACATCCGTGATGTAACAATATTGTTTTGTTATTCCTTTCATAAAACTACAAAAGAAACTACTAGAATGTTACTTCGTTAAAAAATCATTTTTAATAGTTTAATAGTCGGAATGTGTTTATAAAACGGAGAAATATATCATTAGCACAACCCAAATATAGCCCAACCTAATCTGCAAGACAACAACGAAGCCCAGAGAAGAAAACTAAAAAGCCCAACCCAATATCCAAGACGACAAAAACAAAGCACTGTTTTGGTTTGCATGTACATCGGTGATGTAACATTTAAGAGTTGGTTAATATGACGGATTAAATTTAGAGGTTGTTATTAGTACATGCTTCACTTTATCTTTCTCTCTATGTTAGCTACCCTATAATTTAGGGGTGTACAAAAAACTCGCAGCTCGAGACTCGCTCGAAACTCGCTCAAAAAAAGCTTGCTCGAAAAAGCTCGTTTTGTTTTCGAGCTGAGCCGAGCTGGCTTGTTTGTAATCGAGCCGAGCTCGAGCCAGGGGTGTTCAGCTCGTGGATCGGCTCGATGGCTCGACTTAGGCTTGTGTATGTGTAATTAATATATAGATAAAAGTAATATATTTTGGCTCCAAACCCAATTCTAGAATTCAAATTTTGAAAGTCCCACTCATACTACCTATCTACTTCACCCCTTCGTAATCCAATAAACCCTAACTTAGAAAAATAAAAAATATACATGTATATGTGTAATTTTATTTATTTATTTATTTTTTTATTTTATAAATCTTTGTAAAAAATAAAAAAACATAAAAAAAATAAAAAAAAAATAACGAGCTGGTTCGAGCCAGCTCGAGCTCGGCTCGAACATTTACGAGCCGAGCTCGATCTCGACTTTTCAGCTCGACTAGAAAAACGAGCCAAGCCGAGCTGGCTCGTTTAATTTTGAGCTCGAGCTCGAGCTCAGCCTGGCTCGACTCGACTCAGCTCATTTGGACAATTTAATTTTGATGATAAATAAATATTAATAAAAGATGTACAAAAATCTTATGTGGTATCAATAGATTTTTAAAATAAACTAGTCTATTTCAATGTCGCGCGACGGCGAAGGTGGTTTTTGTATTTGTTGTATTATGCGCCATATGAGGTTGTACGGAGTTAAGAAGCTGTATATAGAAATTGTGGATCACATGTTTTGCAGGATTAGTGTTTACATATCTAAAGACAACACATAAATAGCAAAGAAGCACGTGTAAAAATATGCAGCGATTAAACTACGAACACTGATGTACATACCGAGTTAGCATGTGAACCTAGATATGCAGACATGTTAAAGTAAAAAAAGCATCAAGATTGAGAAGAAGACTGCCTTCATTTTGGTTCAGCTGCTAATTTGTCACATCCCAATCACATCTAATTTTCAAATGTTGAGATTTGCAGATGACGTAAAACTGTTTAAACCTCCACACATGCAAAAAAAAAAAAAAAAAAAAAAAAAAAAAAAAAATTACTATCTTTTAAAGTTTACATTTTAAAGTAGCAATGTACGATCTGCAAAGCTATATGAGACATATGATCAACTATCTAAAAACTCCTTAAAAGTTAATCAGCATATATAGTAATAAATTAACCAAGCACAAAGTTAGTTTCTGCAGCATGGAAAGAAATAGGAATTAAGCCTTGGTACAAATTTATCTAAAGACATTGAGAGTTACATCATAACTTGAATCCATACTTTAAACCTTCAATTTAGAGAACAAAAGATGAACTAAATTTTCAATATTCAAATTGCGCCTAGAAAAAATATGAATTGTACTTTACATGCAGATTTGCGACTTCACTTTGCACCACATTAAGTTCGCACAATAATCTTATTAGAGTATGTGTAGATGAATAGTTAACTAAGAAGTAATATACTACAAAATACTTTTAGCAAAGGATAATAACTTCTCTTCAGCTGTTAGCTCACTTAAATTAGGAGTTATGGCTCAGTTCAAAAGCAGCTTTGTTGCTGCCTCATCAAATTCTCAAAACCAGGCTTTAATCAACAGTAACAAGAAAATGGTTTTGCCTAGTTTTGTTTCTGGCGGTTCCATAGGTGGAGATGTACGAACTCCCTCTGCCACCAGTTCTCAAAGCTTGGCTCCCATGCCAGCTGGTTGGGAGCTCTAGGTAAGAACATTGTGGATGATGATGATAATAACTTCTCTTCAGATTGTAATTGCACCGGTGGAATTGGAATTAATGTTAGGAATTGGAGTGGACAAACCGAGGCCTAAGGTGAATCCGTTTGGTGATGGTAAACCTAGAGAGGTTTTGCTTCAGGAGAAAGGTGTGGATTATCGGAATTGAATACTTTGAGATGACACGCGAAGCTTTAGACTCCAAGCGGATCCCTTGATCATTCACTTATTTAATTCAATTTAACGCGCATAACGCATTTGACTATACGTGGTTTTTTATTTTTTCTAAAAGTAGAAAAAACTATAAAAACATTAACAACTAACAAAAAATATTGTAGAACAAAAGAAGAAAGTGTTTCTCTCTGTTATCAAGCATGTCAAGAAAATGATAATTTTCAAATATTGCAGAGCAATGTCTGCGTTAGTACTTAACTGAATATATTTGTTAAAATCTTTGACTATACGTGGTTGATGATGTCAAGTTTAAGCCGTTGATTTATTTGGAAAGCGAAAACACCTATATAGACGTTTGATTAGAGTTAAGACATTTGTTTTTTATTTTATTTTAACTTTTTAAAATAATTATATTAAAAAAATAAATTAATAAAAAACCAATTCAAAAACACCAAAAAATACCCAAAATTAAAACTCTGATCCAAAGCGTCTCGCTTTGGCCTAAGCTAGGCGCTTTGGATTAGCTTTTTCTGCCCCCTGCCACCTCGTATGATTTGACCACAGGCACCTCGTTTTGGCCTAAACGATGCGCTTTGGGGGGGTTTAAATAGAAGTGGGTGGTGTGAATAGCCGAGGCCATTTAATAATATCACATGATGTATAGAGAATTGGAAATGTGTTTTTTAAGAAATAATAATGCTATTTTTCCTATGGGTATTGAATCTTGATAAGACCTCCTCGTGAATCATGTTTTTTTAGAAACATACACCCTGGCCCACTTTTACCACAGCATCACCCGAGCCCATCCTCGTGAATCATGTGAGTATAGGATCGTACAGCGTTGGTTAGGAATGCATGATAGGGACCTAGATCATCATTGGGACTACGTCGGTTGATACCAATCAGCCTTTATTTATGTATGTATTCATGCATGCATGTATACGTATGTATGATCAAAAGAGAGAAATTGCAACATGACAGCTTATTTTGTTTATTGGTCTTTAACAAAAATTATTTTTACCCGATTAGAACTATAACGGAGTGTCAATCCTCTTGTGGTGGAGTGACGCCCCCCTTACTTTCCTTATAGGAAGTAGGGAGTTCGAGTCCTATCGACACCAAAATGCTGTTGCTGGGCCGGGTTTTACCGCAGTGGGCCTTTGAGCGGCGGGTTTTCCCCAGGAACTGGTGTGAAATTATTGGTGGACCCGGATTACTCTCGGAGTACTCCTTTGTCCAGTGGGTACTTCGTGAGTGATCGGGATTGATTTGTTGGCCTTCAAAAAAAAAAGAACCACTCCCTCCATCCTATTTTAAATGTCCATTTTTGCACTTTTTGTTGTTCCAAATTAAATGTTCATTTCTAAGCAATTTTCAGTTTTACCCATAAATGATAAAACACAATCAAAGATTTGAAGTTATAACTTGGGGATATTATTATCATTTTACAACATACAAACAAAGATTTCTTAATATGTGTTTGTGAGCCCATCTATCTATACATATAATAAACCAAAGTCATTTTGATGATATGACATTCAAAGAGGGTATTCTTTTTATTGAGTGTGCCATGTGTCATTCCATGTGACAAGGCCTTTATTTTAGGAAAATAATAATTTAAAAACAAAGTTAGATTTTTATCTCTAATGTTTTCTCCCACAACTTTTAAACGTTAATATCTTTTATACACGAGATTTTTTAAAGAAAAAAAGTACACCAAATTAACGAGCGTTTTATAATCTTTACAACGAGTAACATAGTGCTATATAAAAATCGGAGAAAAAAACGACTATTTTTTGTAACCCGACAGGTATTGTGTCAGGTTTGGAATTAGTTTAAAAAAAATTGTGGGTTTGGGTCGGGCCTGGGATTAGGTGATACCTGACCCAATTACCCTTTTTTTTATATTAGAATATGATAACTTATGACAGAGATTTGTTTAAAATAATAATAATAATAATAATAATAATAATAATAATAATAATAATAATAATATTCATTAATCATATATTGGCAAGTCATTAATTATGTTGTCATTTTAGATATTTTATTATGTCATATTAGATATTTCAACCCGGGACGCTCTCCAACAGGTAATTGCTATGCTTTCTTTTTTTACCATATTTCGAAATAGCTCAAATCTTATTGTATGCAATTAAAGACCTTTGATTGAATGTATTGGTGCTAAACAATCTATGTCCCCTTGA
The DNA here is from genome assembly GCA_030844895.1 of Ambrosia x helenae. NCBI lineage: Eukaryota > Viridiplantae > Streptophyta > Magnoliopsida > Asterales > Asteraceae > Ambrosia > Ambrosia x helenae. Next base: position 1,885,680 of record CM061230.1, on the reverse strand, counting down.
AGTGCTTGGGATCTTAATATTCTGTTTTAGGTGTTGATGTTGTAAGGTGAAATGGATCTTTTGGTATTTTTTTTTGAAAGTATCTAATGTCAGTTGATACATAGATGTCATTTTTATAGTTTAGATACTTCTAATTTTATTCACTTTACTTAGATTTCTCAAACTCTATAAGCTAGTGACATATAAATTGAAATGAAGGGAGTATTACGGAGTGGCATAAATTTCTATTTCTAATTCGTTAAGTCTACAAAGTAGTTAGTTTAATAATTAAGAGAAGTATAAATCGCAAGCGGACATTTTGCATTTTTCATGAAGATACTAATAAATTAATTAATAAATAAAGAAAAATCTATAAGTCAGCAAGTAAATAGTTTAATAATATATAATTGATAACTATAGGCCCGAAACCACCCCCCCCCCCCCGCGCGTCTTGTTTTCGGTGCCAAGGGGAATTTGAGAAGGAAGAGGTGAGCCAGGTACAAGGGAGAAATAAAAATTGGTCGAACATGAATTCAAATATCTATCACCCAGGTCTTAGGAATCACCTAAATTTTAGCTATGGGAATGCCAACAATCAAAGCAATCAAGGTTTTCAGGGTAGTGGACAACGTAGTAACCAACAACCATATGCTCCTAGATATCAAAACAGTCGAGGTAATTATCAGGGGGATAGTAGTAGTGGGGGTTACCAAATTGGTGGCCAGTCTTCTGGGTCATCAGGTAGTGGGATTAGTGAGGTGATGGACATATTGAAGTTGATTCAACAGGATATATACATGCCATCAACCAAAAGGATGAGGTACGTGATAAAACCATTCATTCTTTAACTACAAAGGTTGGATAACTTGCAGGGGATGTAGCAGTGTGACAACAGTCAACGAACCAGGTCAACATCCGTACGCTTTTCATTTACTATTATCATTATATGTGCATATTTACACGTTTTTCATACGCAATACCCCCTAGTCTAGTGAAACAAGAGTTAATTAGAAAACTTAACACAGAACACCCGTTTAGTCATACAACACCCAGACAATCACCAAACAAACATTTCATGAGGTTACCACACCATAACACATGGTAATCCCTCTCTAACACATAAGGACCGCCATGTGTTATTATCTAATAAACATGTGCTTATGAACCCGATATCTATGAAACAAATACATGTTGATATCGTCATCTCACCCTAGCAAGATTTGGTAAGATTTTGGTCGACTATGTCCCATGATAACTTGAGTTATGAATCAATAAACCTAACTCTTTAGTACTAAAAGCCGATCACATTTCATTTGATCACCTAAGTCCATAAATGTGACAACCGTCACCCTCATCTTTATCAAGTTGTCAAATGTAGTCCTTCATGTATTTACTGTTGCTATTTTTAGTCCCTGTAAGTTTCGTCATTTTCAAAATTTATAAAAATTCAAAACTCTAAAATAATACATATATATTTTCTTGTCGAATCATAAACAAACTTGACTTGTTGTATAGTCAATCTAAAACTTAATAGCACGAACTGAATTTTCATTATGTTTGGATGTAAAATCTTTTAGTGTCAAACTTTAATTGCGAATTTAATTGAGAAAAGTATGTTACGTAATTCATAAATTTAATAAAAAAAGTTGAAATCAAATAATCAATGAGAGAAATGATTGTCCATGAAATTTCATACACCGGTTCTAAATTAATAAGTAATTGATTTCGAACTCTTTAACCCCACTCTAGTCTTCATGTAGAACGTGTAACCGACATTTGGAGTTAAGTGGAACTTCATTGCCTCAATCAATGTATAATAGTAACCGGTGAAACAATTGGCTACCATATTAAAAGAATATTAATTAACTTGGGCTATAAAAGAAACAAGAAACCCTCTTGTTTCAAAACATCTCTACACTATAATTTGTAACGCAAACCACCAACCTTTTTGACTCAAGAATTCAAGTTCAAGTACATATATTCACGTTTGATCTTCAATTCTAATCACTTTGGTATGAATCTCCTAAACCCATTTTATTTTATGCTAACTTGGATACTTGATTCTTAGATACAAATCATTGTCACCCAATGCCTACATAAAAAAACTACTAATTTAGTTTCTTAATCCAAGATTGAAACTTGTTAGTTAAACATACACTCTTTGGCATTTATCATTTCCAGAATCAAACTATAACATTATCCTACACGCTTGATTTCTTATTTAGTCAAGAGAAATAAACTTTTATGTGTTTTCCCTAATGTCTGTATATATATATTCATTGTGGTAGGATCAAATACAAACCACATTTTCTATAAAAACTATAGGAACCATTTAAATTATGCTATGTGGCATCCAATTTGCTTGAAAGAAATGGTAGAAATGTAACTTTAATCTTATTAATTATATGAAAATCCCTATAAATATGCTAACTAGAAATTCAGTTTTTTTCTTCATCTCTTTTTGGTTTTCAATCTCATCCTTGTCATTGAAATCCCTATACACCCTAATTATTTCTCTAAGAAGCACGAAGTGTTATTCAACGTACTAATAAATTTCTTTTCTTTTCAATGTGCTGATATAATTCTCCACATAGAAAAGTGCTGATGTAATTTACATGTGTGCTAAAATCAATTGTGTTGTCATTGAAATCCTTATAACCAAATCAACCTGGTCGTTCTAATATAATTGAGTTTTCAATATGGTGATATAATACTCCTTTTGTTTTCATTTTTCAACGTGCTGATATACTTCTCTGCAAATAAAAGTGTTGATATTGTTCACATGTGTGCTAAAATCAATTATCTCATTTAGTTGATCACTTGTGCTAATATAACTCAAAAGTGCTAATGTAATTCAATTGCGTGCTAATAATAAGAACATACGGTAGTTAACGAAAATGCAAACAAAAAAAATCCAAAAATCAAAATGACTAGAAATTTGGTTTTATACACATACAACTAGAACGTTGAATAAGACTGAAGGCATCCCAGAACAAATGATGAACAAACCCTAAATCCCCATCACTTGAATAAACCTTGGATTGTGACTCCACTTAGATTTGGGGAAGAAACGGATCTGAATGTTTTTGCAATCAATCATTGATGCCATTGTTGATTATAGTCACTATTTTCAATGATAGAACATTACCAATTGCTTTGATACTGCACCAAAGTTCAATGAAAAAGCAAAACAAATCAAATTAGAATAATTTGGGATGAAAGGGATCGTTGATCGATTTTGAAATATCACTTCTAACTTTGGGTTTTATTTTGACAGATTTAAAGAATACCATAGTAGCTTCATCATCTTTAAACCTTGTTGATGAATTTGGGGTTATGAAAAGATTGAGACTACAGGATTTTGGGTGGATTTAAACGTGTTTATAGGGATTTTGGGAGAGAGAATCTTTTTAAAAAATAACACAATTCCTAAAATACCCATTAAACTACTAATTTGTATAACTAAATCTAATATAATGATGTGTAATCAATACTAGCCCTTGATAAAAAAAATAGATGGACCTTATCAGTTCTCACGGTTTTTATAATCAACATGGTTTGTACCGGATCTCATCTCTATATTCATTTAAGTTGATTTAAATTACCACCCAAGAGAATTGTGTTTAGAAATATCTATATGTACTATTGACCATTTAGAAAGAAAATAGCATTATTAAAATACTTATTTATTTAGTTATTTTTCCTTCTTTTTATTAACCGAATATTGTGCATCAATATCCATAAACATTGTTGTCTAGCATATATATATATATATATACACACACACACACACACTTGTAAGACTTTCAACCTAACGGGTCAACTTTATCAAACTTTTACTAGATATACTATATACTATAATTGATTTTTATAGTTTTTTAATTTCTTTGTTAATTTTCAACTCTAACTCGGTTATCCTGACTTTCTATAAATATTTTTGTATTATTATATATTTCACACATTACAAAAATTATCAAAACCATTCACCACATTACTACTAAATATATAAACATCGAATAAGGATTTCTTACACAAACTAGTTGGGTGACAAGTTACATAATTCCTACATTTACTCTAGGATGAGTGCACAAACCTTATTAGGGTTCTTTATATTTTAGGACTTGAGAAGGTTCGATATGTTCAGTTTCACTCCCTTCAAGAAATACATTATACTACTATTAACTATATGAGTGTATGTTTCCCCTTTTTCATTTTACTTTTGTGGCTACTCATGTACTTATATCAAGTTTCTATTTCCTTTTACTAAAATAACAATTCTCATGTGTGTTTGCTTGTGTTGTTTTTTGTATCTATGACTTGTCAAATCATTAATCGTTACGGCCTAGCATTTTAATGAATAGTACTATGGTATATACCCCTTGTGACTCTGTTGAGAGACCTTGGTCATTGCTATGTGTTTCATTACTACTGTTACTAGCGCATACTATATATATTTCATTTCATTTCTTAGGGTTGATTTGACCCGGATACCACTTATTACATTTTGTAAACACTATATAACACATGAATTGCTAACTTTCCTTACTATATGTATCAAACGGGTATGCTCACCAATACATTTTGTATTGACCAAATTATTTCCGTACATGTTTCAGGTTGTTATGAGATTACTGTTAAGATTTTGGAACTTAGACTTAGACTTGGGATTTACTATATTTTATTTTGGATCGTTAGTTCTTAAACGTTGTATTCTTGTAATTTCTTTCAATGTAATAAATTATTCCCTTCAATATATTCAAAATTTACATTTCTAGTCCATGAGCTATTGAACAATCGTCACTACGTGACACCTCGATGTTTTCGCCAATGCTCACAAATTCCATCAAGATCCATCACAATGGTATCTTAAACAATTCATGACAACATCATCAATATATACACATGTATACACACGCACGATTACATATATATATATATATATGGATAAAGATTGCTTTGTCACACCTTACACCAACATGGAGTCTTACATCTTATACCTCACACTAACTCATAGGAAACCTTACTTATTTTGTCTAACCAATCACTAGGAGCCTCACACTATGCTTGAACTACTCTTGCCCCTTGTCTATACCTACGGCCGAAAACCCAAGGCACAAGGAAGCATGTGTTGATTTTACCAAGTTTCACCAAAATGGAAATAACCACACACCTATAACCCAAGTCAACTCACCTATACACTAGAAACATTCTCTTCCTCTTATTCCACAATTTGCGGCCAATAGTAACCCTACAAGCCTACAATCCTAGCTAACATGACAACTAGAGGTTCTTGGAACTATCAAATTCTAAACATAAAACAAGGAATGTTCCAATGAGATGTCACCATCAAAAGACACACCCTCATGCTAAGAGGCGGCCAAACATTTCCCCAAGGAAGTCAAGATGTTGATGGATCATGGAAACCTCAAGTCTACACAAGGTGAGGGGCGATTAGGGTTATGAGTTTGCATATAACTTGCACACAAATGGATAAAAAACCAAAACTAACCAAAGCTCCAACCAAGGTCAAATCTTTCCTCTTCTCTTGATTAGACCTTTCTCAACTAGTAGCCTTTCATGAACACATGATCTTTCCTTTGATCCATGCTTCGGCCGAGATAAAAGGAGCTACCACATTTGTTTTGTCATCTTATCACTTGATCCCCTATATAAAGGCTTCACATTTCCTCATCACAACTCACACCACAACCCTTCTTCTCTTGGCTTTCCTTTCAGCCGAATACCCCTCCCAAAATTATTCCAAACCATCAAGCAAACCAAGCTTCAATCCGAAGAAAGAAGATCCCTAGGAGTAACACCACCTCGAGCCTTCACTAGGTAAGCTACTACATCCCATGAACTTCTAACTTTAGGTGTCATTATGTTCACCCAACCCATTGATCTATGATCATGAACAACCGGCCATATACATACACTAATCGCATACATTGAGTCACTTAAAAGAAAACCATTGACTAGTGATCACATTGTCATTATAGTGCACATGAATGTTAATCAATCGGCCCTTACATTAAGAGTATAGGATGGGTAATGTCCATTAATACAAAACTTGACATGATCACTTAACTAATAACCTGTTTTTGATAATTAAACTCTTCGATTCATGTTCAAAGGCTAAGGCTTATATTAGATCTTTTTTACAATCGATTTTGCTACTAACGTCACTAAAACACCTTACAAACTCACGGCTAGGGCTTGGCAAGTTTAGATCAATCACTATTGATCCACATAACCATCGAATTCGAGTTCTATTAGAAGCATTGCTTCGGCTATGATTATTTAACATATGTTAACATGTTTCGGAACATGTGTTAACTCTATGATGGATTTAAAAGGGTTTTAAACATGTGTTAAATCGTGTTGTCTTCCAAAAACTGACCACTCATGACGGATTGGTGCTAATTTATAGCCCATGACGATGTGAAGGGTTCATTTTGTCTAACAATGGATACCACATTTTAACAAAACACCGAAGTTCGGAATTATATATCTTACAAGGCACAAATAATTATCACGTACGCGAAAACATGGCCTACGTACACCAAATACAAAGGTCCACAAATTTTGGGTGAATAACTTGTATGATAAACAACAAAACTAGACGACTTATCATGTCCGTATTGATCATAGGGCATCATTTGTTAGGACGGTGACTATCTACAGCTTCACTAGACCATACGTGACACTATCAGGTGAGTTCTGACGGCCCTATTTTACTATTTTACATTTCGGGGGATAAACATGCTTCAATACTAGTGTCAATTTATAAGTGTGTGTACATTCTATCGTGACTGCCATGTGGAACATGAGACATATTGGTTCATGAGCTCACTAGTCCTCGTACAACATTTACTGTAAGCATTAGCTATCAAAAGCCATGGAACACTTTAATAGATCTATTGGGTTGACACCCCCACTCTTGGTTAGTCGCTCTAACGGTAAAATACAAAAGAGTGTTAGTATTCCACTATACATACATTGTCTTTAGTGTACAATGCGCGAGACACCACAGTCAAAAGGTTTGGTTACGGGACTCATGGTTCGCACAGAAATCATTCGCTTAGCTAGCCTATGATTGGTCATACACGAATTACACGATTGTTTTACTTGTTACATTCAAACCCATGAACTCACCAACATTATTGTTGACAAACCTTATATGCATGTTTTTTAGGTAACTAATGGAGGGCGGCAGGGATTTGAAGAGGGGTCCAAGCAGGCACTGGATGGTATCATCATGGGTTGGATTTTTATTATACCATAGTCTTTGTGGTTTATGGTTAATTAAACAATAAACTAGTCTCAAGACAATGTTTCCCAACTTTTATTAAGTTTTATGATAATAATCATCTTATGGTGATATCTTTTAAATAAATTATGTGTGTTGCTTGTACCTTGTGCTTGAAAACCTTTCAAGGTCGCATTCCCATGTTTCCGCCTTGACAGGGTGTGACAAGCAGAGCTAAAGAAGAGCAATAGGAAACTCCCAAGTGACATACAGGTTAATCCTTCACATCAAAGTTCAGGAGCAATGAATATGAAGAGCAACCACGTCGGACAGGTAAGCATTAATCGTAGTGGTAAAATCTATGAAAATAAGGTTAGTCCTCCATCTGCATTCGTTGAAGGCGAGGTGGAGGATGTGAGTGAGAGTGAGGATGAGTCGGAATCTACACCACCTAAAACTGATAAAAAGGTAACTTTTCAAATACCTAATAATCAATCTAAATCCGCTAGGCCTAAGGAGGTGGAACCAATTATAGTTCCATTTCCCGCATCTTTGTTAAATCCGGCGGAAAAAAAGGGGTAGTTAATAAACAGGGACCTCAACAGGAGGAAATTTGGGAAGTTCTAAAATAGGTCAAAATTAACTTACCTTTGATTGATGCAATCAAACAGATTCCGGCTTATGCTAAGTACATTAAGGATATATGCACCCAGAAACGACACCACAAGTTTCCTAAGTAACTGGATTTAACTGAAACAGTCAGTGCCATTTTGACTAGGGCCCTTCCACTAAAGTTCCAAGATCCGGGATGTTATTGTGAAGGTGGAAGGGTTTTACTATCCCGTAGATTTCTTGGTGCTTGATTATGTTTCATCAGATAAAATCAAGCAACCAAATGTTATTTTGGGTTGTCCTATCTTAGCCACAGCACATGCATTGATCGGTTGTCATTCTGGTATAGTTGATATGACTTTTGGCAATAGAAAGATTCGACTTAATGTGTTTTCAAATGAATCTAACTCTCTGGTTAGTGGTGAATGCTTCATGGCAAACATCATTGACGGGTGCCATCCTCACCTTAAGGATGAAACTACAGAAACTTGTTTTTTGTGTGGCAGGACTGAACAGGAGCATGAGCATGATTTAAAGGAGGAAGTCAAGAGCTTGGAAGTGATGGCGGTGCACGATGGTAGAGCCTCATGGACACACCATGTGGAGAGTTTACCTACTAAAATTTCAAAAGGTTTGAAGCCATCACTTGAGAGACCACCAAAAGTGAAACTAAAGGGGCTACCCAATCATTTGAAGTATGCATTTTTGGGAGATGAGCAGACTCCCCCGGCCATTATTGCGGCTAATCTGGACGAGAAATAGGAGGAAGCACTACTGAAGGTTCTCAAGGCTCACAAAGTAGCTATTGGATGGGCAATTGCAGATTTAAAAGGTATTAGTCCATCTATTGTTATTCATAAAATTATTACTGATGCAGATGCCAAACCCACGCGGGATACGCAAAGGTGATTGAATCCCAACATGCGCGAGCTCATGAAGAATGAGGTACTTAAGTGGTTGGATGTTGGGATCATCTATCCTATTTCAAACAGTGCATGGGTGAGCCCAACCCAAACAGTGCCCAAGAAGGTGGGCATTCAGATTGTAAAAGGTGAGAGTGGTGAGAAAATAGCTACCTAGTTGGTAACCGGGTGGCGAGTGTGTATTGATTACAATAAATTAAATTTCTGCCACTTCAAAGCACTTATCATTGTATTCGTAGAACACTCGTCCATCATTCATCCAAAGTTGTACTATTTTTACATTATTAATATTAACAAACAAGGCAGGGGCTTAGACTCCTCCTGAGGTTTTGTGCCGGCGATCAACAACTGATCAAGGACTTTCCTCGTATATTGAGTGTTGTTCTTTGTTTATTTGCACTTTATTTACATATTACTCAATTCTGCCACACAGTTACATCCTCGGGATATAACTGTCTATCCTCAACTTTACCTTAACCATCCCGAGCATAGTTGTCATATTATTGTTCTTTTATTCTTATAAACCACCATCTTGAAAATAACATTGAGTTTTTACTGTATTAGCACTCTACCTCACTTTTACTAATTTGGAAAACAAGGTTATTCCTAGCAAGTAATTTTTGACCAAAACAATCACGTTTTTAACCCAGTAACACTATTTAGACATATTTAAAGAGTTGAGATCCTTAAAAACAAAGTTTTAAAATATTAGTGTATTAGTGCGTAATAGTAGTTTGCAAGTCAAAGCAAGCTAAAACATGACACATTTAACTCGAACTGGTTTTGATCCATTACCTTGCTCGTCTATCTTGCCACCTCTAAAAATATCATCTTATTTAATGCTTACAATCTTACATGTCATGTTGTAGTAGCCAGATTCCAACATGCTTCCATCTTAGTAGCAATTGAAGCAACTTCAAAGTTGACAATGCATACACAACAATTAATACACCACCATCAGTTTTACCCACAAAACAAAGCCTAAGGTGAATTTGAATGTGAACCAAGTAGCTTAGTTTCATCCAGATGATGATGATAATGAGTTGAATATTAAACAACACACTAAAATGAAGCCATAATCATTGAAATAGTTAGAGCTTGACCAACAAAATGTGTCGAGTTCTGTGACTTGTGTCACCAAATCAACCTGCAAACTCACCATTTGTTGTGCCATCTCCATCAACCCCGTCTACATCTAATATGCTAGAAGGCACTAATAAAACTGATTTGAATTTTTCATTCCTTGCCATGTAGTGCTGCCTAGATACATTGGGAGGCCAATAATTACATAATGGTGGGAGAGGAACTGAAGGAGGTATTTTAACTAAGACCAGATGAATAAACATATGTTAGTAAATAAATTAATGGAGCGAACACATGAACGGTGGGATACTACTCACTTTTATTAGCATTCTCTACCTAGAGCTGCAATAAAGGAAATAAAAAACGTTGAATTAGAAAAATAAATGAATAACTCAAACATGGCTTGGAGTTGGAATACAAGTATAAGCATAGTATCGTAAATGGAAACGGAAACGGGAATTAGTACATAAAACAAAAGAAGCAATTAAGATTAATACAAGATCGTTTGGTAGATGTCAAAGAGATGGTAAACAAAATCAAAGGGAAACACCAATGACAATTTCTTTGTAGAAGACAAAGAAATTTTAAAATAATCATAAGTAATAGAGCTTCAACAAATGTGTAGTTGGCTACCAGCAAAACCAATTTTTTTCATGACTGGTATGTCCCCTTCATTTTATTTGAAACACACTAAGGGGGTGTTTGTTTTTTTGTGAGAAACTCTTCTAACCACTTATGTCTGCACCGTGCAGACGCGGGCAGACATTTAGGACGCGCAGAGTGTTTGTTTTTTAGAAGACATATCACTTAAAAAGCTCTGCCCTTCCTCTTCCTCAAACAGACATAAACCCAAGTCTTCAAACCTCTTCTCCACAACACAAAACACAGCTATTCTCCTCTTCTTCAAGATTTGATCCTCTCTCCCTCCTCCTCAGATCTGCCAACCTCTTCCCTCCGGCCAACCTCCTCCCTCCTCTCCTTCCCTCCGGCCGACTCATCACAGGTTTTGCTTTTTCCTTTTTCTAATCGGGTTTTAGGTTTTGTAATGTTCATTGTTACTGCATCTTGGGTCCCCATTTAAAGGCTAAAGCAGCAGAACCTTTTTATTTTATGAGCTGAGTATTCTTTAAGTCAATTGGAAAATGACAAATCACAATACACGTTTTTTTTTCTTCTTGTTTTAAACATATGTTCTTTGATATGTTATCTTGTTATTAATCATTTTTTTTGTATTTTGTTGTAATATTGTAAAAATATTTTTGTTTATGATTATTGTGTTCTTGTTGATATTACTTGTGAGCAGTGTTGCAAAAGGCGCTAGGCGCTAGGCGGGCAGCGAGGTCCAGCCTAGGGACTAGTCGGGACTAGGCGAAAATTAGGCGGAATTAGGCGTTTTGGTATTTTATACGTATTATGTATATATATACACAAATTTAGGGGTTTTTTGAAAATATGTTAAGATATATACACATAATACTTAGATATATACAAATAATACTAAGAAATACCTAGAAATACTTAGTAATTTAATAAAAAAAAATAAAAAAAAATACTGCCTAGGCTCCGCCTAACTGCCAAGAGTATTCTTTAAGTCAATTGGAAAATGACAAATCACAATACACGTTTTTTTTTCTTCTTGTTTTAAACATATGTTCTTTGATATATTATCTTGTTATTAATCATTTTTTTTTTGTATTTTGTTGTAATATTGTAAAAATATTTTTGTTTATGATTATTGTGTTCTTGTTGATATTAGTTGTGAGCAGTGTTGCAAAAGGCGCTAGGCGGGCAGCGAGGTCCAGCCTAGGGATGTGACAACCCGCATTTTCAGGTTAAATACTTTTACTGAACTCTAGTTAACTTACATGTTCATACATGGCTAGATACTTAACTAGGGTTAGTTAAGTAGGTTTAACATATGTTAGAAGATGTTAACATATGTTATACGTAGGAAAATCCTTGTTAAACACACACATGAGTCCTGTATCCCAAACGTTGGTGAATTATGTGACATACATAGCAATAATATATACAAGTGAATTTTGGTGAACATGAAGTACGTGCTTATGTGAATTACATGTTTTGTGAATGATCGCCTAACTGAAAGGTAATGCGTAGATTATGCAAATTACGTGCACAACATGAATGATATGCTATGTAATAATAAAAATAATGGTTTTTATATAATTTAGCATGGTTAATAATATTGGGTCCGGTATTGGGCTAGAACATGGTTAACGGGTTAAGTTAATGGACTAGAAGGGCCCTAACACCAATTGCTTGGGGAACAAGCAAAGCCCTTTTACAATTAGGAGGCAAGGAAAAAGATAAAAACCCTATCCCTTGCCCCCCTTGGCGCCGTGCGAAACCCCCCACCCCCCTCTCTCTTTGTTTTCAAGCAATCAAGCAATCTTTCACTAATCAAGCTAGTTCGGGTTTGATTTCAAGGCCCTAGGGAGTTTAATCCTTCGCAAGGTATACATTCTTATGATTTTTGATGAATTATAATGATTGAAAAACTTTAAAAACTCTAAAAATAATATATGTAGAATCGCATGTATGTATGTGTAGGAGTTCTTGGATGTTCTTGATGATTTGATGATGATTGTTATTAGTAGCCATGATTAGGGTTTTCACATGATAACATATGTGTTTTTCTATGATTAATATGGTGTTTAATCAGTACTATAGGTGTTATACATGTATTAGGGATGTTCATGAAAAATTAGGGTTTGTAGATTACTTGGGATGCAAGTTTAAGATTCTGGCAGATTCGTTTGAACGTGTTGTAGGGGCTTTAACGGGTTGGTAAATCGATTGTTTTGATGATTACTTTACATTATTGTAATGTACAAGGTCTTAGCTTTTCATAATGGGCAAAACCATCGAATTTGGACATCGTTTGAGTCGTTTTTGGAATTTTAATTGATTAGGGGTCATATCAGATTTTCGGATTTGTAAATTGGGCTAACTTTAAATGGTCATAACTTGAGATTTACAAGGAGTTAGGTTATGAAATTTTTACAGTAGGTCAATACTGGAAAAATAGAGCTTTTCCAAGTGGATTCATCTCGTTTGGATGAATACACAATTTTTAAGAATTTTCCTACTAAACTGACCTGTTGAGGAAATTTTCTAGACACAGCTGTGTTGTACGAATTTTCATAATTTTTGTGTTTGGAATTAAGACAAAACAAAAATAGGTATTGTCGAGTGAATCCCAAATAAAATTCAATAAAAATTTGGGACTCTAATTCATTCGTTAAGTATTTTAAATAAATTGTTTTTCACAGCGCACAATCTGTCCTAAAAACTCAGATTGTGTACGGGGTCTTAAAATGACTATTTGGAGTTCTATGTGATATTTAATTGACATGTACTTGTGTGGAAACTTGTATGAGATGTATTTGATGTATTAAACTGATAATAATTGCTATGATCACCAACGGGATACGTAGGACATACTTGAGCATGTAGAGACATTAGGTGTCACTACACGGTTTTGAACTTTTAAAAGTCTCGGATAAACGAGTTACATGGTGTGTTGGTTACGCACGTATACTCACCTAGTGACATTTGTAATAGGGAGTCGGTAGCACGTTACTATTCGTGGAATTTGGATTATCACTTGCGACCTAAGGTGAGTTTCACTACTCTTTTTCTCAAAAGCATGCGTCTCAGGTATGAGACACTTTACTTAACATTTTCTAGTCCGGTTTGGGACTACTTACACATCCCGGGTTGGGATGCCATGGATCCTTATGAGGGTCGGTCACTTTGCTAGTTCGCAATTGTGTCCTTGATGAACTAAACCATTTCTATCATCTGTAAGTCCTCACGTACCGAATGAGTTGCCAGGGTTGGCAAGCGGGTTATTAGTTGATAGCGCTATTAGGTCTTACAAACCTCACACCGGCTCGGGGAGCGCGGGGGTGAACTATAACTTAACGAAACTTTATCATTGTGGATAGACAATGATGTCAGGCATGCGGCACACTTATGTGGCTACAAGTACATAGCAGTTCGGTATATTCGGTTAGTTATCATGAATGGGTTAGCTACCCTTGACATGCGATGAACTAGTGGTTACACGGTGCGGGGCACCAACACAACTCACTTACTTACGTGGTTTTGGAAACCAGCGCAGTTACATACTCATTTACTTTACCTAGTGAACTCACCAACATTGTTTGTTGACCCACGATTTACATGCTTTTGCAGGTAGTTAGCTTCCGGTGCCAGGATTAGAAAGCACTGCACACTTCATTGCATTTGGGGTCTTGGGCATACACCTAAATTACATGTTATGCTTTTACATTTTCTTTCATATGGTTTTAATTTGGGCGCGTTGTTTTGCGCATGGTTTTAAAAGGATTAAATTTGGTTTACGCTTCCGCAACTTAACTAAACTTGGTTTTTGAAACGAACTAAATGGTTTGGGCATTTAGAGTTCGTTCATATGACTTATGGCTATGGGATCCTGGTATGTCATGCGCCTCGCGGTATGAACCCCGCAGTGGAAATTTGAGGGTGTGACAAGGGACTAGTCGGGACTAGGCGAAAATTAGGCGGAATTAGGCGTTTTGGTATTTTATACGTATTATGTATATATATACACAAATTTAGGGGTTTTTTGAAAATATGTTAAGATATATACACATAATACTTAGATATATACAAATAATACTAAGAAATACCTAGAAATACTTAGTAATTTAATAAAAAAAATAAAAAATAATACTGCCTAGGCTCCGCCTAACTGCCAAGAGTATTCTTTAAGTCAATTGGAAAATGACAAATCACAATACACGTTTTTTTTTTCTTCTTGTTTTAAACATATGTTCTTTGATATATTATCTTGTTATTAATCATTTTTTTTTTGTATTTTGTTGTAATATTGTAAAAATATTTTTGTTTATGATTATTGTGTTCTTGTTGATATTAGTTGTGAGCAGTGTTGCAAAAGGCGCTAGGCGGGCAGCGAGGTCCAGCCTAGGGACTAGTCGGGACTAGGCGAAAATTAGGCGGAATTAGGCGTTTTGGTATTTTATACGTATTATGTATATATATACACAAATTTAGGGGTTTTTTGAAAATATGTTAAGATATATACACATAATACTTAGATATATACAAATAATACTAAGAAATACCTAGAAATACTTAGTAATTTAATAAAAAAAATAAAAAATAATACTGCCTAGGCTCCGCCTAACTGCCAAGAGTATTCTTTAAGTCAATTGGAAAATGACAAATCACAATACACGTTTTTTTTTTTCTTCTTGTTTTAAACATATGTTCTTTGATATATTATCTTGTTATTAATCATTTTTTTTTTGTATTTTGTTGTAATATTGTAAAAATATTTTTGTTTATGATTATTGTGTTCTTGTTGATATTAGTTGTGAGCAGTGTTGCAAAAGGCGCTAGGCGGGCAGCGAGGTCCAGCCTAGGGACTAGTCGGGACTAGGCGAAAATTAGGCGGAATTAAGCGTTTTGGTATTTTATACGTATTATGTATATATATACACAAATTTAGGGGTTTTTTGAAAATATGTTAAGATATATACACATAATACTTAGATATATACAAATAATACTAAGAAATACCTAGAAATACTTAGTAATTTAATAAAAAAAAAAATAAAAAATAATACTGCCTAGGCTCCGCCTAACTGCCAAATCACCCAGGAATCCGACTAGGGCATAATTCCTAGTTTTTGTTCAGCCTAGCGCCTAGGCGGCCGCCTAGGCCGCCTTTTACAACACTGGTTGTGAGAATTGTGTTCTTGTCGATATTAGTTGTCCATGAAGCATTTTGATTTTAGTTGTGAGTATGTATGCTTGCAGAAGTTAAAAAAACAAACAGTCTTCCTCTTGCAGACTGCAGACCTTTGGTCCACCTCTTCTCCTGCAGATGTCTGCAGATGTGGTCCGCAGACTGCAGACCTTTTGCTTCAGAAAAAACAAACAGCACCTAACTAATCATTTATCTTTTGTAATGAATTGAACTCCTAGCAGCGAAGCAATAAACCTAAAAAGCTACAAAAAACTAATAGAGACACGGGTGTAATTAAAATCAACTTTGTTATCAGATTCTAATGGAATTATGTAAATTAAAATTAATATCATCACACAGTGATGGAAGGGAAGGGAAGGGAAGAGACATTTAGTAGTGTTGATCGAACAAATCAAATGGTATGTGATCGGTGTCGAAGGACCGGTCAAAAATAAGAATTTTAGAAAAGACCAACTACCTTATTAGTTAGGGTAAGTCGGGTGTCGAACCACGAGGAGTTTTGTGGAAAGTGTTATTTTTTAACAACTAAATTAAACTAGACGGAAATGTAAAATTGGTTGGTTGATTGTTGATGAATTTGCAAATAATAGAAATAACGAAAAGAAAACGAGCTGTAAACAATATAAGAAATGGTGACCTCTCCAGGATCCCGGTTAATTACTATTGTCAAAGTTAATATAGTTTGCCAATTGATATCACATAGACATGATATGTGGATTAATATGATTGATAAAGAAGGTTGATTAATGACTTTGTGACAGCCGATAACTAGACCGCGACTGTTGACTCGGTTGATTATCACCTAACAATATCTTAATGACTCGCAATATTGAAAGACACAACTTGTATGTATTCAATGACCCTCGATAAGAAACCGTGTTGGTTGATGAAATCCAAAACAAGCATATCATTCAATAAACGTTCAACATCACTATTAAAAATAAACCACAATCGAAACCGAAAGTAATAACATTCAAATCTCAATTCAAATTTTTTGACAAACATAAACCTTGTTCTAGTAACTAACCATTCACCCGGAGAGGATCACGGGTGATTAGCCGCTCATGGTGGTGTAGAACACGCTCGGGGAATAATTAATGCTTGAGCTCATGGTGATTCGGTTGAACAATTGATAAAATGATGAATTGTATGATTATTCTTCTCCAAAATCGTCCAAGTGATGCTTTTTGTTTCAAGAATGACGGCTGAATCCCATAGGTTATAAAAATCTTTTCTTTTATATGCAGCAAACAACTTTCCATGTTATTCTCAAACTTGCGTTGTAAGTTACGGTTCGGTACAATGCCCTACGGCCATTGGTTTCTGCTCATAATAGTTATGCTGCTTTATGCCTTTGAAAATAATAATACCCCACAATTCATTTTGGGTCTTGAAATGTGAACCAATTCACGTTTTTTTTTTCTATTATTATTATTATTAGTAGTAGTAGTAGTAGTAGTAGCAGCCGCCTCTGACTCGAGTGTTCTTGGCTTATCCAAAGTTCCACTTCAACGCTCCAGCGTCCATGAACACCTATCCTTTCCATGCTCGCTTTCAAGTGTACGCGACTTGATCATTTTCATTCGGCTCACACGCGTTACACAATTCCATCTTAAATCCATTCATTTTAGCCGCTTCACCTGCAATCATACAATGTAGCGTAGTTATCTTATTCAAGGCATATAATCACTCAAACGACATTAAAAGCATACAATTAAGCATCTTAAACACCATGATTGACCCCGTCCATCACATTCCCACACTTACCTTTGATTGTCCCCAATCAAACCATCTCAAAACACGACTCACCTATTTAACAAATCACCTCCAATTCCTTCACCTATCGATTTTCCAAGGTCCCCAATCATACCCGTCCCATAGACTTACACAATCGAGATTGACAATCTGGCGAGCCAATGTTGCGCGATTCAAAACAAGACTTGCCTATCCAAAACTAACATGCTTATATTCATACACATATGCTACACACCCCTCACAATGTTCGCTTATCTCGGTTTAATATCTGGACTAGCGTGTAATGTGCTAGTATATGACACTCAGAAAACCAAGAATGCAACTTTGTTATCATAGGTTTGTATAACAATCACACATAAGCTATAAACCGTGCACATATCAAAAGGACTTACGGGTTTTGGGCTTAGGGTAAAGGTAGGATACTTTGGTTAACAAATGGCTCGAAAACAAAAGGTTTAACACAAATGATTGAACATCCTTATTCACATACTAACACACAAACTTGGGCATAATTAACCCATAATCACTTCTATTTTTGCATTTTTCTTTTTTTTTCTTTTCTGATTTTTTTCTCTTATATATATATATATTTTGATGAATATTGAATAACTCAAACTATAAACAACACGAACACATTGGATGTCAATATTTTTATTCAACAAGGTAACCAGGTCGATTTGGGTAACAATGTAGGTTTAACAAATGAAAGGTCTAAGCTCAACATGGTTTACTAATGGTGAATTTTTTTTGACAAACGGGTCAACACAAACAACACATGGGTATCAACAAACAAGTGGTTTCCTACGTTGCCTTTCTCATCTATGTGCACGTATCGCCTAAAGCTTTAGCATGTATCGAATTACACAAATTCTGCCACAAAGAAGCATTTGGCCTACTCTCATGAAACGAAACATTTATATCAATTAAACATCTAGTAGGCTCAAGATCTCACAATGTAGGGAAATAGGTTGCCGACATGTAGCATATGCAAATCCTATAAGCATGTTACCCCTAGTTAGGCATCTCTTTTCATTTTCTCTAAAAACGCTCACCAGAAACACTCTCTTGAAACTTAAAGGGACAACCATGATTAGGGATCTTGTTTTTCATATTTGGCAAAAGACTCTTTGGTGATTGAAAATTTGGCTTTTATGTCTGATTAAGCAGAAAAGGGACAAATTTTGCAAGATTTTTCATTAAACTATTTTTTTAAAAATTTTCAAAATTCTCAATTTTTCTTGCAACGGTAAGTAACTCCACCTTACTTCCCTTGGGTCCCCCATCCCCACACTTGGGATACATTGTCCCCAATGTATGGTGCTTTTAATGCTTACCCAATTCTTTCCCAACCACCAATCTCAACATACGCGACTATTAACTACCACCCGCAATGATTAGTTACTTAGCAAACAATCACAAAAATAAAAACACACAAGCAATTAAAGAAACAAACAAAAACAAGAAAATAAATAAAATTCCGGGTTGCCTCCCGGTAGCGCTAAGTTTACAGTCTTCAGCCTGACTTTACCTGGTGTTCTAATCATGGTGGGCGAGTGGGATGCTTGCATCCCTCAGCTACTAAACATGCATCCTCTCTATTTTGCGATAATTCATGAGCCATCCCATAGTTAGGATCTGGAGCTTTTACTCTCATGCCCTCCTGGTTGACCTTGACTCGTTTCTTGACTTTCTTCTTCTTCTTCTTACCTTTTTTGACTCCAGCTTCTTCAGTCCTGTCAACCATGAAACACCCTTCCTCGGCATTTGGGCCAGTTAAACTTAAAAACACATTTAAACTCAGTGTTCTTTCCCCAAACCTCATATTAACCGTCCCATTGGCACAATCGATCACTGCGTGTGCAGTTGCCAAGAACGGTCTACCCAATATAACCATGGGTTGTGTCTCTTTTTTATTAGAAACACAATCCATTACCAAGAAATCCACTGGGTAAAAACAATCCTCCACATTGACTATCACATCCGTTAACATTCCCCTAGGACGTATCGCTTTTTGATTTGCCAACACCATGGTGATGTCGACCTCTTTCAAAGGACCAAAATCATATTGGTCGTAGATATATCCTGGAAGAATGCTAACACACGCTCCAAGATCCAATAATGCCTTGTCAATTTTAAGTTCTCCAATCTGTATTGGAATTAAAGGCGTTCCTGGGTCTTGGAGTTTCGGCGGACATGTACCCAATAACACGGCACGAACATTTACTGGTAAATCAAACTGTTTTGGCAGCTTGTTGTGTCGGTTTTGGGTACTCAATTCTTTCAAACTCTTAGCATGAACAGGATCTTCTTTTAAAACATCAAGTAATGGTCGATTGATTTTCACTTTTATAAACTCTTCCCACTTTTCATCCTTTAGTGGGGTTTCTCTCAAAACTGATGTTTTATTTTGTTCCCCTGCAGCTAGAGGGAATGGGGAAGGTTTAACTTCCCCACACTTATCCTCAACCATAGTGGAATTTTCACTGAAAAACTTTTCACAAAATAATTTTTTTAACTTTTTATGAGTCGTTTGTGAAATTAGATCCTGTTCACCTTCACAGTCTCTAGAACTAGACAGAAGACTTACCGCATTGATCCGCGCATTCCGCGTGTTTGATGATGATTGATGTGCCGGATTGACCTGAGTATCGCTCGGTAGCTTCCCGTTCGCCTTCTTCAGCTCTGCCACATCTCCAGCTAATTGCCCAACCTGCGTAGTTAAAGCCTGAACAGTTTTATCACGTACCTCACCCTTTTGCTTGATGCCCTGAATATCCTGCTGAATAGCCTTCAACATGTTCATCACCTCATTCAACCCTCCACCTGATGTCTCAGAAGATTGACTACTCTTTTGGTACCCCCACTACCATTACCCCCTTGATAATTCCCTTGATTGTTTTGATACCTAGGGACATATGGTTGCTGGTTGGTTCGCCCATTACCTTGAAAACCTGGGTTACTTTGGTTGTTAGGGTTCCCATAACTAAAGTTTGGGTGGTTCCTAAGACCTGGGTGGTAGGTGTTAGAGTTCATGTTAGACCAATTCCTATTCCCCCTTGCACCTGGTTTACCTCTTCCGTCTCACCTAATATGCTAGGACAACTATCTGCTATGTGTCCTACATCCCCACAATGCCCACACATGGGCTGCCCACCAATACCTAAATTAGCTAGTTGAGACTCTATCCTAACTATTCTCTCAACATCCACTACACCACCACTACTTGCAGCCTTCACAGTTGCTTGTCTTGAACGTCTTGAAGACTGTGCCTTCCTCTTCGTGGTTTCTGCTCTCCTCTCAAGGTACTCCCAATCAACCTGTTCATCATTAGTACCAAAAGTACCATTTGAAATAGAATCTAACGCACCTTGATCCTCATAGTGTAGTCCCTCATAAAAAGAGTTGATCAACTCCCACAACTGGATGTCATGATGTGGGCAGTTGTTGATCATCATCTTGAAGCGAGTAAGTGCTTCATGAAAGAGCTCGCCTGGTTGTTGAGAAAAGTTCCTGATGTTTTTCCTAGCATCATTTGTTCGCTGACTTGTATAGAACTCATCAAGAAATTGTTGCTGCATTTCCAACCAGGTACGGATAGAGGCTGAAGGTAGGGATTGGAACCATTGCTGTGCTTTGTCCTCGAGAGTGAATTGAAAGAGGACCAACTTCACTTCATCTTATGTAAACCCTTGTCCTCCGATGGTGTTGCATCTTGCATCATAGGCCCCAAGATGCATATACGGCTCTTCAGTCACTAACCCATGATACTTAGGCAAACTCTGAATTGCCTGTGATCTCACTTCAAACGACCTGCCATGCAGTTGTGGAATGACCACTGCTGATGGATTATGAACAATAGCAGGTCTGAAGTGACTCTCAATCCCTCTCACTGGGCCTCTCTCGAACCTCATGGGAATGCCTGCTTGATTATTAGTTGGAGGTATTGCATTCCTTGGGTTAGGTCTCAAAGGTCGATTCACCGCTGGTTGCTGTCTAGGTGCAGGATGAACTGGAGCTTCTGGAAATGCTTGATACCCTTGATGATTGAAATTTTGTGGCCTTACCAACTGATATGTCCCATGATCTCCTTCATCCCCATCCAAATCCCCATCATCATACTCATAGTTGCCTTGATACGGTTTTTGATTGAAACTGAATGATGGATATTGAATTGTAGAAGTATGTGGGAATTGTGTACCAGTTGGGTTTATGGTGTTATCATCGGGAATCACTCTCACATAAGGAGAAGAGTGACTGGTCACAGGTTTTTGAGTCAAGGGTGGGTCTTGTGCCGAAGATTGGCCTTGTTGTGGATTGAATCTCTCAAAATTTGGGAGAGAGGTTATTGGAGAAGTGTGAGTTGTGGTTGGTTGTGGTAAAGATGATGTTTGTGAAAGTGATGGTGGAATATTATCAAAGTTTGGGAATTGTGGAATTTGTGGTGATCGAGTACTGGATTGTGGTGGAGGTTCAGAAGTGGCGAATGTATGGGGTGATGGATGGTTTTGAGTGGGTGAAAATTGAGGTTGGGGCATTGGTTCAGTGGTAAGGTTCAGGTTCTCCATTGATTTGAAATGTGAAATTGGAGATTGTAAAACCGTCTTCTCTCGATGAAATACTCGGTTCTGCTGAGCTGTTTTCTCAATCTCTGGATCGAACACTAGTGGAGATGACTTCCCTGAATGTCTTGTATGATGCATGCAACTGAAGAGTTACCTGCACAAAACAAACAAGAAAACCGAGCGTAATACTGAACAATAAACAAAACAAACAGAAACTAAATATTTTTGGATTTTTTTTTGAGGGGGTTTTATATATATATATATATATATATATGATGATTAACTAAGAAAAAAAACACTTTGCGCACGACTCCCCGGCAACGGGGACAAAATTTGATCACGAGGAGTTTTGTGGAAAGTGTTATTTTTTAACAACTAAATTAAACTAGACGGAAATGTAAAATTGGTTGGTTGATTGTTGATGAATTTGCAAATAATAGAAATAACGAAAAGAAAACGAGCTGTAAACAATATAAGAAATGGTGACCTCTCCAGGATCCCGGTTAATTACTATTGTCAAAGTTAATATAGTTTGCCAATTGATATCACATAGACATGATATGTGGATTAATATGATTGATAAAGAAGGTTGATTAATGACTTTGTGACAGCCGATAACTAGACCGCGACTGTTGACTCGGTTGATTATCACCTAACAATATCTTAATGACTCGCAATATTGAAAGACACAACTTGTATGTATTCAATGACCCTCGATAAGAAACCGTGTTGGTTGATGAAATCCAAAACAAGCATATCATTCAATAAACGTTCAACATCACTATTAAAAATAAACCACAATCGAAACCGAAAGTAATAACATTCAAATCTCAATTCAATTTTTTTGACAAACATAAACCTTGTTCTAGTAACTAACCATTCACCCCGAGAGGATCACGGGTGATTAGCCGCTCATGGTGGTGTAGAACACGCTCGGGGAATAATTAATGCTTGAGCTCATGGTGATTCGGTTGAACAATTGATAAAATGATGAATTGTATGATTATTCTTCTCCAAAATCGTCCAAGTTGTAACGACCCTGCCTGACGTGGCCGGGTCGTCGGGTCGGGTGATCGGAGCTACGCAGCGGAATTCGGATAATAACAGTCTTTAGTCTTTTTAGGATCCACGTCATCATATCTGTTGGGTTACCTGAACACATGTCAAAAATAGTTTCTGTCAACATAAAGTTGGTGAGGTCGTGTATTTTATAAAGTGAATGGCCAGTTCGTTTATTGATAATTCTTTTATACAAAACATTCTTTTATAAACATTCTTTTATAAACATGCTTTACATTTATAATTTTGAAGGGGAAATATATTCTATATAACCAACTCTATTATACATCCATTCAATCATAACCCAATTCTATTATGTGCCATTCCTTAACGATGGTACCACTCTGATTGTGATGAATACCCGTTCCACCTTCCCGGCGGATTTGTTACGGGATTGGTCCTCTACTTGGACAATGGTTCTTGCCCTCTAGTCGGTGCAAGAAAGGAAATGGCGGATACCGTCCAGTACTGTCCTCGTTGTTTCTATGTCCCCATTTCTATTATATTTCTTTATAAATTCTATTAATAATCGTTTATTATGTAAAACATTTCTAGTTTTAATAAATGACATGTATTCCCCCAAAAACACTTAATAAAACAGTAAAAGTGGGGAGTTCACGATACTCACCGATTTGCGTTATATCTTCAGCTAATCTTCTTATTACAATTATATGTTCTATATATATGGATACGTTTTACGCGTAAGACTTGTTAGATTGTAATACTTAGGATATATATCATATATACAATTTATATATATATAGAATCTGATATATATTAGATAGTCCTAAACTCGGGGTTTGGTCTTCCTAGGCAAAAAGAAATAAAGCTGGCCATTACAGCTTGGCACGCGAACCTAAAAGAACTCTAGACACTTCTAAACCCGAGTCTAGTATATCATTTTATATATCGAATCTTGTATATATAAACATATATATTTTATATATGTTTATTATTCTCTTATTATTATTATTATCAAGTCCGTACGTTATTCGTATTATATATATATGATTCTTATAATTATAATAATCCTCGTCTAGTCCTTGGAACGGGTTCTATTCCGGGTGTTGACCGAGTCACTGAGTCGACTCGGTAACGACTCTAATTCCTCAATACGGTTAACGGTACCTCGCAATTAACACGATGATTATATTAATAACTTATCAAATCATAAGATTATTAACCAATTAACCAAATAGAATATTCTTACCCAAATAATAACCGGACACTCTCCGGGTTATTATCGGAATATAATCGGAAGTTAACCGGGATTCGCGTAAGACCGGTTATTGGACTCGTCTTCCTTATTTGGTACCTATCACCGAACATAACATAAGATGTGTTAATAATCAATCGACTATATACTCAATAATCAATGATAACTAAACACTTCGTGCCTATTATCACACACACCATCGGGTGTGTGTATAAATATAAGCAATTTGGAGAGCTTAAACAAGGTTTAATAAGAACAGACAAGAGCCGAAGATTGTTAAGACATAACCAAATCTGATCGGAAATATCATCGGGCTTGACCCGAGCCAATTCTGATCCGATAACAGTGGTTTAATAATGAGTCCTTGTTTCAGATCGGAGGTTCACTGAGTTTGGGTTCAATAGTGGCTCGGGTGGTTACACGAACTCACGACAGTCACCCCATGAACCGGTGACTGTCCGGTCAAGCCACAAAGACGCGACAGAGATATAGTTGATAGTTCATAGCAGAACAGGGTAACAAAAGGGTTATAGTTAGTTACCGGAGAAGAGGGTAGCGGCCAGGAAGAAGACTCCTACGGCGGCGGTGGTGGTGATGACCGGAGATGAGTCAGTGGCAGAGGTGATGGAAGCACGAAGGCAGCGGCGCTGCCATGGCTATCCAGACCTGGCTGCGTCCGTTGTACGCTTTCCGGAGACGAAGAGAGTGGTGGCCGGCGACGGCTCCGGCGTGAGGCTCCGGTGGCCAGAGGGAATGGTCCGGCTGAGTTCATCTCACACACATATGTGTGTGTGTCTATAATCTGTATAAAGAGAGAGAGAGTAGCGAGAGATGAGGGAAGGGGTGGTTTAAATAAGGGATAAAAATAGAGGGTGTTTGGTAACGGGGCTAATTACTGTAACGCGGGTATCTGGCAACGAGTATAAAAGTTGAATAAAAACCTCTGGCGGCGTTCTAATTAGCAGGTAACGAGCGTTTAACCGCAGTAATAATAATCCAATAATTATTATTTCTATACTTGGTTGAACCGGTTAGCCGCGAGATTCGAACTGGAATATTTTATTTCCTAATCGGGTGGTTGGGTCCGACCCGACCCGTTTAGGAGACCCGTAACACGTCGGGGTGTTACACAAGTGATGCTTTTTGTTTCAAGAATGACGGCTGAATCCCATAGGTTATAAAAATCTTTTCTTTTATATGCAGCAAACAACTTTCCATGTTATTCTCAAACTTGCGCTGTAAGTTACGGTTCGGTACAATGCCCTACGGCCATTGGTTTCTGCTCATAATAGTTATGCTGCTTCATGCCTTTGAAAATAATAATACCCCACAATTCATTTTGGGTCTTGAAATGTGAACCAATTCACGTTTTTTTTTCTATTATTATTATTATTATTATTATTATTATTATTATTAGTAGTAGTAGTAGTAGTAGCCGCCTCTGACTCGAGTGTTCTTGGCTTATCCAAAGTTCCACTTCAACGCTCCAGCGTCCATGAACACCTATCCTTTCCATGCTCGCTTTCAAGTGTACGCGACTTGATCATTTTCATTCGGCTCACACGCGTTACACAATTCCATCTTAAATCCATCCATTTTAGCCGCTTCACCTGCAATCATACAATGTAGCGTAGTTATCTTATTCAAGGCATATAATCACTCAAACGACATTAAAAGCATACAATTAAGCATCTTAAACACCATGATTGACCCCGTCCATCAGTATGCAAAAACTTAATAATCAATGAAAAGATATATAATCGAAGGCAGAAAACGATCACACATTCACTTACCTATTGATAATGGCCGCTTGTGATCTTGGTTGTTCATATCCTTAATCCGTGTTTACAAAATGTTAGTGTTTCTGGAATATTTTGGATGGAAAAGTATTAGGTAGAAATTGGATCGGATATTTAAGATCTGAAAGCAAATTGACTGCAAAATAGATGAAATCTGGAGAAGATTTTGCAAAGATAAAAGGCTAATGGATTAGAAATCAGGGTTCTCAAAAATGAAAAAGCAGTACACATAGATGGAGACGAAAATTTGAGATCAAAGAATGGTATTCTGGTAGGGTTTAGGCAGAAACCTGGTCAATCCATGGATCCCGTGTGTTTGTTGTGAAACAGAATATGATGAGGACACGTGTATCTTACATGGAGCTGAGTTGGAATCAATGTGGAGGCCCTAGGAAAAAGACATGTGGCGCCCAAGTTACTCTTTTATTAGGTAGGTAGATTTTGAAAGATAAAACAAAAAAGTCGGTTTATATTTTCCTTTTCAAATTATTCTTATTAATATTCATAAAGACAATTAAATTTACCACATCATGAATTTGTTATTAGAAAAGGAAATGAAAAATAAGCGTTATAAAGCATTCACAGCCTGTCCATCAAATCACCCATCAAATTATACCAAAAATCGTTACTCTACCTCTAAATCTTCTCTCTCCTAATTAAAACAATAATACTTTTCATACTTTTATCATTATATTTTCTCTCTCCTCACTCACAACCACTTACAAAAATATTAAAATATATATAAGGGTGAATAGTAATTTTTCAAATATAGAGGTGAACAGTGCTTTCTCCAAATATTTTCTCTCTTCACCACTCACAACCACTCATACCCACCCCTTACAATTTGAGGGAACCCCTCATATAATTTGATGGGCGGACTGTGAATCCTCTAAATAGTCATATCATACAAAATAATAATATGTCGGCAAACTTTATTGTGTGAATACACTCTAAGAGCATTCACATTTGGTATTTGGTTAACCAAATGTATGTGAGTGTGTCCCTCAAATTATATGGGGTTAGTGTAAGTGGTTGTGAGTTGAGGAGAGAGAACATATGTGGTGAAAGCACTGTTCACCCCTATATTTTGGGGGACACTGTTCACCCCTATAAATATTTTAATTTTTTTGTAAGTGATTGTGAGTGAGAAGAGAGAAAATGCAATGATAAAAGTATGAAAAAAATATATTATTTGTTTAAGAATGAGAGAGAAAATTTTGGAGTGGATAGTGATTTTTAATGTAATTTAATGGAGATGATTTAATGGGGCTGATGAGAATGTTCTAAAACCAGTTTCCGTTTTAAACCCACCGAAACCGCCCCTTGTATTCCTCCTCCCGCAAGCAAAACACCATCTATAAATCTATCTATAATCTATAAATATATATAAAAGAATTGATGTTTGCTGACGTGGCATTCAATGGTTGTCTCAATCCTTCCTTGAATGTGCCACGTGGCATAATGAGGTGAAAGAAATTTTTATTTAATTTTTCGTTTTTAATCAAATTAATAAATATATAACCTCCTATATAAACTTTTTCTCCTCTCCCAAACCCTAAAATCCCCTCTCTTCCCCTATCTTCTCCTCCCTCTCCTCCTGCCACCATCGCCGCTGTCGCCTCCTCCTCTTCTTCCTCTCCTCCACCAGCCTTCCATCTCTAATTCCTAAGCTGTCATCCTGATTCCAATCCCTCTCCCTCTCGATTTCACTAATTCCTCCTCTTAATATCATCGTCTTTATCTATAATCTTCATCCGCTCATCTCAAATCGTCATCATCTTTTACAAATAAATATCACACTCTCTACTCCACTCCACTTCTTCCCCGTTTATTCAATCTACTGCGTTGTCGTTTTCTTTGTATACAGTTCACTAAAGCAATCAAGTTTTGCATAGTCGTCATAATTGATATTGATAATAATATTAATAATATCAAACGCATGTTTCTTCAGAAGCTAAAGAATAAAGTTAAAAACCCTAGAGGATGAGATCGGATCCCTATTGAGATGTGGTATACGAATACGATTTACGGATGAACGGTTGAGATGTGTGTGATTTCCAATGTTTCAATTTGAGCATTTAATGCTACACGTCAAGGTAGAGCTCTATGTGTGTGATTTCCAAATTTTCAATTTTTTTCATGTCTTCTATAATTAGTTTGGAATAAAATGCATAATGTTAGAAAATAAATAAGACTTTAGTTGTGATTGATGTTTTTTGATTTGTTTAGGTATGTGGATCAGTTTTCAAGGTATCTTTATGTTAAATACAAGAATAGTGGCATTGATGTGTAGTGTCAGGTATATTGTTAAATATTTTAAGTTATAGAAATGTTTTATTTGATATTTATATAGTTTGCTAACTGTTCGATTTTGATGAATTTGTTCACTTATTGTATTTTGATTGTGAGTCTTGGCTTAGGTGTTAGCATTGGATTTATAAATTGTTTTAGGTTAGTATTAAATATCGATATTGGAGTTATGCATTTTTTTAGCCTTTATGATATGTGTTAATATTAGAGTTATACATTGTTTTAGGTTTAGCCTTTAGGATGGGTGTTAATATTAGAGTTACGTGGGAGTTATACATTGTTTTAGATTAGGTGTTAGCATTGGAGTTGTACATTGTTTTAGGTTAGATATTAATATTAGAGTTATATATTGTTCTAGGTTAAATGTTAACATTAGAATTATACATAGATGTAAAGCGTATTAGTCTATTTCATATATAAAATTGATGTGTCATATTATATTTTTCAACCCGGTACACTTCCAGAGTTATCAGCTAGTACTATATATACTCCTTAATACATATTCATTTACCACACACTCAATTCTAAACACAATCTTCAATCAATCAATATCAATATTATTATTATTATTATGGATACCAAAATCGGTGCTTCAGATGTTACTACTGTTCCCAATGGCAACGTCGGTTGCCCTCCCAACGTCGGCGCTACCTGCTGCGTCAAGTCCTCCGCCGTCCCTTTCAACTCCGGCAACGCCACCCTCGGCCGCCACCTTGCTCGGCGCCTCGTCCAGATCGGCGTCTCCGACGTCTTCTCTGTTCCCGGCGACTTTAACTTAACCTTACTCGACCACCTCATTGATGAGCCTGGGCTTAACCTCGTCGGGTGTTGCAACGAGCTCAATGCTGGCTACGCTGCTGATGGCTACGCTCGGTCTCGCGGCATTGGTGCTTGTGTTGTTACTTTCACTGTTGGTGGTCTTAGCGTTCTTAATGCTATTGCCGGTGCCTACAGTGAGGACCTTCCTTTGATATGTATTGTTGGTGGACCTAACTCCAATGATTACGGTACTAACCGTATTCTTCATCATACTATTGGGTTACCAGATTTTAGCCAGGAACTTCGTTGCTTTCAGACTGTCACTTGCTATCAGGTATCAATGTTAGGATACGGACACACAGATTGAAGGACATTAATAAAACACATTTGGTTAATATATATATATTAAATAAATATATCCAAATACATATCCTTTTAAAATTCATGTAACAAAGCATTTAGTTGCATCTTATCGTTGCATGTGGTTTTCTCGTGACGATCTGTGGCTTTCAAGTTGCATTGCATGAGTCGGTCGGTGGAGAGGAAAGAGCTAGGCCGGCGCTGAAGAATCTGGTTAACAATTTTAGGGTGTATAGTATATAAAGGAGTGACTTAAAATTATCAAAATACCCTCAATAAAACTGTTTCTCAGCATGTTATGATTTAATATATATAAATAAGTTATAAGGTTAACTAACTGTTGCATGCATGTGTTTAACTATTATTGTAGGCTGTGGTGAATAACTTGGAGGATGCACATGAACTGATTGATACTGCGATATCAACTGCTTTGAAAGAGAGTAAGCCTGTTTACATCAGCATTGGATGTAATCTTGCTGCAATTCCTCATTCTACGTTTAGTCGAGAACCGGTTCCGTTTTCATTGGCACCCAAGTATGTTATGTTGTACAAGTTTTTAATTTAAATTATGGGTGGCAAAATGGGTAGGTTGGTTGTTGGGTCAAGATAGGTTTGGGTTAGGATAAGTTTTGGTCAAAATGGGTAGATTAAAAAAATGGTAAGAATTGGTTAGGTCAGGATGAGTTTGAGTCTGGATAGTTTGTATTACGATAGGTTAACATCGAAATAGATTAATTTTTAAAAAAATAAATAACAATAACAATAAAAAAAGTAAAAAAACAAAAATTAACTTGAAAACAAAATTTTAAGGGATCTGAAATATTTCATTTCGAACCGAACCAGTTGAGCCTATCGGGTTGGTTAACAACCCGTACCGTTACGACCAGGACCTTTTCGACCCGGCCGGGCCCGTTAACGACCGGAACAGTTACGGCCCGACCTGGCACGTTAGCGATCCGGACTGTTTCGACCCGATCGAGCTCGTCAACGACTGGGCCCGTTAACGACCCGAACCATTTCGACCCGACTGGGGCCCGTTAACAACCCGAACCATTAACGAACTAGACCGTTTCGACCCCCCCGCCCGTCAACGACCCGAGCCGTTTCGACCCGATTGGGCTCGTCAACAACCAGGACCGTTTTGACCCGAATGGCCCTTTAACGGCCGGGAAAGTTTTGTCCCGAACAGGCCCAGTAAGGGCGCGGGTCATTTCGACCCGATCGGGACCGTTAGCGACCGGAACCATTTCGACCCGACCGGGCCCAGTAGCGACCCAGACCGTTTCTACACGACTGAGCCCGGTAACGACCCAGACCGTTTTAACCTGACTCGTCCCGTAGCGACCTGGACTGTTTCGACCCAGCTGGGCGTGGTAGCGACTTGGACCGTTTTGACCCGACCGGGCCCGGTAACGACCCGGACCGTTTCAACCTGACCCGTCCAGTAGCGCCCCGGACTGTTTCGACCGGTCGGGGCCCGGTAGCGACCCAGGCCGTTTCGACACGACCGGGCCCGGTAACGACTCAGACCGTTTCAACCTGACCCATCCCGTAGCGCCCCGGACTGTTTTCGACCCGGCCGGACCCGGTAGCGACCCAGGCCGTTTCGACCCGACCGGGCCCGGTAACGACTCAGACCGTTTCAACCTGACCTGTCCCGTAGCGACCCGGACTGTTTCGACCCGACCGGGCCTGGTAACGACCCTGACCGTTTCAACCTGACCCGGACCGTTTCAAACTGACCCGGACCGTTTCGACCTGGCCGGGCCCGGTAGCGACCCGGACTGTTTCGACCTGACCGGGCCCGGTAACAACCCAGACAATTTCAACCTGACCCTTCCCGTAGCGACCCGTACTGTTTCGACCCGACCGGGCCCGTTAGCGACCCAGACCGTTTTGGCTTGACCGATCCCGCTAGCAACCCGGACCGTTTCGACTCGACCGGGCGCGTCAACGACCAGACCATTTCTACCCGAACGGGCCTATCAACAACCCAGGCCGTTTGGACTCGATCAAGCCCGCTAACGACTTGAACCGTTTCGATGAGATCGGTCTCGTTAACGACCTGTATTGTTTCGACATAGCCGTCCGTTAATAACCCGAACGGTTTCGAACCGACTGGGGTTATCAACAAATGCAAAAGATATAATTTTTTTTTGTTTGTAATGACATTGATTTCTATGAGGCATCAACGATTTTGGTGTTGGGTGAGTTTTAATTTAGATTTGTATATGGTTATCTAAAAATACTCATCCTTACCCATTTGTTTTTTTTTTTTTTTTGACATACCCATCCTAACCCACTCACTTATTTCCTATAATTAAAATTACTCATCCTAACCTGCTTGAAAATTATACTTAACCCATTTTAACCCACAAGGTCTAATTTAAATGTCTTAATGGGATTTTGTTAATTGTATGTATATGTATGGTTTGTGCTAACTAGGGTTTTTTATGGTTTAGGTTGAGCAATAAGCTGGGTTTAGAAGCAGCTGTTGAGGCTGCAGCAGAGTTTTTGAATAAGGCGGTTAAGCCTGTGATGGTTGGTGGGCCGAAAATGCGTGTTTCACGTGCTACCGATGCGTTTGTTGAATTGGCGGACGCTTCTGGTTATGCTCTTGCTATGACACCAGCAGGAAAAGGGCTTGTCTCCGAGCACCATCCTCACTTCATTGGGACGTATTGGGGTGCTGTGAGCACAGCTTTCTGTGCAGAAATTGTTGAATCAGCTGATGCTTACATCTTTGCTGGACCTATATTTAATGATTATAGCTCTGTTGGTTACTCTCTTCTTCTTAAGAAGGAAAAGGCGTTGATTGTTCACCCCAATCGGGTCATGATTGGAAATGGGCCAACTTTTGGTTGTATTCTTATGAAGGATTTCTTGCAAGCTCTAGCAAAAAGGGTTAAGAAAAACACCACTGCTTATGAAAATTACTATAGGATTTTTGTCCCTGAAGGACATCCTCTGAAATGTGCTCCTAGAGAGCCATTAAGGGTTAATGTTCTGTTTGAACACATACAGAAGATGTTGTCTAGTGACACCGCTGTCATTGCTGAAACCGGAGATTCATGGTTCAATTGCCAGAAACTAAAACTGCCAGAAGGATGTGGGTAAGCATCAAATTGTGTATAATACATCTTACAGATAACATATGTTTTTTTATCATTGCATTTTGATTATTGAAAATGTGTTTTGTAGGTATGAGTTTCAGATGCAATACGGGTCGATTGGGTGGTCTGTTGGTGCTACACTTGGGTATGCACAGGCTTCTACTGACAAGAGGGTGATAGCTTGCATTGGTGATGGCAGCTTTCAAGTATATACAGCTTAAGCTTTATCCCATTTGATCGTAATCCATTTAAAAAAAACTGATTTGTTTTTATTGATTATATTGAGGTTACTGCACAAGATGTGTCCACAATGCTGAGATGTGGGCAGAATTCGATCATCTTCCTGATAAACAATGGTGGCTACACCATTGAAGTTGAAATCCATGATGGGCCTTACAATGTGATCAAGAACTGGAACTACACTGGATTGGTTGATGCAATCCACAATGGTGAGGGCAAGTGTTGGACTACAAAGGTAAGAGACTTATTTTGACCCATTTCATCTATCAATCGTTCGATTCAGACTACATTTTATATTCCATCAGATTAATTAGCTAAAACAAAACAATTTAGACCCGTTATACAACATGTTCATTTTTAACTATTTATGCTTGATTGCTTACGGTAAACTTGTTGAAAATTTTTAGGTGACTTGTGAGGAAGATCTAATTGAAGCAATAGAGACAGCAACTGGGGCTAAAAAGGATTGTTTTTGCTTCATTGAAGTGGTGTGTCACAAGGATGACACAAGTAAAGAGTTGCTCGAGTGGGGTTCAAGAGTTTGTGCTGCTAATAGCCGTCCCCCGAACCCTCAGGAAAAGGATTTGCTTATGATATGCTAGTTATTGAATCGTCAAACATTAGTATTGGTGCCCTTATTACAAGTGTCTTTTATTAATATTTATATTATGATAAAAGTATTGTGGTTTTCTTAACGAGTTTATATATTAATATTTGCTAATCTCAATAACTTAAAGTATTTCAACTTTAATGAAAGATGCTACATATATTTGTTGTAATTATTTGAACAGAGAAGTAAAAATGTATGATTAAAAAGAGAGATGCTTTTGACGTGTGCAAACGACATAGATCTTACTATATTTGATTGAAAACGACATAAAGATAAGATCCTAGGAACCATTGGTTATCAATGATCATGGGTCAGAAAGAATCTTATAAAGTATGTCCTTTTTTACTAATCAATATAAAACAAAGCCGAATAATTCATGACTAATATAATTCTAGCTCGAACCAATTTCCTGAGACATGAGTTTGTTGCTCATGGGTTTTATTTTCTTAGCTGAAATGGCGTTCACATTTTCTTTTAGAATGATGCCTCGTTTAAAGATCATTTTCTTACATAGTCGGAATGTTTTTATAAAAACAGAGAAAATTTCATAGCACAACCCAAATATAGAGCCCAACCCAATCTGCAAGACAACACCAAAGAAGCCCAGAGAAGAAAACTAAAAAGCCCAACCCAAGCAAGTGAAAAAAACAAAGCACTGCTTTGGTTTGCATTTACATCGTGATGTAACAATATTCAATATTGTTTAAGAAACTTTTACAATGTTACTTCGTTCAAAAATTATTTTTTCATAGCAAAACCCAATCTGCAAGACAAGAACAAAAAGCCTAGAGAAGAAAGATTAAAAGCCCAACCCAATATCCAAGACTGTTGGTTTTATTAATCGAAATTACACAGTGAATCAAAAGAAATAACTTGGATTAAATTGAGAGTCGTTGTATAACTATCGGAACGAACTATTAGATCGGTATTATCAAACGTTCGAACTGATTAAACTCAATTTTATCAAGAACAATATTGGGATTTTGGGTATGAAAATATACTGTATAATACAACTGATCGAAAGGAACCTTTTGTGTGTATCTTTTGTTTTATGAGAAAATCTTGTGCTTATCCCCATGTTTTGGGGCAATTATATCTCTCCAACATAATAAAATAATAACCGACATAATATTAATTGTTTCATTTTATTTTTTCAAACAAGATTGAAGATATCTCTACTTGACTAATTGGAGCTATTCAATTATTTGGTCCATCTAGAATATTATTAGGTCCAATTATATCAAGCATAACCACAAGATGTTGGAGCAAAGTACCTATTCGACGAGTAACTCAACTCAATTCTCAAAATCTCAAACCCATGCATAAATGGAAATTCCCCGAGGATTGAATTTTCATATTAGTAAATTACACGATCCAAACCCTATATGATTTATATGAGTTTCATAATGATTCTTGATGTTTTGAAAATTTTGAAAAACTCTATAAACCCTATATGATGAAATCGCATATGTATGTATATGGATTCTTGGATGTTTTCGTATGAATGTTTATGAGAATTGATTGATGTTATCATAACTAGGGTTTTGAATATGTAAAACATTGATACAAACATGATTATATGTTATGGCTACATGATGTATGTGATTATTTGATGATTAGGGTTTGTAGATAACTTGTTTTGCAAAGTTCTATTTTTTGACAGAATTCTTGTTGTGACTTGTAAGGCTGTTATCTTAATCTTAAATTTCTTAACTTGATTATTGATTGATATTCAAACATTTTTTATGATGTTAGGTTTTCAAAAAGTCCAAGCTTGCACGTTTTTTACCTGTTTTGAAATTTATTTGTAATTTTATAAGATTAGATGTCAAACGTGATTTTCCGATGTAAAAATTGGGTCAACTTTAAAAGGTCATACCTTGAGTTTTACAAGTATGTTTGCCATGAAATTTGGACAGTGGCTACATACATGAGATTCCAAGATTTTCCAAGTAGGTTCATCTCATTTGGATGAATCTATGATTTTTAATGATTTTGTATTGTAAACTTTTGTCAATAGCTCGTTTTTATGGAAGAGCTGTACTAAATGATTTTTCATAAAATCTCAGCGTGTTTTTGCCACGAAATAAAAATAGTGGAGTGACAAGTAAACTTATGTGGAGATCCTGTAAAATTTTGGGAGCTTAACAATTTGGTTTGATATTTTATAAAAAATGGTTTTGGTAACCTAAAATCTGTTCAGAAAACGCAGGTTTGAGAAACATTGATTATGTGATGATTTGAATGTGTTCTTGGGTTATAAGTTGTAAAATTGCATATGTGAACTTGTGTATATGATATATATGTTATGTGATGTAGTTGACATGATAGGTTAATTGTATATCATGTGTAATGTGAACCTGTAATGTTGAAGAGTCTTAACATGTTACACTATGAATTAATCACCAACGGTTTAACGGGTCATACATGGTTTACTTGTGTTGAGTCCACTTGCATGAGATGTCACCTAGGTCATTGTAGAGTACAATGGGTTAGGATAAACAACACGTGTAACTGCGTTCAAACACTCATGATTATATATTCGCTAGGTTATCGGTAGACGGGTTGTCTTCCACTTTTGCGATTTTTGTTGTTTTACTTAGCACGCACTCTAAGGTGAGTTTCACTACTCTTTTCTCAAAAGCGTGCGTCTCGGGTTGAGACAAATTACCTAACTTTTCTAGTCCGGTTTGGGAGTATTGTTTAATCCCGGGTTTTGGGATACTTTGGTTCACGAGGTGAATCGGGTTTTATCAGTTTTCGCAACTTTTTTTCCTTTGTTAACTAAACTAAAAATCTATATCACTTAAAGTCCTTACTTATATCTGCTTAATCGCTTGAGGTGAACGAGATATTAGTTGATATTGCTATTAGGTTGTGCAGCAGCCTCATATCTGATGTGTCGGGGGCACGTGTGAACTTTTGACCACATTTCTTACTAGTGTTGATAGACACTAGCCACTAAGGCAAAATATAACTTCTGTATGTTCCCGATACTACTTTTGTTTAGTTACATTGAGTGGGTTAACTACCCTTGGCAAGTATTGAAACTGATGGTTGGTTTGTAACTGTGGAAGTTATACTTTTGCTTACTTAAACTGTGAACTCACCGACTTTATGTTGACACACGCTTTTGCAGGTCGTTAGGTACAGAGCACTCTAGGACATGCATCATTGTGTCATGGGCATTAAACATTATTAAACTATCGTTTTGCTTACATTGGTTTTGGGCACGTTGTTTGCGCATGGTTTTAATTTGTTAACGTTTGGTTTACGCTTCCGCATTACTTTATACTTTTTAAATAAAACATTAAACTGTCTTTTCACAAACGAACTAAATGGGTTGGGCATTTAGAGTCGTTCATATGACTTATGGCTATGGGGATCCTGGTGTGTCATGCTCCTCGCGGTATAAAACCCCACAGTGGAATTTGAGTATGTGACAGATTAACGTATTTCAAAACCCGGGATAAAATAGTAGTCCCAAATCGGACTAGAAAAGTTAAGTAAGTTGTCTCAAACCCGAGACGCATGCTTTTGAGAAAAGAGTAGTGAAACTTACCTTAGAGTGTGTGCTAAGTAAAGCAACAAAAACCGAAAATGTGGAAGATAACCCGTCTATTGATAACCTAAGGAACATAGAATTATGAGTGTTTGAACGCAGTTACACGTGTTGTTTATCCTAACCCATTGTACTCTACAATGACCTAGGTGACATCTCATGCAAGTGGACTCGACACAAGTATACCATGTATGACCCGTTAAACCGTTGGTGATTAGTTCATAGTGTAACCTAGGTGACATCTCATGGTTGCCATCATGGTTTGGTTGCTAGCTACAAGGCTTGTGAGGGTGGTCAGCCTATTGAGAAGATGAACGATTATTGTCCTGATTCTTTTGAGACTTTTAAGGAGTTTGTTCAAAAGACGGAACACCTCTCCTACCCTTGTATGGGGAAGGTGTCTAAATATGTTGGAAAACCCCTTAGTGTCTTGCAGGAGTTGGAACCCCAGTCTAAACAGGGATGTTGCTAAAGAAGTGTTGAAATCACTGTTCAATAAGAGATTGTTTGAAAGTGACAAAGAAAAAACAACTTCTGACAAAGGTGAAGATGAGGTGGAAGGCTCCAATGCTTCAAACGATTCAAGCCTGGATGAGTGTTTTACCTGGAATGAAAGAACAAAAATGGATTCATGAAGGTTTAATTACGAAATTGCTTCCCAACGGCATGTTCCGGGTTCGTTTAGATAATGAAGATATGATTATAGGCTACGTTTCAGGAAAGATCTGACATAGTTTTATACGAATATTGCTAGGAGATAGAGTTAAAATTGAAGTCGTTATGATTCAACCAACAACAACAACAACCTTACCCAGTAAATCCCACACTTAGCAAAGCTAAGAGTAGGGTCTGGGGAGGGTGGGATGTAGGCAAAACCTTACCATTACCCTTATCCTATCGGATAAAGATGCTGCTTCCAGATAGACCCCCGGCTTGACAATACACAATCGACAAGCAAACACCACTAAAAGTAATAAAGGGCTACTGAATTTATAGAAACAATGAATGCGTGACGTAGTAAAATAAAGGTATATATACCATAAAAAACAACATAACCCATAAAAACACAAATACGAGTCACCCATACGGACCTCCTGCTAGTGAAAGACAAAGGTCGTATAATTTATCGACTCCGCAACAAAGATTCGAAATATTAGGTGTTTTTCAACTTCACTATTTCTTTAGCCGAAATACGATTCATAATCAAAAAATTTAATAAACTGATTTTCTTTCAAGAAATGAATTCAAAATTAAAGTAAGAAGTTGAAAATAAGAGTTCCTCCAATCTTAAAGACAAAAATGATTGGTAACTCTAATAACAATAACAACAACAACAACAACCACCTTACCCAGTAAATGTCACAATTAGCATAGTTAAGAGTAGGATACGGGGAGGGTGGGATGTAGGCAAACCTTACCCCTATCCTTGCGGATAGAGAGGCTGCTTCCAGAGAGTCCCCCGGCTCCATAACACACAAACGACAAGCAAACAACACTAAGAGAGTAATAGAGAGCTACTATAATATAAAATAGGGTATATATGCCGTCAAAGAACAACATAAACCATAAATATTCACATACAAATCACCCTTACATGCATCCTACTAGTTTAAGAGAGAGTCTAAGCTCCTAGAACCATGCTACGATACAACCGAAACTCAACCCTAATACTCCTTAACCTTAATCATATGTCTTCACGAACCCTTATCCTCGACCATGTCCTCAGAGAAGTGCATCTCTACTAAGTCATGCCTAGTCCGCTCATCCCAAGTCAATTTAGGACTCTCCCTATACCTCTTTCCCTTTACAGTGATGGTTTCCACTACTCTAACTGAGGTCGTCATTGACGTCCTCTTCACATGATCATACCATCTCAATCTTCCCTCTATTATATATACTAGCTACCCCTAACAATAACAACAATGTCAATCGATATGAACTTAGAAAAACTTAGGGGCTGTTTGGTTGATTAAGTGCTGAATCATTAAGATGGTCTGAATGGTTAAGAGGTTCTGAATGGTTAAGAGCTGAATCATTCAGCATCCCTTATTAGCTTAATGGTTCAACACTTAATCATTCCATTCAGATGTTGAAACAAATAGTCGGAATGTTGAATGATTCAGACCTGAATGGTTAAGAGGCTGATTAAGAGGCTACCAAACCACACACATCGAGTCGGGGGTCTCACTGGAAGCAGGCTCTCTATTATTAGGGGTAGAGGTAAGGTTGTCTACATCTTACCCTCCTTAGACCCTATCGTAGCTTTGCTATAGGTGGGATTAACTGAGTATGATGATGATGATGATGATAGAGAAAAAAAATACATCGCAGGTATCTTACACCATTGGCAGATTATCGTCCGTATAACGGATCGGAAAATCGACAGGAGATTTTAACTGATTTTATCTGTAAATTGCTAATGTCACACTGGGTGTTGCGGAGTCCGTGACCACCATGGGTCACTGCCGTGGCCAAATACCACCTCCCCATTCCGTCGGCGATTGCTATAGGCAAGCACGTCCACCTCTGCAATCATCATGATCACCATCGTGCTCTAACAATTATTAACCGGGTTTCGAGGTTGCTGGGTTACATAGGTTTGACGACGAGATTGATGGATCAAGCTTGCTCATTCTTTTCTAGTTTGCAGAAGTAAAATTTCGATGGTGACTGTGAATATATATGCAGTAGGTTGATGGATGAGTTTTAAAGAAGGTGTTTCTTGCAAAGTTGCACTCTAGCTCCTTAATTATCCATGATAATCAAAATAAACCCAACCGGGTTGGAGACAATTTACACAATGGCCTTTGACAATCCATCTTAGTGTAAACAAGTTTCAAAATTCCCCTATTTTAACGTTAGTTTTTAACATTGTTAGACATTTGGATGGATCTAGCAACATTTGGGAAACCTCAATGGTTCACGTAAAAAAAAAACTTTTTTGGATGGATCTAGCAAATGTGCCTAAACGGTAGGAACGAATTCGGCTATTCACTCCAAATTAAATAAAAACATTACATTTAAATAAAAACATTAACATAATTAAACCTAAATAATTAAACATTACATACATAATCCTAAATTGCTTTTATTAAATCCTAAAACATAGATAATTAAAAATAAAACCCCCACTATGGAGAGTAATTATCTCAGTCCTCGAGTGTGTACTCCGCGGGGACACGGAACGATCGCTATTGCGACCGTCGGACCTCGCATTCGAGCAGATGCAACAGTACTCACGAGGAGCAGGAATTGGTACACGATGTCTCCGGCGATAGTATAGCCGGAGATTGGAAGGTCCAGCAGCTTCGTAAGGATAACCGTCACCCATATCTTTGGTTTGAGGGATAATTGTGACTGAGAATGAGGTTTTGGTGTTGTATTTATAGGGTCAGAAATTTGAAACGTTTGAAAACTGGCGGTTGAAATAATTTAAATATTTAAATAATTTTTTTAAATATTTAATTATTTTTTTATTAAATAAAAATGTAATGTTTTTAGTTTATTTTAAAAAAAAATTTAGTGATGAAATGTGATAGAATGTGAACACCGCCTCATGAGTTTAGTGATGGAATGTGATAGAATGTGATAAAATGAGGTGGCAGAATCTGATTGGGTGTGATGGTGTGATGAATGTGATGAATTTAAGACCACCCTTGTGGCCTTCTATACTATATATAATGCATTAGTGAAAGGTAGTTTAAGATACCCAAAAATTAAGAACTTTTTTTCCTTTAATGCATAAGGTACAACCCTAAAAATTGGGGTAAATTAGACTTTTAAGCACTAATTACACTTTAATCCCTTAATCTTAATTACATTTTAATCCCCTCAACTTTACTTAACTTTTGCTTACTTAAAAACTAATTAAACTTCTCCCCCTTGTTTTAAACCATATTTATTCCTTTTTTAATTGGTCTAGAGTTGTCACATCACATCGTATGTGGCATCTCTCAAAAGAGAGATTGCATAATATTATGACATGTTATTAAAAATGCTTTGGTTTATTATATATATATATATATTATAGATATCTAGGGGTGAGAAATAATTGAACATTTAGCCAAAACCGAACCAAAAAACAGAAGAAGCTAACCCGAAATCCATTGAAAACTGAATTAACAAAAACCGAATTAACTTAAAATCGGTTATCGTTTTTTGTACACTTAGTTCACCGAAATCAACCAAACGGAAACCGAACCATTCATATATTCATATATTTTTAGCCTTTATACCTATATTTCATGTACTTCTAGACAAAGGTTTTTAGCCAAAGTTCGGTTTATGTTATTAACCAAAATTAACTAATCCGGACTAAAAACCGACAATCTAATGACTTCGATTTCAGTTTCGATTGAGGCTAATAACCGAACTTAACCGAACCGAACCATACACACCCTTAAACGTGTCTGTGTT
The DNA here is from genome assembly GCA_030844895.1 of Ambrosia x helenae. Lineage (NCBI taxonomy): Eukaryota > Viridiplantae > Streptophyta > Magnoliopsida > Asterales > Asteraceae > Ambrosia > Ambrosia x helenae. Next base: position 1,844,273 of record CM061230.1, on the reverse strand, counting down.
TCCCGCTGCATCGCGCGGGCACCCTGCTAGTATATAAAGATGAGGTCCAACACTTGTAGCCCAGTTGGTTGAGGGCCTAAAGTTTCCTATGGGAGGCTTGGGTTCAATTACCATTAGCTACATTTGGAAGACATTGGTGGATGGGAAATGAGGGATGACCCAGCCATTGGCATGGGTTCGAGTCTTGATCTCGACCGGTTTTACCGATTATTTCACTGTCGTGCCTTCGGACGGGGTGAGTGGTCTGGTTTTTCCGGAAATTGATGGCCAGGCATTCTCGAGTATCTGATTCGCTAAAAGGGTGCCTGAAAGTGCTCGAAAATTGATTCGTTGGCCGTTAAAAAAAAAAAAAAAGAAGTATATAAAGATGAGATGAGGGTCTAATTGACTTACAACCCAGTTTCTCGTACAACTAGTTGTTCTACTTTTGTCGGAAACCGGCTATACTCGGTAAACCGATTCTCGTATCAAATATTTCAATTTGTTTATAGAGCCGTTGCGAAATATCTTGATGAAGTAAACCGGCTTGTCCGGTCACTCTTTCATAAAAAAAAGTCTCCTTGATTCTTTCGGTTCCCTGCTGTGCTTCTACTCTCTTTCACTTCACCGATCACAGATCCTTTCTATCATCTCCACCTTTAGGTACGCTCTCCTTTAGATCTATTTTTTCAATTATTTATTATATTTTATTTCAACTTATAGTTATTCTTCATACTCAACAACTTACAGCATAGTTTTGTTGGTAAATTTCTACGTTCACGATTTTAGTTTTTGCTGTTTTGATACTTATTATTATTATTTTTTTTAATTTGATTAGTTGGAGTTTAATAAGTTAAAAGTTGATATTAATATTTGTGTAACAATTGAAACTAGGGTTTGTGTAGGCGTTTTCTAGAAGTCTTTTGATTTGTTTGTTGTTGTTGTTGTTGTGTATGATAGATGAATATTCTTCTTTTAGTGATGCTTATTCCTTCTCCAATTGCTTTGGAATAACATTATTTATTCCATTGCAATTATTAAGATTTCGATGCTACTTGTTGATGCATTTGCTTTTCCTTCATGATATTGGATGCTATATTATTGCTATAACCTCTAAACATATTATTCCTAATATACATACATTTTTCAACTTCTCTCTAGATATGAAGGGTGCCAAAGGTAAAGGAGCAGCAAAGAAGGATAGCTTGAAGCCTGTTGATGACAAGCTAAGATCCATTTTATTTTCATCTTCTTATTAGCAGGAATATCTTATTAACGGGCGCAGTTTGTTGCCCGTTTACCTGTCATCCTCTTGTAATTTGTTACGGGTTTTATGAAATGAAAATCACAAAAGGCGCTTAAAAAAATATGATTGAATTGTTATATAGTAACTACCTCGTATACCTACTTTTTATGTTCTTGTTTTTAGTGGCGAATCCAGTAATGATTTTCAAGGGGTTCCTTTCGTAGATTTTCACAATTTTTTCAACTTTTTCCACTAAAATTTTCAATTTTTCCCAAATCGAAGGGGTTCCTGGGAACCCCCTTTGGATCCGCCACTGTTTGTTTTCGAATTAAGCTTGGTATTTTATATATGTATATTTCTAGAGTAAAATGATAAGCATTTGTACTAGTAGCAAAGAACTTTAACTTTATTCTGATGAAGTTGAATGAAACAAGTGTACTTTGAAATTGCTAAGTTTAGATATTTTTATAAAAAATGCATGTTGATGAAATTTAATGGTTTGTTATCATCTTTTTGATATTTCAGAAAGGTCGGGAAGAGAAAGGCCCCTGCCAAGGCTGTTGGCAAAAGCAAGGCTAAGGCCGGTAAAGCAGCAAAAGATCCTAACAAGCCGAAGAGACCTCCAAGTGCTTTCTTTGTCTTCCTGTATGTATATTCTTTAAAAGGGCTTATTTGGTACTGTAAAATCTAAATCGACTTGTATTATATTGTTATTGATTGGGTGTATTCTTATGGTTATAGTGAGGAGTTCAGGAAGACATTCAAGAAAGAGAACCCAAATGTGAAAGCTGTTTCAGCTGTAAGTACTTTGTATCACACTGTCACGGTTAACGACTGTTGTTAGGGTTCTTGCTTTAGTTTTACATCTTATGCGTATGTTGTTTTTTGGTCGTATAGGTTGGAAAAGCTGGTGGAGAGAAGTGGAAATCATTGAGTGCAGCTGTAAGCAAGCTTAAATTGTCTTAATATGTCTTCTATGTGGTTAAATTTTAGACTTGTCAAATATGTTTTTTTTAATTATTCATACATATGCCATACTTTTTAACTTCAATGATTCAATCAGGTAGTTGTGTAGTACTCATATCAATTTTTAAATATGTTTTGGGCCTTTTGGGGTGGGTCGTGAGTCGAAATTCGAAAACTTGTTTTCAGTTGGGCTCCTATTTTTGTAGCCCAACCAACTGACATTGCAGCTTCCAGGTATAAATTGGACTAAAGCATGTTATAACCTTATGATCGTATCGGACCACATAAAAGATGCATTTCACAAAAAAAAGGGGCTTTTTTTGTTCTCATGGGAAAGACAAGTCTAAATATAATAATATAATTATTCATCAGAATTGAACCTGTAACTGCAAGGTTCAAAGACTTGATTTGATACTCGTTAGGCCAAAAGACATTGAAGAATTTTATGTATACTTTTTGAAACCTGAGAATAAGCATTATGCCAATTTTGGTATATGTAAAAAAGCTTTGTCAATGAAATTGGTTGGGTTCTTAATTCTTAACTGGGCTTAGTTATTGTATTTACTCTTGTCAGGAGAAAGCACCATACGAAGCCAAAGCTGCTAAAAGGAAGACCGATTATGAGAAACTAATGACTGCATACAACAAGAAACAGGTGATCTTTGTGTATTTCATTTCACCAACACAACAGTGGAAAATTGGGTGGGTCATACATGTAATTTCTGTACCGATAGAAATTGGTTGGGTTGGGCTGACCTAACATACTTGTTTGTTCTCTATAAGCTTATGATAAGTAATTTGAATGCTATTACCATAATATTCAAATCATTTTTATTATATATCATTTTATTTTATCCATTTGACTCGTTAGAGAGGTAACATAACCTGAATTTAACAATCGATAAATTAATTGGTTAAAATCGCCACTTCTAATTTATATACAATTATAGGAGAGCGCCGTTGAGGAGGACGAAGAATCTGAAAAATCGAAGTCTGAGGTTGACGAGGAAAGCGGCCAGGTACACTTTTCTCTCCTTTTCTTTTACATGTGGTTTTCTAGCCTTTCCAAGAAACTTATTTAACAATTAAGATTTAAGGTAAAGGTTATTTAACTAATGCATAAATATTCTAATTTTATAAAATAAAGGACCATACATCAGGATTCAGGTGTGCTAATTTTTATTGCAACCTACTTCTAAAGATCCCTAAAACCACCGTACACTGGAAAGGAAACTTGTTTGGATGGTATTTAATCCAAATTAATGCGTTAAACTCTACATGTAGATGTGACAGCAAAATAAGAACTGACTTTATATACTTAGTATTTGACGTTTTGTTTTAGAGTAATCTATATGAAAATTGTGCATTTTTTAGTGGACAGTGTTACAGTTTTTACCCATATTTTTCAGCACATGCACACATTTCTAGCTATGTGTTGAGGCAAAATTATGTAAAAAAATGTGTTTTTTTTATAGAATATTGTCCTGGCTGTATGCTATACACACTAAAGAGTTTAGTTATTTGTTTTTGGTCATCGGGGTTGTGACTTCTGTGGTCACTCATCCCTGGAATTTGGATCACCCCAAACGAGCGTTTAACTGTGGATCTCATCCACAAGCAATGCGTCTGAAAAACGTTGGTGACATTTTAAGGCAGAACATTTCTTATGCTACAGTCTCCTGTGGGCAGAACTGAACGGTGTGGGATTTGCTGCTACATGATATTATTATGATAATAATCTAAAATAAATTGCATTAAAAGTGCGCTTTAGGAGAACTTTCGACTGTTCCTTTTTGCCAGGTTTTTTTTTTTGCAATCTGACCTATTATCATTACAGGATGGGGGCGATGATGATGAAGATGATGAGGATGACGATGACGAGGACGATGAATGAGATCTACACTTCTCAGTGGCAATGTCTGTTTGATTCAGGCCAAATGTTTGCCAGACATAAATTTGATGTTCATAGTTTATACTTTGTTATGCTTGAAGCTTTGCATTTCCTTATTCAGTTCGTCATGCAGTAGCTTAGGTTTACACTGTCCTTACTTTTATGTACCCTATGATTTCATTTAGTTTGAATTAAAAGTTGACTTATCTATTTGCATGAGTATCCTTGCAAACTATACTTTGTCTCATGTCTTCAGGACAGCTTGTTTTTTTAACAAGTGCGGTCTACTGGCCTGACACAAACCATATTACTTGGTTGCAACATTATCAACCGAAAGTTTAACAACCTTTTAGCGAAATCGAAGGTTAAAACCCGTGCAAATAGGTGTTGGTATGTAGAAAATATAGCGAAATCGAAGGTTAAAACCCGTTTTGCAAAGTTACGGTATATACTCTTAAGCTTAATTTCATAAGACAAAAGTTCAAATATGATGAAATAAACATTTAAACACGTTACTAGTCACTTAAAGATATAGTTAGATAAAAAGTTTAATTACCAAATCATAGTGTAATATGTATTTAATATATCTAAACAACAAATAAACTTACTTCTAATCTACTTTCGTTAACCGCCGATATATATGCACCTTGCAGAATTTCAGAAAACGCCTTTTTATTGAACTATAATTTACAAAGTAAAACAAAACTAAAAATTTGAAAACCCCTGACTTGGATGTGTATCCAAAGATCACCCAACTTATTTTCTTATCTAGCTTAAGGTTATCAGACTAGTAGGTTATTTACCTTTGAAAAGACACTTGCCCATCCATTTTGACGCCCTACTTTGGTTTTTGACCACCATATGCGTAGAAAGATTTAAAAAGTTGATTGCTTCCTAAACTACAATTATACTTGTAATATACTACAAATTCATTTCCACGAATAGTATCCAGCCTTTCATAACTTGTTGCGTGTTAATTTTATTTATTTATTTATTTATTTCAGTTCCATGAATAGTATCCAACCTTTAATAACTTGTTGTGGGTTAATTTTATTTATTTATTTATTTATTTCGGTTTCAACCTTTTACTAAATAATATGCACCTTTAAATCCAATTTTTTAATTTAATAACTTGTATTCGTTTGTATTCGTTAAGTATCTAAAAACGAAACAAATACGCAAATGTATTTAAATTTTATTTTCTCAATGTCTCCGTATAAATTATATACTATATTAAATAAAAGACACATTATTAGTGCTTGTATCTAACTTGCGTCAGAATTTTTTAACTTGCGCCATAATTGTTTTTTTCTTTTTTTATGTTTAAATCGCTTCAAAATAACCTGAGCATTAGGGCTGTACACGAGTCGAGTCGAGCTAAGCCAGACTAAGCTCGAGCTCGAATTTAAACGAGCCAGCTCGGCTCAGCTCGTTTTATTTAAAGCATAATTGGGCAACGTAAATCGGTATTCGCTGCTTTGCCGGAGAAGTCTTTTAGCCACCGGTGCCTGTATTCCGTTTAAACCTTCTTCATTGACAACAATAATCATGTTTCTCGCTAGATTCAACCCACTCAGGTATACATCTCAAACTCTTCATCCCTTACTATCCTTTTCAACACATACATCATTTGATCTAATAGATAACAAACCTACTGCACTAAACAACAATATTAACATTCACGAACACCACGTCTTAGATCAATTGTCTGCCTTGTTACCCATCCGCCATCACACCACGCCTCCAATTCATAAACATTTATCCCAATTATTATCACCTGAAGATAGGTTAAGAGGGGTTTTCCTTCAGAAATTGAATGGAAAATTTGCTGTTAAACGGGCATTAACATCAGCTGCTGCTGCTCTTGATCTTGATGCTGACATTAAGGTTAATTATGATGTAGTTGCTAAAGTCCTCAACAGAGGGAATTTAGATGGAGGGTCTATAGTTATGTTATTCGAGTGGGCGGTTGAGCAAGGGAAGGTGGTTGAGGATGTTGCTACTTATAATCTACTTCTTAAAGCATTAGGGAGAAGGAAGTTCTTCGAGTTTATGAAGACTGTGTTAAGTCAGATGAGGGGTAAAGGGTTGATCCTGATAACGAAACTCTGTCTATTTTTATCGATAGTTTTGTTAAAGCTAAACGCGTCTCGAAAGCTTTGCATATGTTTGGGAACTTGGAACAGTTTGGGATGGAGTATGGTTTGGAGTCTTTGAAAGTTATGGTTCGATGCCTTTGTCGGCGTTCTCAAGTAGCCGCTGCAAGTGCGTTGCTTAATAAAATGAAAGGGAAAGTGGAGTATGAAGGGGAAGCGTATAATATAGTTATTCGTGGGTGGGCTAGATTGGGTAGGGTTGACGAAATGGAGAGGGTTTTGAAGGAAATGGTAGAAGATGGGTTTGACCCTGATAGTTTGACTTTTAGCTACTTGCTTGAGGGTTTGGGGAGAAATGGTCAAATCGGTAACGCGGTTAAGATGTTTGAGATTTTGAAAGACCAGAAAATGTGTGTGCTGAATGCTGCTGTTTTTAATGCAATGATCTTCAATTTTATCTCGGTTGGTGATATTGATGAATGTTTAAAGTATTATGATGCTATGTTTAGGAATGATTGTGAACCAAACATTGATACTTATGTGACGATAATCTTTGCTTTTCTAAAAGCTCGAAGGGTAGCAGATGCGCTTGAATTGTTTGATGAAATGCTAAGTCGGGATATTATGCCCACTATAGGGACGGTAACTTCGTTCATTGAATCTTTATGTAGTTACGGCCCACCACATGCTGCCATGATGATTTATAAGAAAGCAAAAGACGCAAAGTGTACAATATCATTAAATGCTTATAAGATACTGCTTATGCGACTCTCGCGATTTGGTAAATGTGGTATGCTTTTTGAAAATATGGGGTGAAATGGAACAAAGTGGTTATGTTTCTGATGTAGAAGTTTATGAGTATATTATTAATGGGCTCTGCAACAATGGTCAGCTTGAAAATGCTGTGGTCATCATGGAGGATTGTTTGAAGAAAGGATTTTGCCCTAGTAGACTTATATGTGCTAAGTTGAATAACAAACTGCTTGATTCAAATAAAGTTGACATGGCTTACAAGCTTTTTTTAAAGGTTAAAAAAAGTCGTGGTGATGAGAATGCACGGAAATATTGGAGAGCTAAAGGGTGGCACTTTTGAGATTTTATTAATATTTGCAATTCAGCGACGGGCCTAAGCATATTTTCTCAGGTTCTCATATATATTTCTCTCTCTCCGTCTCGTAAATTTTTATTGTTGATTGTTAATTATTTGAGTTATCCTTCGTATGAAACTGCTCTAGTAAAAAGTGTTCATAAGAATCGAAAAGGGGAAACATGTAGTATTTGGAGAGTGTAGAAGAAACAAAGTACAAAGAAAGAAATGCAATGAGCTTAACAATTTAGAAAATAATAAATCATAGATGTTCGGAGTTTGTAAAAATAGAATCTATTATACTCACTAACTCTTGTAGTTTATTAGCGCTTTAGAACTGAAAAGGTTATAACTTATAAGTTAGAGTGTGACCTAATGTTAGTAATTTATATCATATTTTGTCATAGATCACAAGTTGACATGGTGGTAAGCTTCTTTATGTGCTTAAAGGGGCAAAGGAGGAGTTGGGATGTCTAGTGACCTTTACATTTATAGTTTTATATTTGTATATTTCTTCAATTTAGGTTGTGCTTTCTTGAGTTGGTGGTAACTATTGTTTGACTAATCAAAAGATTAATGATCATCAAATCATCAATGATGGTTTCCTTCGTAAAGATGCAATTACATTTAGGAAGTAATCACACAAGGGTTTGTTAATAAAATTTGTTGGGTGGCAAAACTAGTTTGGTGCTAGTAGCGAATTGCCTAGGCGGGCCTCAGAAACGCTTTTGAAAAAGCAGATTATGAGACGATTTGTATGTTGTAAGAGTGATCGCTACTATCATTAGTGAGATGTTGAAATGGTAATAATCACTAATGTCTTAGGATACATGAATAGGTGATTTGTGCCTTACTAGCAAAAAGATTGTAAAGGTGACCACTGACCATTACCTTGATTAGCGAGTCCTTATTAAGGAAACATAAAATCCACCAAGCAATAGATATAAGGTGGATTACTTAACAGTTAACACCATTCAAACCACTATAAATCCCATGTCTTGTGTTGATTTCGATTTTATCTTTAGCTTTTTCAAAATTGGCTTCAAACCATTGTTACAAAATGGCTAAGTGCTAGTCAGTAGTCAGGCAGTTGGGTACCGACTAGCGATTAATCGAGTTAAATAGGGGATTAATCGAATCCGAACTTTTTTATGTGATTTTTAGTTTTATATATATAGTGTACACACACATTTTTGCATGTAATTTTTTTAAGTAGACAGGTTTCAATCCCTCCTCGACTCATTCAAGATTGGAATCGCCAAAATTTACAAGGTTTGGCCGGAATCGCAGGGCTGCCACTGATTTTTGGCCGGTTAGGACCGACTAGGATAGTAGGACCTTGGTTAACCATCTAGCGATTAGTTGTTTGATTAGATGAAAATTCCAAGGTGGGTCTCCGGTTAGCGATTAGTCGCTGATTAATTGAAGTCCGGAGACTGTTTAAAATTTTTACAACCATGCTTTAAACACACGAGTTCTTCAAGAAATATTCTACAAACAAACAAATATCTCTTCAAGTGACCGTTAAAAAAACCCTATTCACCTCTCTAGGTTCTTACACATGGCATGCGATGGGACACCCTTGTCCCTGCAGTATCCTCATTCAAGGATGAACAATACAAGACAATGGTCAAGTGTTGCCCATATATATATATACTCTCATGAAGGAATGTATTTAAGCCATCGCTTCGTGCGCCTAGGCCCATTTTCCAAGCTAGGCCCTTTAATTGCGCTTCTGGCTCTTACGTCCTCGCTTCAGCTCTCTAGGCACACTAAATACCTATTTGTTATTTTTATTATTATTTAATGCAAAGTTATTGATCTTCTCTACAATATAAGCTTCCACTATACCGATCTCTGATTCAGTTTAAGAATATTTAGAACTTTAGAACTTTCAAGTTTTGAAATTACATTGTTATCTTCACTGTTTTAGAACTTTTGGTACTAACTAGATGATATTAAATGTTATATAATATTTTTTCTTTGTTTTATTTGACGAATAGTATTATTCTAACACGTAATATATCTTCTATTTTTTTTCATTTAAGTGCGTTTTTTTTTCCTCATGCCCTCACTTTTTTTGCGCCTAGGCCCCAAGCAAGGCCTATGCGCTTTGAGTGCACCTAGCTCCTTTGATAACTATGATTTAAGCACTCTATACATTTAAGACCATAGTTATCAAAGGTGCTAGTCGCATTTAAGGCGCATAGGCCTTGCCTAGGGCCTAGGCGCAAAGTTTAAGAAAAAGTGAGGCCCTAAGGAAAAAAAAAAAGCGCACTTATTTGAAAAAATAAAAAAGATATTATGTATGCTATTCTTAAAAAAATAAACAAAAGCTATTATATAAGATTTAATATTATCTAATTAATACAAAAAAATTCTAAAACAGTAAAGATTTGAATGTAATTTCCAAACTTGAAGTTTATAAAGTTCTAAATATTCTCACTAGGCCAGAGTTCTGATGAAAGTTGCTTAAACCGGCATTGTGGAAGCTTATATTGTAGACAAGACCAATAATTTTGCATTAAACAACAATTAAAAAAATTAATAAATAGTTATTTAGTGCGCCTAGAGAGCCGAAGCGAGGGCCTAGGAACCAAAAGCGCAATTAAAGGGCCTTGCATGGAAAATGGGCCTAGGCGCATGAAGCGATGGCTTTTAATAACTATGTTTAAGACACTACTCTCTCTCCCCCTCTCTCTAAAAATACACCTTGAAGGCCCGGATGCCTCGCCAAGCAAGGCGCATAGGCCTTGCTCGGGGAGGCATCCGGACCTTCAATGCAATTTCATTAATGCAAGACCATCATACCAACAACTACCTAAATTAGTCATTAAGGAGGCCTTGGAAAGCTGACTGATTTTCTTCTTGAAAATTGGATTGATGGACCGATTCACCGATCCATCCTGCCTTAACCAATCTGAAATTGAAATCGTAGCGCCATATACCTTAATCAACTCATTAATCAATGCTTATCGTGAATTTGTTGATGTCTGACGTGCGTAACCTCTTGTTTTTTCTTATATGGATTTAATATGGTAGCTATCTGCTTTCGTTGCATTTGTGGTATTGAACACTTGGTTATGTCACCATTACCTCTATAAATTATATGTGATTTTACTTTCATTGAGAGGAAGATAATTTACACAAGGATAGAGGTGCTTTGGTACCTTAGTCGTCTTTTTGAGGATAGCAATTTCTTGAGGTAAGTTTATGGTTCATAAATTCATAAATATGTCTATGATTCAATTCAATTTTGCTTGTATAAGAATTATCTTAACTAGATACATCGATATTGTTAGATCCTCTTCCTATCGCTTAAATGGCAATCCTCTAAATATTTTAAATCTAGGGTTTATTTTCTTGTTCAGTAAATGGATGCATAGTTTGTGTTGTCTTATCAAAGAATTTAGAAAGGATTTTCGTTGTTAAATGGAAATTATAGAGAAATGTTACTTCTAATCTTAATTTTTCTTCCCATTTATTGATTTTTTTGCTCAAGGAAATTTTAAGTATTTCTTAATCTATCTGAGATTAAAAGATTTGTTACTAATTAATGATGTTTTGTTATGTTTATCTTGCCGATCCAAAAGAAGGAAGATGGTTTCTTTTACGCAATTACCCATTGAGGTTGTGGATTTGATCATCATCATGTTAGCGATTTCAACTAACGGGGCACGAGAAATTGCAACGATTTCCGCAACGTATATATTCCGTGCTTATTTATTTCTTGAGTTATTTTTTATGATGCAACCGAGATTGTTTTAATCAATGATTTCATTGCAAACTTTCTACAGATGCAAGCTCTTTAAGAACCTTGCAGAACGAGCACACGTCCTAAGGGAAGTCAACTTTCGCTGTTTGGCTTTGACTGAGGATTTCTCTATGCATCATCATCCTAAAGACCTCCTTTGCGTGTGTACCCAAATCGGAAATCAGGCTGCCAAGAATATATTCGCAAAGGTAATAATATAGGACCCAAATCTATCAGTTTTAATTAAATTTACCCGACCAAAATAATGCATCATTGTCTAGGTGTTTTGTTTTGTTTTGCAGGCTCTCTTATATGATGACTGGTGGTTCAAGCAGTTGATAGTGGAAAGCAATCAAGAAGCATTTGATTTAAGGGTTTTCATATAGTGGGCTTCTAGATTACCATTCAATTGTGAGATCATTTATCCGCCATGGTAGCTGTGCAGATATGGTAAAGATGTACGAATACATGCTCAACTATGTGATCTCGTTTGTTGGATACAAAGTGGCTAGTAGATTCGGTATCCTTGATGCTATCTACACTATGTGTTTTGAAATGTTTAAAATAGTTAAAGAACATCATCGTAGGAGTCTTGGTTCAGATAGGGACCCACTATCTACACCACTAAACTCAACTATCAAGTGCGTGAGGAGCGAAAGAAAGTGATTGTGATATTTGATCAACTCTTTCCATGCAGACCTGTTTGAGTTGTGGATGGGACTTGTATCAATAAAGAATAATATGAATAAATGCTGTTAGCAGCATGTTTGTCATTTACAATTTGGGTGTGTTGTTTTGTGTTGTGTGTGTTGCTTGGTCATTTGAACTCTGGACTGTTGTTTTAGACTACCACATGCCCTGTTTAAAGCCTCTTTTAACATATTTTGGTAATAAGTTAATACAGATACACCTTTGGGTTGGGTTGGGTTGGGTTGGGTTTATGAATTTCATAAATAATTTAAATGATTTTATCAATATGCTTATTATTATTATTATTATTATTATTATTATTATTATTATTATTATTATTATTATGAAAACAAGTGAGAAGTTCAATTCACGTAGATAAAACTAAAATATAAAACAGTTACCCTCCGACAATGAATACATCGAAAGAAACATTCTAATTTTATGGTTGTCTGAGTTACCCTCCGCTCGTTGCTCGCTTGAAGAGTGGGTGTTAGCAATTGATTCGAGGAAGATAGGAGAGGAAAGCGTGAAATAATTCACGCTCTAACCATTAGCGCCCGTTTCATGCACGGGGGGCGGTGTGCGAAGTGCCAATTGGGCGTGAATTGCCCCTTTAGCGCCCGTTTCAACCACCACTACGGCCGGTCTTAGAATTAACGTAAAATTAAGGGCAGTTTGGACATTTTACATATTAGTTGTTATTTATTGTTTTTATTCTCTTTGAGTTTCATTAAAGTGATGGAAGAGAAAGCATCCTCTCATTCCCTCACTTTCCCTCCTACAAAACACTCTGGAACACATTTTTTCCCGCACTTTTTCTATTCATCCTTTAATGAAAATAGAGTGATAAACAACACACCTACAACTATTATAGCCTTCTTCTAGCTCGATATCTCCTTTTCACAACCAAACTACAAACAAACCTTTATGCAAATGCAACTAAAAACAAGCAACATTACATATATGGTGGGTGGTAGTTGCAACAGTGTGTGGGGATGGTTATGTGGGTGTAGATGTCTTCTGTCGTGGTGGTTAGCGTTAGGGTGGTTGTGGTGCGGTAATGAGGTACCCGTGCCATTTCCGCGTCACCCTTATGAGGCTAATCGACTGCCCCTTATGATTACAATACTATAAATTTGATCCAGTTTTATGCATAAATTAATTTTGTTGGTTGTTGTCACTTGAGTATATAAATAATTGGGCAACTTTTGAATCGTTTGGACCGTTTTCTTTTGGTTTTTTCCTTATACCTGTTAAACAATTACCTCAAATTGGTGTATATTCATATGACTTGATGGAAATGATGCCCTGTAGCACTATGCAGCCAGCATTCCCTCAGCAGCTATGAATCTGCTTACATATATGGATTACCAAACATATGTTCTGGTATGTTGTATTTGGAGGAATTAGTAATACTATCAATTTTGTTAACTCTGCTGACATGATTTCCGACTATGTTGTCAAGGTGCATAGGCCTAGCCTGGAGCCTAGGCAGTACGCACTAGGCGCTTAAAAAGAGATGGCTGTTTTAAGCTAGGCACATAGTATAAAATACCATTTTTTGGGGATTTAGGTTGATTCCAGCCCTATTTAGGGTTATTTACCATTTTTGGCCGGAATTTGGCTGACAAATGACATGAGCTTGCGTTTGAGAGCTTGAAACCGCGCCTTTTACGATGCAGCACGTTTGGCGCGCTTCAGCACCTGACAACATAGGATTTGGAAAGACTTAAGTAATAGCTGGCTGTTTGCTGTTTTTGAACTAACTAGTAATAGACTAATAGTTTGAGTTATGTTAAATATGTTGTGATAATGGGTATATAATTTACTAAATAGCCCATCATAATAACTCATATTAAGTATACCTCAGTTGCAGTTTTATCATGATAAACTCACAGACCTCTGTGATGAGATCACCATGTACAAAATGTATAATATATGTACAGATTTGTCACAAACAGGATGATGGAACGCAACACGTGTTTACTAAAACTTTCCATGAACACAACACGACACATCAATGGTGTTTTCACTGCCTGTGCATATAATGTGGTGAGTTTTTATTGGTATGGAAGTTCACAGAGAACCCTTTGTACTGATTCTTGGATATTCGATTTTTTTTTTATTTTTTATTTTTTTTTACATTTTGGTTTGTTGTGACGTGTTAAAGATGTTTGACAATATGCCTAATTGTTCTTTACAAATTGCTTAAGAGGTTTGCTTTAACTTTAAGATGTAGGATCAGGTGCTACATTGTGACGTGTTAAGTGATAAATGATGATTCATTGAATTAATAAACACCTAAACTCACAGCTTCTTCCAAATTGGTTGCTTTTTTATCATCCATCTTTCTTCCTTATAGTTTTAACCGTCTTTTAATTTTCTTTGAATTACAGTACAAAGTTGGTTGCTTGCAGGATTTCAGATATTTGTTCATATCTTTTACTGATAGCAAAACGAGAATGCTTCGCTAGCATGGGGCGCAGTGTCAAACAAACTCTGATTTGAAAAAGATGTGAGTTTTATATCAAATTTCAATTTCTACATTTCTTATTCTTTATGTTCTGTAGTTCTGCTCATTTCTATGTTCCTTTAATCCGCTTTTAACTTTTAGTAGAACTGCACTACCTTCACTATATTTGTGCAGCCATGCCTGTGTCTATTTATTTAGTAGGAAACATAGTTGTTAAAAGCCATCGCCTCTAGCGCCTAGGCCCATTTTTTAAGCGAGGCGATGCAATTACGCTTTGAGTCGAGGATATTGTGCTTTAATTCTCCAGGTGGTGGTTTAGGCGTAGATTTCGGCTAGATTCCCAAATTCCGGAGAGTTTCCGGCCAAACTCGTTAAATTATGGCTAGATTTCATCCAAATTTCTACTTTTATCTAAGGAAAACTACTTTTATACACTAATATATCAATATTTTAAAACTTTTGATACTAACTAGATGATACTAAATGTTATATAATAGCTTTTGTTTATTTATTTGAAGAATAGTATAATTTTAATATATTTTTACTTTATTTTTTTGTTCGTTTTTTTTTTTTTTTATCTCAGGCCCTTGCTTTTTTTGCGCCTCACGCATAGGCCCCAGGCGAGGCCTATACGCCTTGAGTGCGCCTAGTGCCTTTGATAACTATGGTAGGAAATGCAGATAATATGCTCTATACTTGGTTCTGACCATAAAATCAATTATCATGCTTGGATGGTAGGAGCATTGAAGACTATCGAGGTGAGTACCTCTCTAGGTAAACCTCGAGCTTTCTTTATTAAAACCTCTATTTAACTAAATACCTTGTTATTTAACTGAAAGCATTTTAAGTTATGCAAGAAAATTTTCTTAAACGTCCGTTGTTATTAAAGATCAGTCCTTTATTTTTTAGTTATAGAAACATATATGCACATGTTTGTATTTCTCTTACATACACGAGTGGAAACCATATGATTGCTGAAAAGATTAGCGATGATATCAAGTTATGCGCATAACGAAGAGTAACTTAACGCACAAGCTTGCTGATAACTTTAACTTTTTTTTTCTTTCTATTTTTTCTTTCTTTTTTAATCTTTGATATTATTTCTTCAGTTTGGTGTGTTGTAATCACATCTCTTCCCGTTATAAATTTATTTAAATAATATCGAACAAGCAAATATTCTTGAAATTGTATATAAGGGATTTTGAAGGTAAATGACAAGAATCTGAGATGCTTTTTAGAGATACCTAGTATGTCGTTTTTAAACCAAGGGGCTAAGCTAATTGGCCTAACCCCGGTGCTGGCTAGCCCTAATATAAGGTTGACGGACCAAACCCAACACGGACCCGAAAACTGTGTTAGAACTCAAACACGACACAAGTTTTCAAGCGTTGACCCGAACGCGGCAGATTTAACGCGAAATTTTGTTTAACTAGTTTTTTACCTATCATTAACTAACACTGTTGAATTACATATTGAAAACCAAATATAGATAAATATAAATTAAATTAAATTAAATTAAACCAAATATAAATTAAATTAAATTAAATTAAATATAGATAAATACATAGGAAGGGTTAATATGCAAACCCACTCTAGTTGAGAAAACCCTCAAAACCCTATGATTACATACGTAAAAAGTTGTTTACATAAGTAAGAACATCATTTTACATATGTAAAAAAATAAATTTCCTACTTAACAGGTGTGTAACACTAAATAGCAGCGTTGTTGCATACGTAACAAATGAGCTTATTTATTTATTTTTAATCTTCAGCGCTTTTTTTTTGTGCTCAAAAATCTTAAAAATATGTATATTACATGACCTTTTTTTTTTTTTTTTATGGGTTTTCATTCTAGCATTTCCCTATATACATATGTATTTAAATGAATTATGTTTAAACTATTAAACTTGATGCTCATTGCTGGCATAAAATACCCAACGAGTTTAAGCTATGACATAAAACACATTTTTAGAAAAAGTAAAAATTAAACGGGTTACACCGATAGCTGTCGGGTCGAGACGAGCATGACCTGTTTAGCTAAATTTGTTCTCAAATTTGACCTGAAACTGGCCCGAATCTATTTAGACTAAACCCAATCCCGCAAAATTTGTGTTAAGTTCATGTCGTGTTAGAAATTCACACCCCTAATTTTATAGATACACTGAATTGCAAAGTGAATGTATCGCATCCTATAATGTGCTCATTTTCTTATTTCATGAATAATATTACACGTATATTCTTACGTGTCTTTTTGCCATTGGTAGAATTTGTCATACTAGTGTCATCGTTGTTGAAACGTGTAACTACACATCGACATACTTTGTATATTTTTCTCATTCATTAAAAGCTCTAGGTGTGAACACAATTAAGCGGCATAGGTAAGCACCGCTTAATTTATACAATATAAGGGAAGCTTTGAAGTAGTTAATCATAAGTTTTATGTGAGTTCACTTTCAGATATCTGGTTTTCCATCAAAAGTAAGAGCACCACACCAAGTATCAATGCTGCACTTTTGCTTTCTCTTTATCTTGAAAATACTAAACACAAAGAAATGAAATTGGTTTGATGCTTTGTGAATTGATATATTAAATACTTTCCAAATTGTGTCAATCATTGCTCCCAATTTTTCAAATCTAGTCATGTTCAAATTGATCTTGCTCGAGTGTGATTTATTAATGCAGTAATCATGATTAGATTTATTAGGATGCTTAATTTGGTATATCGGTGTATGTATCTATACATCCGCTTGAATTTTAATTGGTGCATGATTAATTTTGAGGTTTTATCGCTCCTTTTTCTTTACACGGTTCTATAGTGTTGTGTTGTCTAGTAAAATTGAAATGTGATGGTGAATTCCCAAACCATTTTTTTTTGGTTGAAAACGAAATTATACAGAAGTTATAATCCATTATACATATTTATGTATGTGTGCATATATATGTGTTTATAGTACTTTGAACATCGGCCTTTGAAGTTAAAGTTTTCTGATTATGATTAACAAGTTTACCATGTGTTTGACAATCCAGAAAGCAGAAAATGGTAGGGTTTTATGACTTGAGCACTGAAATACTGGGCTTCATAATAACTCTTTTGGCCACTTCAGCCAATGGGGCTACCGATCTGGCCCGCCTCTCTGCCACGTAAGCAACATGCTTAGTTTTTTTTTTTTTTTTTTTAATATATAATTCTTTGAACTATGCTCTTTAAATTTCTTTAAGCAGCAATGAATATGATGGGCCTTGGTTGTGTTAGTCTTTTTCTGTATTTTCTGTGATAATAGATATTTAATTTTTTTTTTTTTTTTTTTTTTTGCAGCTGTCAGAAATTTCTCAACCTCTCTCGAAGTACAGAGGTCTTAAAGGTTGTGAATTTTCGTAAAATTTCTGTTGATGATTATGGAGCTCATCGTCACTTGAGGGGCCTTCTTTGTGTTTGTGCACGGGCTGGAAATCAAGCCGCTCAGTCCATGCTGGGAAAGGTTATCTCAATAAACTGCCAAAATCATCTATAAGTGCTTCATGAATCTACTTAAGTTTGTTTTTGGTTCTGTATTATAGGTTGAATATGATTGTGTTGACTTCCCAACACGTTTTCCGTTCAATTTTTTTAAGAGTGTTTCAAATAAATGACACATTAAATATGACTACAAAAACTTTTTGTTAAAATAATAATCCAGTGATTTCGAAAAATAAATTTAGGGGGGTGTATTCAACTTTTAATGCATAAAACCTCCTAAAATCATTTTATTAAAAAAAAAAAAAACTATTATTGAATACAACCATAACTGACAAAAACGTTTTCTTGATCAACCTGATATGTACCAAAAAATGACCCGTTTGACCCGAAATCTTACCAAACCGCCGGTTTTGCCCCCTACGCATCCTTTATTTTTTGTTTGATTTAGCGACTAATGATCTGTTATTTGGTAGGCTCTACTGCATAATGATGCTTTTTTCTGGCGCATGATCCTGGAACATGATTTGCCGCTTCTTGCTCGAAACGCATTAGCTAGTGGGCTTCTACGCCATCAGAGACTTGTGAGAAGGTTTCTTTGTGACGCTAGTGATGAAGATATTTCTGTAATGCGTACCCCGTTGCTCTGCTATATGATCACATGTGTAGGCTATGATTTGGCAAGTTTCTCTGGAATCCTCCTCGCTATTACCAACATGTGTTCCTATTATTTGGAAAAACGTGTAAATCTTGTACATGATGTACCTATGTTACCATTGCGTGGAGTTAACATGGCATTGGCTTGGCTCACACCACCATCCGGCCGTGCCCATCGTGCGCGAGTGCTTAAGTTATACGATGTACTGTTCAGCGGTCGTTAGTGATGGTTCTGGCATGAGTTGGTGTTTGAAACAAAAGTTATAAAATAAAGTGTTGAAATCCTTTCATGAGTATCTGTATATCCTTTGTCTTGCATAACTGCATAAGCTTCCTTTTTAATGAGTTATATGGGCTTATGGCTCATGGGTCATGACGAGCAACGTCTAGTTAGAGGACCGGTTTTAAAGACCTATATGGGCCTGTGTGGCTAGTTAAGGTTTCAACCGGCCCACAGACCAGAATGGTCCGGTTTCCCACTTTATTAAATTAGGCTATAAACATGTTTTGTTACAGAGAGTAATTATTAATCTATGGTACTAATTCTGAAAATCAATAAAAAAAACATGGTATACATAGTAGTAACTGATAGTATTCAAATCAGGTCTCTATTTCATCCATAATCGCTAAATTATAGAGGAAAAATAGAGTTTTTCATATTTGTTATCTCTATCGGTATCTTTAAAATAGATACAAGGTTTAGAGAACCTATACCGGTTCTTTTAATATTAAATTCAATATTTATCTCTAAATATAATGTTGTGAGTGTATCAAACCGAGAAAAAACGATAAAATAAGAGGGTGTTTGGGATTACGTTTTGAATATGATTTTTAGATTATTGCGTTTTAAAAACGCAGATAATCAGTTTTTAGTGTTTGGGATTGCGTTTTGAAAACGCAGATAATCAGTTTTTAGGCTATCACAATAATCTATAAGAAGCTCCACCCCTGCTTTTTCTAAAACGCATAATATGTTTTGAATAATCAATCCCAAACACCCCCTAAGTGTTTGTAAGTAAGATAGAAATAGATATGGGGAATCTAATGTGAGATGTTTTTTAAATAATAAAAGAGGAAAAGTTATATTTTTAGTTAAACTATATAGATAGAGATAGAATAGAAGTCTAATGTGAATGCGCTTACAAAGTATTCAAACTCTTTTTACTAAAGTAATTATATTTTCTTCAAATTTTCAGTTTTTTTTTTTTAATCTAATTGGAGTCGTTTAAAACAAAACAAATTTTAAATAGAATAGTATAAGAAAAACATAACTAATTATACACATTTTTTTTGTAAATAAAAAAAATAGAGGTGAAAACGAAAAACTGTAATGCATAATATATGAACCGTTAGAAATTCATTTTTCTGTGTACCAACAGGAAGAAGAGAAGGTGATGACCTGACCCACATACTTAGGAGGAAGCTCACAATTGAGAAAACGTCTTGATTCAACCCAAAACAAAATTTGTCTAAGGCGAGATTCCAATCCACGACCTCGCATCATAAGGCTACCTCTTGGCTAAGAGCATTCACATTTGGTCCATCAAATCCCCTCCATCAAATTACACTAAAAATTACTACTCCACCCCTAAATCTTCTCTTTCCTAATTAAAATAATAATAATTTTTCATACTTTTATCATTATATTTCATCTCTCTTCACTTACAACCACTTATAAAAATATTAAAATATTTATAGGGGTGAACAGTGCCTCCTCAAATATAGGGGGTGAAGAGTGCTTCCATCAAATATTTTCTCTCTCATCCACTCACAACCGCTTACAATCATCCCATATAATTTGAGGGAAACACTCACATACATTTGGTGGACCAAATATAAATGCTCTAAAAGACTTGATCTCAATGGTATAAAATATATTATTGGCACTTGTATTCTTAAAATTGGTTTTTTTTTTTTTTTTATTTTGGGTAAATGATAAAAAGTTGAAGGAGCGAAAAAGAAAAAAGTGGCAATGCCAATGCATATATGAAGAAGTAGGGGAAATCATCATCCGCAAGAGAAAACTGGAATCGCATTCGCATAAAAAAGGTAAACTTTTTATTTATTCGCATTTACTACTGTTAATCCAGCCCAGCAACGATTGATTCATTCATTCCTTTTCTTTCTGTTTGTTTTTCTTCAATCGATTGATGGGGTTTGTAACTGTTATTTGGTGTGTTTTGTTTTGTTTTGTTTTAAGGAAGAGATAGATGGGTAGGCTGTATGTTGTTAGTCTGGAAGGAAGCATCTATAGTTGTAAGCATTGCAAAACTCATTTAGGCCTCTCTGATGACATCATCTCTAAGGTAATCATCCAGTTCCAATATCCTTTATTATTATTATGCCTTATCGCTTTCATTCTTTATGTCCTATGATCCAACCATATGCTTTTCTACCTTTTGTGATTTTTAGGGTTTTATTACTCAAAGGATACATATGCTAGGTATTATGTATTTTCACTTAATTCTATGGTCTTTTTCTACAACAAGAGTTGGCACTTGTACAAATTGTGGGTGGTTTGGATTTGGTAGTAGATCTCACTTGAATTGCTCTAGGTTAGTGATGATAGGATAACCAAAACGTTTTCGTTCCCCTGGCGGCTCCTTGACACCCGTTTCTTGACCAGGGTCCAACGGGTTATTCATAGCATTGTCTCGACTCCAGGTGGGTAAGGTTTTGTTTTTAGCAGATTAGGGTTTGCCATACGGAAAGGGCTGCGGCAACTACCTGCTATTTTGATGTCATTTTCACATTCAAGGAATGAAAAAGGAGAATTGGTTTTCCCCCAAAAAAATTCTACCAAACCTTTCAGATTCTATTGTCAATTTTGTTATCTATAAACATTATAGCTCTATAAAACAACAACCATACGCGGTAAATCCCATAAATAACAGAGCTATTGGTAGGGTTTGGGGAGGGTGGGATGTAAGCAAACCTAAGTAGTTAACTCGGCCGATATATCGGTGATATATCACCGATATCGCGGTTATCGGTCATCAACCGATATATTGGTACCGATATTTTGACCGATATTTTGTACCGATATTATCGGCGAAAAAATTGGCCGATATTTGACCGATATTTTACCGATATTTGACCGATATATCACCGATATTCCCGATATTGGTGTTTTTCTTCTTAGTTCTTCCATTTTTCTTATTTCTTATAGTTGTTATTACTTTTTTATTACTGTTTTAAGTCTTAATTGTTAATAGTTAGTGTTGAATATTAGTGTTTTAATTCTTAACAAGTTCCCACTTGCTACAATTGTAAGTGTTTTGCAAGTTGTAAAAGGTTAATTTGTTAATGGTAGGAGAGTATGTTGAATTGTTAGTGTTAAATTGCTACATGTATGGATTTTGCATGATATAAAAATCGCCGATATCCCACCGATATCTCACCGCGATAACCTATATCTCAAATATCGGTCCTTCACCGATATCCGATATTTTACCACATTAACTGCTTAGAAGCAAACCTTACCTCTACCAGTCTACCCTTGGGGTTAAAGAGGCTGCTTCTAGATACAATATCTTGAGGTCACCGTAAATCAAAGCTGCTCTCCTGTGAATCTGTGATGGAAACCATTCTGTATCCCCTTTATCTTGCAGATAACTAGATAAGAGATACATTAGTTGTATCATTTGGCCCCTCATATGCTCATACCAACCAATACTGTCTCTGTTTTGCCCATAAGGAGCTCACAAATTTGTTTTTGGTTAATCAAGTAGATAGTTCCTAGGAGGTCATCTATTCTGAATTGCTCCCGCTCAAGTATGCTTAACCATGGAGTTCTCCTCCTATCTCCACAATCAATGAGCTCAACAACCGTTGGTGCTACTTGAGGGCTGAGGCTAGACATTCCTAGTCACATTAAAGCTACCAATGTCTTTATCTACATTAATTATCTTCTCACATTAAAGCTATCAATGTCTTTTGCTACGTTAATTATCTTCTTGCTCTTGCTGTTTTCGGGCCAAATAGTAACACGGGCCATTCTTAAGTGAAACATATGGTTTGGGGTTCTGTTTGCTACCTTTGAATAATTATCTCATTGTGGATAAAATATAAGACAAGGCGTAGATAAATAAATAAGATACCCTACCGAGGTGTTTTGCGGTAACTTGATCTCTTCCTTATGTATTTTTTGGGGTCAAATGGTAACAAGTTCCCGTTCTCAAGTTATATATATGGTCGGGATTTGTTGGTTAGATCTGAATATTCGAGATTATAAAACTGTGTCTGTGTAATTGTTTTCTTTTTTTAAATTGGCAAATTGGCTATGATTGACTTTGTCAAGAGATATGATTCAGTTGGAGTCCTCAATAATTCATGTTTGCTACCAGGATGATCTGTTTTTCTATTTAGAAGAGAATTGGAATTGATTTCTCTTTGCATGCTATATTTATGCTTTGGGATCCTATTTGTGTGACTTATCATTCTTTTATACATTCCACGCCTTACTTAGTTGATAGTTGTTATTTTGATTTCTCTTTGCATGTTATTTTGCGCGCGCCAAAACTTTGTTGAGTTCTATTTAGTGTATGATCTTAGTTCTTTAAACGTGCTAATCTGATTTCCTAACAATTTAAAGCCCACTTTCAAAAGAAAGTCCAAATTTGACTTAGTGCTCAAATGTAAATATCTTTGATAGAAATAGACTTTCTATCATGGTGATTGCAATCTCTTAAATTTCTTTATTCAAATAAGTTGGTTCATTATAATGTTTACAGTTTTTGTAATCATATATAGCTAACTGATCGTCAATTTATGAAATTAACCAAATTTTGACCAATCTTTTTGGTGGCCTGTGAATATAGCTTGTATGTGTGTCTTTGTGAGGTGTTATCCGTTCCTATTATATGTGTGGGATTGTATTGGGTATGGTTGTTATTGGCTGTTGTTTAACCAAATTTTGACCAATCCTAAATTTTGGTTACTTTGATTAATGGCAGTCTTTCCACTGTAGACATGGGAAAGCTTATTTATTTGATAAGGTGTAAGTGTTCTTGTTTTTAGTTTTGCTTTAATACCAACGTTTTTCCTTAAATCGGCCTCAAATATGCTAGATGTTTACAGTGTAAATGTGACTGTTGGAGAGGAAGAAGAGCGGATGATGATAACTGGAATGCATACTGTTGTTGACATATTTTGTGTTGGATGTGGATCGATTGTCGGGTGGAAATATGTGAGATCTTCTTTTCATTAATACTTGCATTTTGGTCACCAAAATTTTGAAAAGTCAAACTTGACAACGTTCAAATTCGAACTTCACATCTGTGATAGTTTTCACAGGTTGTGGTCTTTTTCTTAAAGCAGTTTATATCAGTTAGTTACACATGGTTAATTTCTGTTACATTTCTAGTTTCCACTTAGACTTCAAAAGTCAAATGTGGTCTGTTCTTGGGATCGTGGTGGTAATAAAGAGAGAACAATATTCTGAATGACATGAAATTGTGTTAATTTCAGGAGTCTGCGCATGAAAAAATACAAAAGTACAAGGAAGGGAAGTTTATTCTCGAGAGGTATACAAGTTGGCATTATAATTTAGAGTACAGTTTACTTTTGTTTTCGAGGAAATGAAAAACAAAACTGTGTTTGTGGGTCACTCCAACCTGAACCGATCTGCTTCAAGTCCTACCAAAAAAGTAAACAAGAACTTGTTTTGACCCGCAATCGAAATTTTGTCAATTGATTTTGCATACAATCATTCGGTCAACTGTCCTGAGAAAAAAAAACAGTTGACATTTTTTATTTGGACTTTTGTGCAGGTTTAAGGTTTTGGGGCCTGATGGGAGCATGTATGTGCTTGGGCAAGAGGTTCAAGTTGATGGAAGTGATGCAGATGATGCGTGATCCGATCTCATGATCTGCTGCCTATAACTGTATAGTCGAATGTGGTCATTAGGGGTGGTTATTAGTTGCTAATATTTTTTCCATTTCCGACATTCGGTACGTCTTTCCTTTTGACCAACTGATAAGACCGTAAGACTGTTGATTTCTGATTGAAAGGTCACGTGTTCCTATTACATGTGTCATTTTACGAGAACACAAGGGAAATATAATGTACAGAATGCTTGTTTTCATGATTTTAGTAGAACTATATGGAACCTAGTGAAAACTCCTATAGGAATATGACCAACCAACACGCGTTTTTCGACTGCTTCATATCTTGTCAAGATTTTCAGGCTTCACCACAGGGTTAGCTTTCGCTATGGCGTCTTTTGCAATGGCCCGGTAGTCAAACTGGCAGTCATGCTTGTCTGAGTAACGATGAACAGAACAGAAAAGATGCCCACATCGACAACTGAAACCAGTTAAACCCACATGTTTCTTGCATGTCACGCATCTAGAAGGACCCAGACCCTCTTTGGGCTTCTCACTGCTCTCGGCTTGAGCTTGTGGTGCCGATGAGGGTTGGCATCGACAACTGAAAAACGACACAGGATGCCAACCCTCATCGGCACCACAAGCTCAAGCCGAGAGCAGTGAGAAGCCCAAAGAGGGTCCGAGTCCTTCTAGATGCGCGACATGCAGGAAGCGTGTGGGTTTAACTGGTTTCAGTTGTCGATGTGGGCATCTTTGCTGTTCTGTTCATCGTTACTCAGACAAGCATGACTGCCAGTTTGACTACCGGGCCATTGCAAAAGACGCCATAGCGAAAGCTAACTCTGTGGTGAAGGCTGAAAAGCTTGACAAGATATGAAGCAGTCGAAAAACGCGTGTTGGTTGGTCATATTCCTTTGTTATAGTTGCTAAAAATCAGTTGATATTTTTGTTAGGGCAAGAGGTTCAGGTTGATGGAAGTGATGCAGATGATGCCTGATCCGATCTCATGATCTACTGCCTATAACTGTACAGTTGAACATGCTTGGTTATTAGTTGCTAATATTTTTCTATTTCCGATATTCGATCTGTCTTTGCCATTGACCAACTGATAAGACCGTAAGACTGCTGATTTCTGATCGAAAGGTCACGTGTTCCTATTACACGTGTCATTTTACGAGAACACAAGGGAAATATAATGTACAGAATACTTGTTTTTATGATTTTAGTAGAACTATATGGAACCTAGTGAAAACTCCTATAGGAATATGACCCATCAACACGCGTTTTTCGACTGCTTCATATCTTGTCAAGATTTTCTGCCTTCACCACAGGGTTAGCTTTCGCTATGGCGTCTTTTGCAATGGCCCGGTAGCCAAAGTGGCAGTCATGCTTGTCTGAGTAACGATGAACAGAACTAAAAAGATGCCCACATCGACAACTGAAACTAGTTAAACCCACACGTTTCCTGCATGTCGTGCATCTAGAAGGACCCGGACCCTCTTTGGGTTTCTCACTGCTCTCGGCTTGAGCTTGTGGTGCCGATAAGGGTTGGCATCGACAACTGAAAAACGACACAGGATGCCAACCCTCATCGGCACCACAAGCTCAAGCCGAGAGCAATGAGAAGCCCAAAGAGGGTCCGGGTCCCTCTAGATGCACGACATGCAGGAAACGTGTGGGTTTAACTGGTTTCAGTTGTCGATGTGGGCATCTTTTTTGTTTTATTCATCGTTACTCAGACAAGCATGACTGCCAGTTTAACTACCGGGCCATTGCAAAAGACGCCGTCGCGAAAGCTAACCCTGTGGTGAAGGCTGAAAAGCTTGACAAGATATGAAGCAGTCGAAAAACGCGTGTTGGTTGGTCATATTCCTTTGTTATAGTTACTAAAAAACAGTTGACATTTTTGCTTGGGCAAGAGGTTCAGGTTGATGGAAGTGATGCAGATGATGCCTGATCCGGTGTCATGATCTGCTGCCTATAACTGTACAGTTGAACATGGTTGGTTATTAGTTGCTAATATTTTTCTATTTCCGATATTCGATCTGTGTTTGCCATTGACCAACTGATAAGACCGTAAGACTGCTGATTTCTGATTGAAAGGTCACGTGTTCCTATTACATGTGTCATTTTACGAGAACACGAGGGAAATATAATGTACAGAATACTTGTGTTTATGATTTTAGTAGAACTATATGGAACCTAGTGCAAGCTCCGTAGGGTTTTATTTGTGGTATTATATGTCACGGGGTTATCTTTTCATCCCCGTGTGGCGTCCCCAATCCCCGGGGACAAGCCAAACTTTCCCGCTTCTTTGATCTGGGTCACTGGTTTCGTCCTGCCTTGGACTCATCAGGAGAGCGGCGACAGCTCTCGACCAGTGGTGCGTTCGACACATAGACATGTCTAGACACGACTCGCCTTATTCCGCTAAGACCGTCCCTGATGAAGTCCAGGATTCGGCCAGCGACCCAAGCGTTAAAGCACAGCCCATAGCATCGCGATCTTCAAATATTTGGCCCGTGACATATAGCTAATTAATTTTACTAGATGAAGAGAGAAAAAAACTAAGGTAACGTTTAGTATGGTGGAATGGAAGGGGGAATGGAATGGACCATTACAAGGTAATGAAAAATAGTGTGTTTGGTTGGTTAAAGGAATGGAATCACCCATTCCACAAGGCATTTCATTCCCTCAAAACCATTCCATCCACCCCCATGTTTTTTTTTTCATTCCATCCCTCATTCACCCTTTACCAACAACACCATAACCTACCACCACCACTCAACACCATCGTCACCATCCACCAGCGCTGTCGCCACCACCCACCACTGCCGTCACCACCCACCACTGTCGTCGCCGCCACAAACCACCGCCACCGCTACCTTCACCCACCTACCCACCACCGTCACCTACCCACCACCGTCACCTACCCACCGCCGACATCCAACACCACCCACCGCCGCCCACCACCATCACCCACCCACCGTCGCCTCCACCACCTGCCACCGTCACTCACCACAATTTCCTTTACCCACCACTACCACCGCCACCCACCATCGGCACTACTCACCATCATCACACACCCACCATTACCGCCTTCCACCTCCCACCTCCACCCATCGCCACCGTTGCCGCCACCACCACCACGCTACTGCCACACACCACCACCTACCATCACCACCAGTACCCACCACCGCCACTACTCACCATCATCGCCCACCCACCATCACGGCCATCCACCTCCACCTCCACCTTCCACCGTCGCCACCGCCGCTGCCGCCACCCACCACCACCGCTACCGCCACATATCACCACCACCATCACCGCCATTAACCACCACCCACCACCGCCACTAACCACCGATTTTATTCCTTCGTCTTTTCATGCCTATCCAACAACACAAAATAATGTTTTGTTTCATTTCCACATGGCAACCAAACAAGATATGGAATGGTAATGATCCATTCCATTACCTTGTCCATTCTATTACCTCATCCATTTCATTCCATCTTCCATTTCATTACCCCATACCAAACAGACCCTAAATGCTTTCCTTTCTCTCCATTCTCTATTGCAACTGCCGACCCCACACGAGCCGTCATCGACTGTACCGATGCCGACCACAGCCACCACTGCTGCCTTGCGTCATGGACTAACTGTCGATCGCAACCTGTCGTTGCCGCTTGTTGTCACCGCGAACCGAATTTCTTCTATGGTGTTTTGTGCTCGTCTTTGAGAGTCATGAGTTTTGTTATATGGTTTACTAGCAGAACCGTTTGTTATATGGTTTACTGGCAGTACGGGTTTTGGTACTTGTTAAGGTACACTTTAAAACTCCATATGGTTGGTGTTCATATAATTATTTAAATATACTGTAACTGGATCACTAGTGGGATAAATAATTTAGTTTTGTCTTTAATCACATTTCCGCATATGATTATTAACAAAGAGTTATTAATATATATTTATAAAATTAGAGTATATAAAAACGCTAAAACAGATTCAGGATTCCCAATACCTGGAGCATAAACGAAGTTATCTTGAAGCTCAGATCAAGATTCATCACCCAATTAACGTGTATTCACGTGAATTAGCTCGGTTTGTCATTTAACTTTGAGAGCTCTTCCCCGGTCATCATCACCATCACCGGCCGCCGCCGGCCACCGCCCTCTTTCCTTCTCTCTGGTAAGCACCACCATATCTTCCTCCTCCTTGTTTAATTATCCCGGTAAGTTCTTTTGCCCCGGTAACCATCCTTCTACCCGAAACCCTTCAACATCGAACCACACCCGGAAACCTTCCTTGAGTCGATTATTATCCGGTGAACCATGTTCCTCTCTGTCGTCTGATAACACCCGTAACCCACCCCTTGTTATTAACCGGACAGTCACCAAGCTACGGTGACTGTCGTGAATCCTCTTATTGAACCCACGGTCATCGGTAACCAACCAAGAACCCATCACTGATGGTTTTCTTCTTCTTGTTGTTGGATATGGGAGGAGATAGGATTTGTTTGGAGTTAGGGATTGATGAGGGTGAAATGTTTTCAATTGCAGGTTTGGAATTAATGGAGGGAAAGTTTTCAGGATTGGGTGGTGGTGGTGGTTGAAGTTAGATATATGGAGATAGAGAAGTAAAATTACCAATTTACCCTCATGTGCAAGGCACATGACCAAAGTTAACTGAAAATTTTAACTGGGTTAGGCCCTTAGGACAGTGGGTGTAAGATTTTAGATCGTTAAGGACGAATCTCATCAACTGAAACGCGAAAGAACATCCACTGAAAAATAGGTCAAACCTAAAGGACAAATTGTGTAATTTTTCCTCATTATTATTATTATTATTATTAATGTATCCACTCATGAATACATATATACATACATATAACGTTTGTTTCATTAAAAAAACATTAAAATCTACTAATTGAGAAAACTATTACCAAGTATCAAAACTTTTTATTTTTATTTTCATTTTCGTTTTCATTTCCTTTAAGTAGAAGGTTAACTAGTTTTTTTACCCCTCGCATGTTGCAGCGGCGCCACATGCGAAATCATAAAGTATAGACTACAATTAACGTGACTCATTTCCTAACTAAATTTATGTCGAAACATAGAGTAATCCGAATTCATATTGTTGAATGAAAATGTATTATATTTGATCCGACTTATTTCCGAAAAATACACGACGTTATAAAGTGTAGATTGTAATCGACTAGACTCGTTTCCGAATTTAATTTTGGTCGAACGTATGGTAACTCAAGTTTATACCATTGAATGAAAATGTATTACATTTGACTCGATTTGTTTCAAAACAAAATTTACATCAAAATGTAGTACAACTCAAAACATACATAAAAAGAAAACATTTTATGTCGACTTGTTTTCAAATAAAAATTATGATAAATAGTAGGCGAACTTGAATTTATACCCACACGTACATAAAAATAAAAACATAAGAAATTAGTTTTAAGGTAAGCTTGAAACCTTAAAAACCTTGAGAGGGTCAAAGTGACATTTACAAAGTTGGAGTGTTACTCCTAAGATTATAGCAAAGTTTGGGGATAGAATGGGATACATGCCAAAAGTTTAAGGATTAAAGATAAGTTAAAAAGTATGTGGGCTTTTTTTACCAAGTTAGAAAGTATAGGGTTATTTTTGTCAATTTAAAAAGTTGGTTTTAGTCAAGTTATAAAGTTTAGGGGTAAGTTTTGTAATTTTAAAAACTTTGTCAGTGGCATAGCCCTTTGTATTTAAGTTTGTGTGTATATATAGACTAGTAGAGTGCCCGCGCGATGCAGCGGGGAATACAAACACTTTTATGGGTGTGTATGGTTCGGTTAAGTTCGATTATTAGCCTCAACCGAAACTAAAATCAAAAGTCGTCAATTAATCAATCTTATTAAACAATTGGTTCCTTGGTTCGGTTAGTATTATTAGATAATCAGTTTTTAGTCCGGTTTAGTTAATTTTGGTGAATAACAAAAACAAACTTTGGCTAAATTTTTTTTGCCTAGAAGTACATGAAATGGAGGTATAAATACACGAAATAGAGGTAAAAATAGGCCTGTAAACGGACCGAATGTTCATGAACTTGTTCGGCGAGAAGTTTGTTTATGTTGTTTATTTAATAAACGAACAAACACGAACAAAAAAAATTTGTTTGTTTAGTTAAATGAACGAAAATGAAAAAACGTTGAGTTTGTCCATTTATGTTTGTGAATGTCCGTTTATGTTCGTTTATTTATGTCCGTTTAAGTGTATTAATTACATATGTAGTTATATTTACATAAATATATACATAAATTGGGCTTTAGCTACTTGTATAAATACATAACCAATTAGTAATTGGGTTTTTTTTTTTTCAGTAGCACAAAATCGTTCACATTTATAATGTTCATGAACGTCCGTTTATGTTCGTTCATGTACTGTTCGTTTATGTTTTAAATGAACAAACATAAACGAACAAGAACATTATAAATTTCTTAATGAATGAACATGAACACAAAAATGTGTTTGATTATGTGTTCGTGTTCAGTTAAATTAAATGAACAAACACGAACATTGTGTTCGTTCGGTTCGTTTAGAGACCTAGTTATAAAAGCTAAAAAAATTCAAAACCCTCTCTATTTATGCCGCTACTATAATTCATAAACCTATCTACTCAGCTTCAAACCATATTAGAGTATAATTTGCTATATATTTTTCATTAAAAAATGATTTTTTTACATGATTAACAATATTTAGGTGTGAACAATAATTGAACCTCAATCGAAATTGAACAAAAATATACAAAATCGAACTGAAAATTAACCAAAACCCAGTTAACCTAATATCATTTTTTTTTGTAGCCTAAGTTAACCAAAATTAACAAACCAAAACTGAACCATTCATACATTTATATCTTTTATTCATCCATTACATGTATTTATACCTTCATTTCATGTGTTTCTAAGCAAAATTTTAACCAAAGTTTGGTTTTGGTTATTAAACAAAATTAACTAAACCGAATTAAAAACGACAGTCTAACCAAATAGACTAAACCAATTAACCGGTTGGTTAACAAGATCGATAAACCGATAATGTCGATTTTTGTTTCGCTTGAGGCTTATAACCGAACTGAACCTAACCCAATCATGAACCATTAGAAGTGTCTGTGTTCCCTACCACATCGTGTGGGCACTATGTTATGAATACATTAATGGGTTTGTTTCAGTTTAACTAATTTGAGTTAACTAATGGTACAAAAAGAAAACGATAACCAATTTTACGTTAAATAAGATTTTTTCAGTTTTCAATAGATTTTGGTTCAGTTTTGTCTGTTTTTTGGTTTGGCTTCGGTGAACAGTTTAGTTATTGCTCACTCCTAGATATCGTTAATCACGTAGCACATACAGATTTTTAAAATAAAAAAATAGCATTACTTATACTCAAATTAAAGATAATAAAATGATCATTATTATGATGTAATTTTTTTATAAAAGTATAAACACATGCAAAAAATATGACTATTTAAAAATCATGGGAGATAATTTGCTTAAAATAAGAAAAAAAAAAGTTTAACTATAATTTAAATAAGCAAAAGTTAAGTAAGTTTAAGGGATTAAAGTTTAACTAAGATAGGGTAATAAAGTGTAAATAATGCATGAATGACTACTTTACCCTCATTTTAAGGTTATAAATGAAACATTAGTTCTTAACTTTTGGGTATATTAAAATACCCCTCCCTCATGCATTATAATATAGTATAGATATAGATTATATATATTTAATTTTCTTTTTGATTTTCGCAAATAATAATAACATATGAAAAGAATGATTTTTTTTTTTTACTAAAAGTGGTTATCTCTAAGTATTTTAATATCTTTTAAGTTTTCTAGCGATTTATTCCCTACCTATACACATATACATGTGCTGTATTCACTAAGACAAAGCTACTCAATCGAGGAAAGACCATAAATATTGTCCACTATAGAAGACTCAAAATGTCATGAGAATAAAACCAAAGCTTTCTCTATTAAGCGGTCCCAAATGATGATGATAATTATAATATTTCGAACTATATACATACATAATGCATCCATGCATGTATACATATACGTGTATTGTGACGGATCCAAAACATTTTTGGACAGAGTGAGAGGGCAACTTGGTTAGATTAAAACAAGTCTTGTCAAAATGGGTTAGGTAGAATACTAGAATTAGTTCATACTTATCCATTTATTTAATGATTTTGTAAAATATCATACTTTTTACTTAATAATACGATAAAATTGACTTGACGATTGTTCTTTTTAATTAACATACGCAAACAAACAAATCTATATCTATATATATGGAAAATATAAACTGAAAACCCAGTTAAGAAAACTAAGAAAACCCTTGTAAAAATCATCTAAGATTTTTTATTTTTATTTTTTGAAAAAAATACACAAGGTAAGATACATGTATTAAAGCGCTTAGGACCAAAAAAATAAAAAAAGCACCGATTGGATATTTTTAAAAAAAATAAACAAAATTTGCGCTGTTACATATGTAACAAACATCAGTTGTTACAAATGTAGAAGGGCAAATTTTGTTTATTTATTTTTTTAAAATATCCAATCGGCGTTTTTTTTTATGTTTTGGCCCTAAACGCTTTAATACATGTAACATCAGTTGTTACATATGTAACAGCGCAAGTTTTGTTTATTTTTTTTTTTAAAATATCCAATCGGCGCTTCTTTTATTTTTTTGGCCCTAAACGCTTTAATACATGTATGTTACCTTCTGTATTTTTTTCAAAATAAAAAATAAAAAATTTTAGATGGTTTTTACAAGGGTTTTCTTAGTTTTCTTAACTCAAGAGGGTTTTCAATTAGTACAGTACTGCGTCTCGAAGCTAAGAGACGTTGGAGGGGGTCGTCCTCCCCCTCCCATGTATTATGGGTTTCCCACCGGTAGAGTGTTTGGTGAATTTGGGCAAAGGGGGCAGCCACAATACTCGTGCTTGGGATCGATACACCATTTGCCAACTCCTCCGCTGTGTAACCATGAAGCTGTGAGGCTTGCAGTCCATAAACATCTTGAAAGTACACTCGGGTGGGTTGACAACATTACCACCAGCGCCCTGCTGAGCAGCCTGAAAAGCAGCAAGAACAATAGACACCTGTTGCTAAGTCAGGTTATTCAGTTCATCCTGGGTCATGGTGACACTACCACCACCCTGACCCCGCCGGTACGACCACCACGAACTCAAGACATCTTCTGCCAATCACGAAAACAAGATACACAGATTCATCACTAGTATAAACCACTAGTAATCACAAGAATTCAAACCTAAATCCAATCCGGGACCCTCAGTCCAAACACAGAGTCCACCAGGATTTCATGCATCCTAGCTTATGATTTCGTGTGCACCCGAAATGATAAACCGTTCCACATGGTTCTCCAAGTGTACTCCTAATCTGAAGCTCAAGTCACCGGACATCAACACTTAGGGACGTACCACTACAAGTACAAGTGTAAGATAGTGTGTGTAGGCGAGTGTGTCCATTAGAGTATAGAAGGGAGATGTCCGAATCCTGGACAGATCTCAATGGTATGCCGAAGCCACTCCAATGTAGACCACTGCCGTGTCAACAAGTCAACCTCTTCGCCCTCAAAACCCGAAGGCGAAGATAAGATAGGAATAGAAGATAGAAACAGAAAAGAGACAGAATGGATGATGTAACACATAGATGATAACGATGATACCGACACCCCCAAAATCAGTGAATGTATCACGTAACACGACTCATATGTATGTGACCGTCTAGTGTGTGAAACTCGGCTATAGACTAGACTCTACATGCAGTCCTAGTTCACTATAACCATTGGCTCTGATACCAATCTGTCACACCCTAAATTCCACGTGCTAATGTTGTTGGTGGTGATGGTGATGGTGATGGTGGTGGGTGGTGGTGATGGTTATGGTGGTTTTATAATGAAAGAGAGTAAATATATATATATATATATATATATATATATATATGGGATGGATAAATTGAAAACCCACTCGAGTTAAGAAAACCTTGAAAACCCGTCAAAAAACCATCTAAAAAAGTGTTTTTTTTTTAAATACACAAGGTAACATACATGTTTTTAAGCGTTTTGAGCCAAAAAAATAAAAAAAAGCGCCGAACGAATATTTTTAAAAAAGTTATTTATAATATATACATAGGTGGATCGAATGTTTTTTAGAGGAGATCAGAAAATGAGATGTCTTTTACATAAGTATGTGTAGCTGATCCACTATTTGTGTTGATTGTTGATTTGTTGATCAAAGGTCGGAAAACAATGGTTTGTTATGAACTAAGTTAAATTTGGAACTTACTTTTGTTTAAGTTTTTTTATACTTTTCTGAACATATTAACTTATGGGATTTTTTTTGGGTACATGTTAAACACTTAATTTTATGTTATGGTGAATGATATATTTGGTTTGTGGTTGTTGGCTACTAAATTGTTGATAACCCTTGAATGCATACATGGTGTACGACTTAGAAATATTGATATGTACACCAGTGTGTAATATAAAGTACACTAATGTAAGTCATAAAAACATTGGAAGGAAACTAATGTATAACAAAGGAATTTACATTACTTAATATACATAGGTGTATTAAGGGATATACACTAATGTATTCACATTGGTTAACAAATATGTTAGGACCCGTATTGTACATACATGTATATTGATTACCCATCATAATGTTACCCAAAATGTTAGAACTACTATGGTACACATGTGTATGCGAACCTTTAAAACACATAAAACTCAAAATGATACACAGATGCATATTGATTACACATCATAATCTAACCTAGCGACACTCTTACTGTACATGTTAGAACTGTTATGGTACACATGTGTATGCGAACCTTGAATAAACATAACTCCAAAATGATACACAAATGCATATGAATGGCTTTATTCTCGGTCGAATTCACATCACACATCTTTTAACGTCAAACAACTCGTAATATACATAAGTGTATACTGTGTATGCGACGTCTGATGATACATAAAACCTAACACAAAAAATACAAACATAACACATAAATTCAACTACTATGCCAACAACAATTTCTCATTATTCATCTACAGATATGAACATTTAAAATTATAAAACAATCCAAACACATGTATATATCTACATCTACACTATATAATAAAATAAAACACATGAGGGACACATGTCACTCCCTCATGAATTCTCTCGTTCTATTATTTAATTAATACATTAAACTCAAATTTAATTATAATAATTGATTTGCAAAACCATGATATAAGTTTATTTAATTAAATTTTAGTAATTATATTAATAATCATAGTTGTAACTGAAATCTACATCTACATCTACATCTACATCTACATCTACATCTATATCTACATCTACACTATATAATAAAATAAAACACATAAGGGACACATGTCACTCCCTCATGAATTCTCTCGTTCTATTATTTAATTAATACATTAAACTCAAATTTAATTATAATTATTGATTTGCAAAACCATGATATAAGTTTATTAAATTAAATTTTAGTAATTATATTAATAATCATAGTTGTAACTGAAATCTACATCTACATCTACATCTACATCTACATCTACATCTACACTATATAATAAAAGAAAACACATGAGGGACACATGGCACTCCCTTATGAATTCTCTCATTTTATTATTTTAGTAATAAAATAATTATAATTATTGATTTGCAAAACCATGATATAAGTTTATAAAATTAAATTTTAGTAATTATATTAATAATCATAGTTGTAACTGAAATCATTAATAAAAGAAAACACATGATTCTTTTTTATATAACATATTTATATTTATGTATGATTAACTTTGAATTTAAATCATGTACCTTAAATTAACCCATTTAAAAAAAAATATATATGTTATTCTAAGTTTAAAATTAATTTTGTTACAATATTTGACAAATGATTATTAAGTTTTATTATTTTGGTTATTGTTTTAGATGTAAACTATGTTTAGCAAATACATATTAATTTTAAGTGCTTAAAATAGTTCAAAAGTCAAATAAACAAATTAACAATAACACAATGCAATTAGTCAAGTTTTTTGTGACAATTTTATATTGTTCAAAACAAATAAATAAAATAAATCAATTTTATCGATTTTATCTATAGTAATAAAAGACAGCACATGGAGTACATAGAACTCTATTATAAAGCCTCAAATTTTATTATTTCAAACAATACATTTATTTTAATTTGTTTATTTATTTAATAATTATTACTTATTCAGTTTTTATTTGTTACAACTATAATTATTAATATAATTACTGGAATTCAGTTTAATATATATTCTATGTTTTTTGTAAATCAATTAATATAATTATATTTTAATACAAAATTAGAAATAAATTAATAGACATAATTTGAAAATGTTTATGAACTAACAATAGTAATCTTTATTAAACATTATTTATTTATTTTTAAGATAATGTATTTATATGTTATTAAATTTAAATCGTGTACCTTAAAAACGTTTTTTTTAATATGTGGTATTTCACTCTAAGCTTAAAACTATATTTCTTACAATATTCTAAAAAATAAAATAAAACAAACAATCCACATTAATTAAATATTTGATTCAATACAAAACTAAATATGTTTGGCTATTTTTGTATTATAATAGCTTGATATATAAAATACATTTTATATTTGAAAAATCATTAATTGAAATCTTCATTGACTTTGTTTTTTCAAGTTACTTCAATAGAGAAATGCAATATCTAAACAGTCTTTGCATTACTAATTCATTTCAATCTTTATTTTCAGGCTATTAATTTACACAATCTTTTTTTATAATACAATCAAATTGAACCAATAAATGTCATTATGTTTAAGGACCTTGATGTTAGAAAAAAAAAATGATTATACACTCAATGTTAGAAATACTTTGGCTTTGAGAAAACTTGATGTCAAATTCCAAAATGAACAATACTCGATTGGGATGGTTTAACGGATGAGGATATACTTTTATATTAATTTCATTTTTTTTATATCTTAGCCTAAACAGATTTACCTTTATTACTTTTTTATTTTTGTTTTGTTTTGTTGTACCTGCAGTCTACAAAGTAATAGCTGTGTATGGAAGATATATTTTAGAATGTTTGAAAAAAGTTTTATGTGAATAAAAATGTTTTTTACAAGAAATCATTTAGGGCTGATGAATATTTAATATTTTTTCGGTTGTACAGGAAACTTTTTTTATTTTAAATAAAATATGTAATCTAATTTTTCTTAATTATATTTTAAATTTATATATAATATATATAATTTAAACTGTTCAACCCGTGTATCACACGGGTACATAACCTAGTATATATATATATATAAAAATGTACAAAACAGGTTTGTACACATATGTGTGTTGCAGACATATAAAGAATAGACAAACATTAATCTATCTATATATATATATGAAAGAAAACATACATGCTGACGTGGCATGCAATGGAGGCCTCAACCTCCCCAAGAGAGTGCCACGTGGCATCATAATTGAAAGATTTAGTGTTTTTGAACTATTACCTTTTTAATTAAAAAAAAGAGAAAATTACACAGATTGTCCTTTAGTTATACATAAAATTGCATCCTATGTCCTTTTTTCAAATTTTTGACTCCTTATGTCCTTTGTTTTATACAGTTGTTACATCCTATATCCTTTAAGCCAAACCCAGTTAAATAATTCAGTTAAGTTGGTCATGTGCCCCTTATGTTATATTTGGGGAAGAAGATGAAACTAGCTTTTTAGATAAATATTTAATCTTTCAAATAGAAACACAAATATAGTTGTGGAGTAGTGGTCACAGGGTTGTGTTACTGCTGAGAGGACACAGGTTCGAACCCCCTTTGGGGCGGGTTTGATCATTTTTATATATTTTTTTCAGTTTGTTTATATATAATATTTATATATAAATACTTGATATCTTAAAATATTTATAATAAATCCATCTTTTGCCCAAAAATTATAAAAATTTAGGAGTAACATCTTGAAACCATAAATAAAATTATCACATAAAAATTTTCTGGAAAATAAATTATTTTCATACTTTTATTAATTTAAATAGTTTTAATCATAAATAATTGATTAAAAACTCATATTTAATGATTTAAATCCCAAATTTTCTGGAAAATTATTTTTAAGGATCATGAACCTAAATAAAAGTTTTTGGTTCAGAAAACATTTATTTTTATTAATTTTCCTATTATGATTATTATTATTAGAGAGAATTACACAGATTGTCCTTTAGTTATACATGAAATTGCACAGATTGTCCTTTTGAGGGTGAAAAGACATGATTGCCCCTCACATGAGGGGCACATGATCGACTTAACAGACTTTTTTAACGGGGTTTGGCTTAAAGGACAAACGGTGTAACAAGTGTATAAAACAAAGGACATAAGGAGTCAAAAATTCGAAAAAAGGACATAGGATGCAATTTTGGGTAAAACTAAAGGACAATCTGTGTAATTCTCTCCAAAGAAAACTATATAGGTTTTAACAATTTGATAAACATAAAACCCTAAATTAAATTGAGTTATTTTAGGAAAAAAAGAATTTAAAATTTTCTCTCTCATGTTTCCTCTAATATTTTTTAGACGTTTATATCTTTTATATACAGGATTTTTTTTAAAAAAAATTACACCAAATTAACGAGTGTTTTATTATCTTTCCAACGAGTACCATAGTCCTATATAAAAAACGGAGAAAAATCGACTATTTTTTGTGGGGTTTCGTTTATACATGAAAAAAACACACAAAGTTATCATTGGAATTTTACTAGGTATACTTCATCAAGAGAAGTTAGGAGAAAGAATCGCGCAACACTGCAACACATGGTGTCACCTTATAGCAAGGTTATTTTTTTATTTATTTAATTACAAGAGTAATAATTATTACTATTAGTATTAGTATTATTAGAATGATTATATTTTTCAACCCCGGGATGGTCCCGGAAAGAATTGATAGTTGCTGACGTGGCGTTCAATGGTGGCCTCAACCATCTCTTGATTATGCCACGTGGCATAATGAGATGCAATGATTACAACTTCCAACTTAAGTGTTTGTTTAGTTGATTAGGTTAGGAATTATAAGAGCCATTAGAATGTGAGAAATTAGAGAGATGTGATAAGTTTTTTAATAGTTGCAGCTTACATAAGTGATTCTTTAGATGATTACTGATTAGGTTTTAGATTAGGGAATATGAGTTATTACTGATTAGAATACTATAAACATGCAATGACTGGGAGATTTTGTGGTTAGTTAACTTGAGCCATTTGCAATAGGTTATCACGTAAAATTAGATTTTTCAACCGCGGGACCCTCCCGGGGTAATCAGCTAGTCTATTATATAATTGAAAGCAATAAATCCTATATGCTTTTTTTTTTAAAAAAAAGCATCATCTCTTTTGAGTGTGTCATGTGGCATTGAATGATTTTATGAAAAAATAATTTAAAAACAAAATTGGATTTGTCTCTCTCTAATGGAGATTTTTTAAAGAAAAAAATTACACAAAATTAACGAGCGTTTTATTATCTTTCCAACGAGTACCATAGTGCTATATAAAAAACGAAGAAAAAAACACGATTATTTTTTTGTGGGGCTTTGTTCATACAGGAAAAAAAACACAAAGTGTTCAGGTTATTCATTAATCATGTATAGGCAAGTCCTTAATTATGTTCAAACCAGTAAATATGAATTCTATTTACAACAGGTGTTAGCATTGGAGTTGTACATTGTTTTAGGTTAGATTTTATTAGAGTTATAGATTGTTTAAGGTTAGACGTTAACATTAGAGATACATTGTTAATTGTTTTAGGTTAGGTGTTACCCGAAGCTTTCCTGCATGTAACTGTAAAATACATCAGTCTATTTCGTAATTAATGTCATATTAGATTTCTTAACCCGGGACGCTCCCAGAATATTACTCTAGTGTAAATATATGTACTTACATAATTAGTAAATTATTCAAAACATCTATAATACACACGTGTACATTTCCAAAGCATCTTCATAACCGTCTTCTTCAATTCAAAGAAAAACTATTTTATACACATAAAACACAAAAATACATATGTGTATAAACAGCCGGTCATCAACACGGTCGCATAAGCAGAACATGTTTTTATAGAGTAATAAAAATATTAAAAAAAAAGAAAGGCATCCATTGAATAATCAGTTCTTACACGTATAGGAACAACAACACATAGTTTAGAAAAAATAATAATATCAACAATACTTATTGATGCGATTGTATATCTTAATTTCTTCTTGATTCGCCGCTTCATAGCCCTAATAACCATAATCTCTCGTTCGAATTTTCGAACATCCTGACCTTGATCGATCCGAAAACCCAGCGACAAACCACATACGGCTTCAACATGCTCATACGAATTAACTGATATATACAATTATATATAATCATGTAGAATAGTTAAAAGGAAGAATCGATTATAGCCTTCTAGAAATCGATTTTATAATTCAAAGTGGATGAGAGTTTTAGGAACAGATTACAAAATGATACATAACTATTAGGGATATTAATATGATTAAAAGAAAAAGATAATTATTTAAATGTACATTTACACATATACTCTTTAGATCAAAATATAAATGGATGGCTAGGATTGGTTCTTAAGGTTCCTAACTACACCTTAGGTTTCTATTTGATCCCAATCCTAATATATAAAGACCAGAATACCCATCACTTAACTGGCTTTTCTTGACGGAGTTTGTGGGTTGGATGAAAATGACAAAAAATGAGGAACCTTAGGGACATAGATGAGAAAAAAAATATTTGGACTAAAGAGGCATTTTTACCAAACCTCAGAAACTAAATTGGTAATTAAACTCTTATATAATTGTTATAACAACTATGGTAATTTTATTTTTATTTTATTTTATTTATTTATTTATTTTTTTGTATATAATTGGGTTTGATTTACTTTTAGTGGCCTTAGACGGTTATGATGATGATGACGACGATGATAATGATGATGATGAATAATGTGGTCTATATATAATAAGAGCGGACCAAGTACTCACCACACATAAGACAGCCATGAAATTTCTTATAATTATTCTAAGGTGGGCTGTATTTCTAAGTTTCGCATTTACAGTAATATCTGAAAATGAAACCTACTACCTCATCAACTCACCCAACTTGGTAAAGCAAGGCTGTGAAAGCCGATGTGGGGATTTGATAGTTCCCTACCCTTTTGGAATTGGCATCAACTCAAACTGTTCTATAGGTCAGGGGTTTGATATCTACTGCAACAAATCCGTAAACCCTCCGAAGGCCTCTTTTACTAATACAAGTTACACCTCCATCAAAAGGATATCTGACTCCACCCTCCGCCGTTCCAATTTAGTAGCAAGGAGATGCTCTTTTCTAGATAACTCTTCACGGTCAACCAATATCACCTCGAATTATAGGCGTTTTCCATACACCTTCTCAGATGTAAATAAGTTCATAGTCATTGGTTGTGATGGTTTTGCTTGGCTGACCTCAACAACACTTAATAGTACCGTGTCTACAGGTTGTATGGTGTTTTGCTCAAAACCAAATGAGGTTGCAAAAGATAAGTGCTCAGGAAATGGTTGTTGTCAATCATCCATTCCCCAAGGCATCAATTACTATACCACTCGGGTGAAGAGCTTGGTGGATTCAGGAAACGTGAGTGATACAAGGTCGTTTGCTCCTTGTACATATGCCTTTGTTGGTGAGGAGAACGTATTCAAGTTTAACGGTATAAATGATTTAACCGCAACTGACATAAACGACAGCTCCTTCAAAGATAGGATTGAATCTAGTGTGGACGTAGTGCTTGAGTGGGCTATCGGCAATCTGAGTTGTGCTGAAGCGGAAGCAACAAGTGATTTTGCATGCCGATATGCAAATAGTAGCTGTGTAAGCTCCCCAAGGCAATCTGGTGGGTACCGCTGTGTATGTAGAGAAGGCTATGAAGGAA
The DNA here is from genome assembly GCA_030844895.1 of Ambrosia x helenae. Classification (NCBI taxonomy): domain Eukaryota; kingdom Viridiplantae; phylum Streptophyta; class Magnoliopsida; order Asterales; family Asteraceae; genus Ambrosia; species Ambrosia x helenae. The sequence continues at coordinate 1,802,116 of CM061230.1, read as the reverse complement.
ATCCATATTTGTCTCCTGGCTGCCAAGGTACGTACAATCTCACTTTTACATGGGGTATTGCATTATCTCTTTTTTCTTTACATATATCCCATCAAACTAACTAAAAAGTGGGCCCCACTTGAATACCTTATTAATTTATTTGTGTATTATCATTAAGGGTATTTTCTCATTTCATCATCTTACTTACATTAAAAATCACTATATTTTCTATCTCATTTTTATAAAATAATATTTTTTTTACCTTTATCACTATTTTTTTAGACTTTAAAAATATTAATAAATAAATAGGATGGAACAGTGCCCCCTCAAATATACAGATGAAGAGTAAAATTTTCTATCTCCTCTATTCGTAACCCCTCAAAACCACTTTTTTTAAATATGGGAATTCACTCAGCACAATTTTAATGAATGGGATGTGAATGAAGAGCTACATAACATTAAAATAAATTGCAGTATGCCTTTTATGGTTGGGGCCACTTACAAATATTGTCATTTGATTTTAGTATGTATATTAACCATCCATGAAGTTAAAAATATGATGTCACACTTTTTGTCCTTTGGGGTAACAGAATTTGTAGATAAAATTCAAACATATACAATGCATATGAGGGTTTAATGGGGTTTGGGAATTTATTTTAGACGTTTACAAAAATAGTCACTAAAAAAGATAAAATGGTGAAAGTATTCTCGTTTTCATTGCAAACGACTGGATCTAAAAGAAATTTTAACGCCAAGTAAGATAACATAAGGTTTGATATCATATTAACTTCAGGAAGGGACGGATATAGCTAAGAATCAAGCGGGCATCTGTTGCCCCTTGATTATCCTGGCGAAGTGGAAAAATTTTATTTTTAAGGTATTTTTATAAAATGTTACCCCTAAAACAAATTTTTTGTTAACCCTTAAAATAATTTTATAAAATGTTACCCATTGTTTAATTTTCTAGATCCGGCACTGGCTTCAGGTCAGTTAAAATATTTACTAAAGTTAAATGATATAATTTGCAAGTCATCTCAAACATAATGAACATAATATGTAATTAGGGGTGTATAAAAGCCCGCGGCTTGAGGCTTGCTCGAAAAAAGCTCGAGCCAGGGGTAGGCCTGTAAACGAACCGAACGTTCATGAACTGTTCGGCGGGAAGTTCGTTTATGTTCGTTTATTTAGATAAATGAACGAACACGAACACAATTTTTTGTTCGTTTAATTAAACGAACGAACATGAACACACGTTTTGTTTGTTTATTTATGTTCATGAACATTCGTTTATGTTCATTCATTTGTGTTCGTTTATTTCTATTCGTTTATGTTCGTTTAATTAAACTATACTTTATTTTTATTATTTATTTCCCTTTGGTTAAGTAACCTTAATTCATATTATATTATATACAATATATTTGATATGTTCTAAAATTTAATCCTAACCCTAACATTCTAAACATAACAACCGCCCTCTACACTTCACAGCCCAACCTCCCTTCTTCTCCACACTCCACAACCTTACTAATTTAGATTTTATTTTGGTTGGATTGTGATGTATTAGACTTGGTTGAATTGTGATGAATCATTATGAAACTTGTTTTTGTTTGTGTTCATTAATGTTCGTTTATGTTCATTTGTGTTCGTTTATGTTCATGAACTGTTCGTTTAGGTTTTAAATGAACGAACATAAACGAACACGAACACGAAAAATTACTTAATGAACGAACACGAACACAAAAATGTGTTCGATTATGTGTTCGTGTTCGTTTTCATGTTCGGTTAAAGTTAAATGAACAAACACGAACACGTCTGTGTTCGTGTTCATTCGGTTCGTTTACAGGCCTAGCCAGGGGTGTTCAGCTTGTGGCTCGGCTCGATGGCTCGACATATAGCTCGACTCATGCTTGTGTATGTGTAATTAATATATAGATGAAAGTAATATATTTTTGCTCCAAACCCAATTCTAAAATTCAAATTTTGAAAGTTCCACTCATACTGCCTATCAACCTCACTTTTTCATAATTCAATAAACCCTAACTTAGAAAAATAAAAAATATACATGTATATGTGTAATTTTATTTATTTATTTTTAGTTTTTATTATATAAATCTTTGTAAAAAATTAAAAAAAAAATAACGAGCTGGCTCGAGCTTGACTTGTCAGCTCGACCAGAAAAATGAGCCGAGCCGAGCTAGCTCGTTTTGTAATCGAGCTCGAGCTCAGCCTGGCTCGGCTCGGCTTCTGTACAGCCCTATATGTAATTGACTTGAATATTTAGTGTTTTTTTTTTGAACGACATAATATTTAGTATTATTTGATTTTGAATTAAATGCTAATTTAGTCTATGAGGTTTGTCAAAAATTGCCACTTTCATCTAAATCTTTTTTTTTGTCAATTTAGTCCTGTAATTTCATTTTTTTGTCATTTTAGTCCCTAAAGTTTGTCAAAAATTGCTACTTTCATCCAAATCTTGTTAGTCCACAAGGACTAAAATGACAAAAAAAAAAAAAAAAAAAATGAACCACATGGACTAAATTGACAAAAAAAAAATATTTGGATGAAAGTAGCAATTTTTGACAAAACTAAGGGACTAAATTAGCATTTAACTCTTAGATTTTTTTAAAGGAAATTTAGGCTTAAATGTAAAAAGTCTTGTCTTGTTCTATACCACTGTCGTGCCTTCGGGCGGGTGGGGCTCGGGTTTCCGCGCATCGAGAGAAGGAGAGAACTGCTGGAGGTCGAGTAGTTGATTCTTGGGCACGGCGCCCCGTAAGGGTGGTTGCCACACAGTTGTTCGCCGATAAAAAAAAGTGGCCAGTGTAAAAAATATTATTAGATTTTAGGAAATTTAGGATTAACTGTAAAAATTCTTATCTTGTTCCCAATATAACATATTGATGGTTAAGTTCAATTAAATTTGGTAAAGTGCATTTCTAAAATACTAATCCGATAAAAATCTAAAAGTTGATATTAAGGGGAAAAAAAAAGTCTCATCTTGAGCATAATAAAAGCCTTATTTTCATTCTTTCTTTGAGTTGTCTCCATCACCATGTAGTCCCTTTTAACCTGGAAAAGAGATTTAAAAAGGGTATTAATATTGGTATACTCTAATATATATATATATATATATATATAGAGAGAGAGAGAGAGAGAGAGAGAGAGAGGGTTCTAGTATAAATGGTTCTTTTTGTGAGAAGGATAAAAAGGACCATTGTTGCGACTCGTGACAATAGTTAATTAAAGTTATATGGGCATTTACGTAAAATAACATCGTATTATTATTTTTAAAAATGATCATGCAGATTAATTTCCTCACACACTCGATGAGAGAGAAATATGAAATGGAGCTGGCTAAGGCTGAGGGGTGTGGTCACCGACCCCCCATTGCTTCCCCAAGGCCACCTCATCTTCTTCCTCTTCTTCCCCCATCAAGGGGGGTGGTGTTCCCCCTTCCCCCTTCACCCTTTCCCTCCTTTTCACACACACACACACACAATATTTTAATAATAAAAATCAGATCGGTACCATCGGTGAAATCTTCCCGTTTTTGCCGAGCACCGATCGGGGGGGGCGGTGTTCCCCGTCGGCAGAGGTGTACACCTCACTTGCCGATCCCCTCCACCGAACCCATACCCCTAAGCCTAACGACCTTATTTGCTGATGTAGTGCTTCAAACTTTTGAGAGATTATAGGGATTTCATCTCAATATTAACAACCGATTCTTTCAATCTTTTTTTATATAATCTATCCATTTACAGCGAATTCAAAAAAAAAACATTTTCTTCTCACAGTCTTTGGCGATCCATAGCGCGTTTTTTGTTCAAAACATCAAACAACAAAACATATGTGTTTTATATTCAACATATCAGACATGGAAACAACATATTACCTTAGTGTTTTATATTCAAAGCATCAAACACTAAACATATGTGTTTTATATTCAACAAATCAAACACGGAAACTACATATTACACAAAAACATATTATTATAACACACAACTAGCAGATGTGTTTTATAATAATCTCAAATAAAGTACGACATATAAATTATATTTGATTATAAAAGACCATGCCCTAATATTGTGTTTTATATTCAAGAATCATAAAACACAATAACATGAACGGATGAATAACTTATAAAGCGTGAATAACTTATGCTTCTTTTCTAGCTCTGATTTGGATTATGATTCCATTTTGATCGTTATCCTCTTCGGTTTCCACATCTTTTATACTAACCTCAAATAAAATACGACACATAAATCATATATGATTATAAAATGTCATGCCCTAATATTGTGTTTTATATTCAAGAATCATAAAACACAGTAACATGAACAGATGAATAATTTATAAAGCATGAATAACTTATGTTTCCTTTTTAGCTCCGACTTGGATTTTGATTCCATTTTGATCACTATCCTCGTCATTCTCTTCAGAGCATTCACATCCCCTCCATCAAATCTCATTCATCAAATTACACTAAAAATCACTACTTCACCTCTAAATCTTCTCTCTCCTAATTAAAATAATAATATTTTTTCATACTTTTATCATTACATTTTCTCTCTTCTCACTCACAACTACTTACAAAAATATTAAAATATATATAGGGGTGAACATTAGTTTTTCATATTTAGAGTGGAACAGTGCTTCCACCAAATATTTTCTCTCTCCTCCACTCACAACCACTTACACTCACCCCATATAATTTGGTGGACACACTCACATACATTTGGTGGATGGGATGTAAGTGCTCTCAGTTTCCCACATCTTTTATTGTTAGTCTTGTCATCTTCCTCAAAAATATGTTTTTTTTGTGGGGGTTGGGATTTTTGCAACTTAGTCGAATAGGGAGGTTGGTGCCTTTTTTCCTGGAAAGTATGTTTTCTTTTTTGAGTGGAGAACGCTTAATGACTTTGTATTAAATAGGGTGCTTTTGACTATCATACCCTCCAAAGACACAATTAGTTATTTAGATTATGACACAATTTACAATTTTACCACCGATTTAATCTAAACCATCCATCGTAATGATCTAAAGGACATAATTACTTCTCACCCTTCTTACAAAACACACCCATTATACCCTAGCCCACCCTATACACACACACACACACACACATATATATATATATATATATATATATATGTTTTGGGCTCAAGTATAAATGTTATATTTCGTGAGAAGTACTAAAAATTGATGTGTAGCAGGTCAAATATAATACGTTTCCGTGTTTATTTTTTGCAAGTTTCCGGTTGGGAGTTAATAGCCATTTTCGTCCCTGAGGTTTGGGCCAGTTTGCCACTCTAGTACAAAAGTTTTTTTTTTTTTGCAATTCCTTCCCCGAGGTTTGGATTTTTTTGCCAAATTTGTCCTTATCACTTACCCAGTTAAAAAAACTCGTTAGTGTCAGGGGTATTTTTGTCTTTTTACTTACAATTTAAAATTTTAATTAAAATCTTACCCCACCCCATCCCTACCCCACCCACCCCACCCTATCCCCACCCCACCCCCTCTCTCTCTCTCTCTCTCTCTCTCTCTCTCTCTCTCTCTCTCTCTCTAAATCTCTGCACAGACGAGGGGGAGGAAGCAGGGTCCTAAGTCAAGACCACCTACGAACACCACCTACGATGCCGCTACCACCATCACCGTCCCCAACAAAATTCAGATCTTAACCATCGTTATCACCGTGCCTACCCACCTCCTCCACAGTCCCGTGCCCAACGATCGTTCATCACCACCTCCGTCATCACCCTGCCTACCCACCTCCTCCACAGCGCCGCCGCCTTCTTTCGATAGGGCTGTGATGAGTTCAAAGTTCTAAGTAAAGATTCTTGAGTATGTCACTTAGGCCTATGAACTATATGAAATCAAACTTAGAAATCGAAAATGTTGTGATGGGTATTCGAAATCCTAAAATCAGGTTATTCAAGAAACACCCGGGTTGGGTCGTTTGATGTTTGTCTGATTAGAGAAGGAAGGCAATCTTATCATTTTACTACTATTTGATGAAAAGGGTTTCATTTAATGTTGCAGAGATTGTGGAGGTTCATTTTGATGTTACAGTGGGGGTGGTGGGAGTTGGGATTGGGGTGGTAGACATAATGGAGGTGGTGGTTAGGGTTTTAACCTTTGGGGGAAAAGGGGAAGAAGATAACTGAGGTTTTTTTTTTTTATTATTAAAATACTCATAAGATAAAAAGTCTAAATTGTCCCTCATTAAGCAGGTAAAAAGGCAAAAATACCCCTGACACTAACGAGCTTTTTTAACTGGGTTAGTGATAAGGACGAATTTGACAACAAAATCCAAACCTCAGGGAAGGAATTGCAAAAAAAAAAAAACTTTTGTACTGAAGTGGCAAACTAGCCCAAACCTCAGGGACGAAATTGGCTATTAACTCTTCCGGTTGGTGTTCGTTTCGCCTAAGTTCCTAATCGAATGGGGTCAAATGTAATACGTTCTCATTCGACAGTGTAAATTCGAGTTATAAATACGTTACGATTGTACAGTATAAATTTGATTACTTTATATTTGACCCAACCGCAATGTTGTTGAGTTAAATCAGATACGTCAAAACACATATTTTCATATGGTTAATCCATCACAAAATGTTTAGACTAATTCGTTTGATGTTTACAATGTACCTACATATATAATAGTTCAATGGTCATTAGTGCGTTTTACATGGCACACAATATTATCCGTTTATACATACCGATATAACTTTTTTTTTTTTTTGAAAGGCGAACTTCATTAAAAACCAAAAACCGGCTATCTCCAAGTTAGAGAAAGCCGAAAACACCAAACTTCAAGTTACATCAAATTTACACCAATTATTCCACATAATCCTATCCTTTTTCGATTGGCTATTGTACCACAGAAAACTAATCGCCTTGACATCAGCTAGCATCTTCGGAACATTGCCCGTCCCATCTTTAAATCTGATCTCGTTTCTTGTCGCCCATATCTTCCAGCAGACAATGACAAAAATCGCATAAATAATGCCTTGCCTTGACGTAGTTGTATTAACGTGATCCGCAAGCTCAACAATATCTCTCACTGTGAAAATAAAGACCGGGGGTATATGTAGCCAATCTGCGACACCGCTCCACAACCCATTCGCCACCATACACGCCGTAAATAAATGTTCAGTACTTTCTTCATCCTCACCACATAAACAACAAAGGACATCACCGAAATGGACATTCCGACGGGCCAAAGCTTTAGTCGTAGGAATTCTATCTAAGCAAGCCCGCCACATGAAAACATTACACTTTGTATGGAGCCATTTACACCACTTGTACACGAACCCACCGTCATTCGCATCACCACCCCGAAGCCACTTCCTAGCATCTTTCACTGTATACTCCATGCACGAACCAGTGTTCCATCTCCAAGAATCCTGTCTATGATCCAGGTTCACTACCGCAACCATTCTATGACAATCTAACAACTCGACCACTTCATTTGCCGAGGACGGATATCTTTTCCACTCCCAACTAATACCACCAACCATAGGTTGCTGACCAACTCGATCCGACACTCTGCACCACTTGTTCTTCTCAAGCCGAAAAAGATTTGGAAATAAATCTTTCAACGGAACATCATTAATCCACGTATCTATCCAAAAACGAATATCCAACCCATTACCAACTGAACCTCAGATCATATTCATAAAACTCACCCCTTGCATTTTTGTAGCATACACAGCCTTTACCATTTTACTCCATGGCCCATTTGATTGTTTATTCCATGGTATCATATCCCATCTACGATTAGAAATGTGTAAAGCATCGATGACTCTTCTCCACAACGCAAATTGTTCGTTCTTGTATCTCCAAATTCATTTGAATAACATCGACTTATTACAATCCGTCAACTTACTCAAACCCAAACCACCAACTTGTTTTGGTTTCGCAACAATATCCCATGCCACCCAATGAATCTTACCAATGTCTTCGGTCCCTCCCCATAGAAAACGCTTAATAAGGCCTTCAAGCTTATTAATAACCGCCACCGGCGCTTTATATAAAGAGAAAAAGTGCGAAGGGATGCTCTCCAAAACAGATTTAACCAAAACCAGCCTGCCTCCCATAGAGAGGATGCAAGCCTTCCACAAAGATAACCTTTTCTTAAAGACTTGAACCACCGGATCCCAGCTGTTAATCCTAGACATATTCCCACCAACAATAATACCCAAATATTTGAAAGGGGTCTCACCATGCTGACAACCCAGCCGCGTGGCTTTCTCTTGAACATCCTGAATGTTTTTCCCAATACCAAACAATGTAGATTTATTGATATTAATCCTCAAACCTGAACATAAGTGGAAAACCCGAAGCATTCTTCTAAGCGAGTTGAACTTAAATTGAGACCACTCCCCCATGACCATAGCGTCATCCGCATATAACAAATGAGACAAAACCGGCCCATCATTAGGAAGACGCACCCCATCAAACGAACCAATAACACACGCTCTCCTTATCAAACTAGAAAACGCTTCCATAACTATGATAAATAGAAACGGAGAAATAGGGTCACCTTGTCTAATACCTTTGGTACATGAAAACTCAAAGGTAGGAGAGCCGTTCACCAAAACTGAAGACGCTGCAGACGCTAAAACCCCGTATATCCAATCACACCACTTACCCGGGAAACCCATTTGCCTCATAATGTCTATCAAAAACCCCCAATGCACATTATCATATGCTTTTTCAAAGTCAATTTTGAACATAAATAATTCTTTCCCCCTCCGTTTCGCCCACGACATAACCTCGCTAATAATCAATGGGCCATCTAATATGTACCTTCCCGATAAAAAAGCCGATTGAGTTTCATGCGTAACCGACTCCATCACCACCTTCAATCTATTAGCTAGAACTTTTGAAATCACCTTACTAATCACTCCTATCAGATTAATAGGCCGGTACTCATTATAATCAACAATGCATCATCGGTTTTTACATTAGAAACGTCCGTTCAAAATACATAACAATAATATATTGGAACTTAAGATAATAAATTTGTAAATTTTATGTTACGTTTTTTCTTTTTTCTTTTTTTCTTCTTTTTTTTAAAGCCAATTTTAGCAAACCAAATCAATAACGCCCGAAGAACATTGGTGCCAATACCGCGATACCGGTATTTATGGTTTTGGTTTCAATACAAGTCGATTTCGATATTTTTCCACTACCGGTATAGTGGTATATATCGAATTGGTAACGTGCCACAAAGTAACTTTTTTTTTTTTTATCGGCGAACAACTGTGTGGCAACCACCCTTGCGGGGCGCCGTGCCCAAGAATCGACTACTCGACCTCCAGCAGCCCCCGCCTTCTCCCGATGCGCGGAAACCCGAGCCCCACACGCCCGAAGGCACGCCAGTGTTATAGAACTCGGTAAAACCTCACCGCCCGTCAGATTCGAACAGGCGCCACCTGTATTCGATTTTCACCCGGATACCAAACCATAACGTTGGAAGTGGGAATTGAACCCTTGATCACCTAAGTGAACATAAGACCTCTCCACCACTTCACCACTACCCTTGATCACAAAGTAACTTTCTAACTTTATGTTTGAACTTTTATAATATTATTGTAAACTAGTTTTTATCCCGGGAGCGTCCCGGGTTGAAATATTTAATATGACATAATAAAATATCTAATATGACAACATAATTAATGACTTGTCAATATATTATTATTATTATTATTATTATTATTATTATTTATTTATTTTAAACAAATCTTTGCCATAAGTTATCATATTCAAATATAAAAAAAACAAATCTCTGCGCCGGGGTATAAATCTAGTGCAATTACAAAATATTATATAATGTCAAATGAATTCAGAAGTTTGTAATCGATTATTCTAAAAAGAACTAACATGAAATAAGAAAAAAAAGTTATTTATTGAAATATCGAAGGCATTAGTCTAAGGGTTATGTGATGCGTTAAAAAATTCATGGGTATATGATCGGGTATATAGTTCGGGTATTTGGTCTCGGGTATCACCTAATCCCGGGCCCGACCCAAACCCACAATTTTTTTAAAACTAATTCCAAACCTGACACAATACCTGTCGGGTTACAAAAAATAGTCGTTTTTTTTTCTCCGTTTTTGTTATAGCACTATGGTACTCGTTGGAAAGATAATAAAACGCTCGTTAATTTGGTGTAATTTTTTTTCTTTAAAAAAATCTCGTATATAAAAGATATCAACGCTTAAAAGTTATGGGAGGAAACATGAGAGAAAATAATAAAGGTTTAATATTTAAATTTAGTAGATTAGGTATTTAATAGATTAGGTTAAACCATATTTAAACCATATTTATTCCTTTTTTTTAATTGGTCTAGAGTTGCCACATCACATCCTATGTGGCATCTCTCAAATGAGAGATTGCATAATATTATGACATGTAGGATTATTAGCTTTGCAATATATATATATATATATATATATATATATATATATATACTAGTTGATTACCCCGGGAGGGTCCCGGGGTTGAAAAATCTAATTTTACGTGATAACCTATTGCAAATGGCTCAAGTTAACTAACCACAAAATCTCTCAATCATTGCATGTTCATAGTATTCTAATCAGTAATAACTCATATTCCTTAATCTAAAACCTAATCAGTAATCATCTAAAGAATCATTTATGTAAGCTGCAACTATTCAAAAACCCATCATATCTCTCTAATTTCTCACATTCTAATGGCTCTTATAATTCCTAACCTAATCAACTAAACAAACACTTAAGTTGAAAGTTGTAACCATTGCATCTCATTATGCCATGTGGCATAATCAAGAGATGGTTGAGGCCACCATTGAACGCCACGTCAGCAACTATCAATATTCCCGAGAGTGTCCCGGGATTGAAAAATATAATCATTCTAATAATACTAATATTAATGGTAATAATTATTACTCTTGTAATTAAATAAATAAAAAAATAATCTTGCTATAAGCTGACACCATGTGTTGCAGTGTTGCGCGATTCTTTCTCCTAGCTTCTCTTGATGAAGTATACCTAGTAAAATTCCAATGATAACATGGTGATTGGGCTGATTTTCAACATCATAGATAAGAATGTGGTTTAAAAGAAAAAACATGATTAATGAATAACATGAACACTTTGTGTGTTTTTTTTTTCCTGTACGAACGAAACCCTACAAAAAATAGTTGATTTTTTCTCCGTTTTTTATATAGCACTATGGTACTCGTTGGAAAGATAATAAAACGCTCGTTAATTTGGTGTAATTTTTTTCTTTAAAAAATCTCGTATATAAAAGATATAAACGTTTAAAAATTATGGGAGGAAATATGAGAGAGAAAATTTTAAATTTATTTTTAAATTTTTTTTTTCCTAAAATAACTCAATTTAATTAAAAAAGGAGGTTGAAAAATTTAATATGATTTAATAAAAAAATGATAAAAGAAGAAAACTCAAATCACGAAAAGAGTAAATAACTTAAACATAATCAATCTTAGTTAAAATAACATTTATTGAAAAAGTTAAAAAAATAAAAAGCATAAACCATATTAAACATAATACAGTATTAAAAGGATAACCTTCAACATATAATCATCTTCACGTAATTTAAAATATTTTACAATTTGACTTTAACTTATATAGATGTAGAATTCATGATGAAGGTTGAAAAATATAACCATTCTAATAATACTAATGCTAAGAGTAATAATTATTACTCTTGTAATTAAATAAATAAAAAAATAACCTTGCTATAAGGTGACACCATGTGTTGCAGTGTTGCGCGATTCTTTCTCCTAGCTTCTCTTGATAAAGTATACCTATCCATCTTTAGAAGAGTAAAATTCCAATGATAGCATGACGATTGGGCTGAATTTCAACATCGTAGATAAGAACCCGGTTTAAAAGAAAAAACATGATTAATGAATAACTTGAACACTTTGTGTTTTTTTTTTCTGTATGAACATAACCACAAAAAATAGTCGTTTTTTTCTCCCTTTTTTATATAGCACTATGGTACTCGTTGGAAAGATAATAAAACACTCGTTAATTTGGTGTAATTTTTTTATTTAAAAAATCTCGAATATAAAAGATATTAACGTTTAAAAATTACGGGAGGAACATAAGAGAGAAAAATTTAAATTTGTTTTTAAGTTGTTTTTTCCTAAAATAACTCAATTTAATTTTAGTAATTGAGAATTGAGAGATAGAGAGATGAATTTAGGGTTTTATGTTTATCTTTTTTTTTAATTAAAAAAGAAAATAATTCAAAAACTAAAGTCTTTCAATTATGATGCCACGTGGCAGTTTCATGGAGAGGTTGAAGGCACCATTGCACGCCATGTCAGCAATGTTCAATTCTTTTATATATATTAATTAATAGATATATATATATATATAGATATAGATACTATTTTATATTGGGGCTCCTTTTATATTTTATAGATATACTTAAGTTACGACGCATTGATTGATTAGCGGGACTAGCGATCTAAACTACTACATTTTGTGTGAAAATCATTTTCTCTTTGATCAGAAAAATATATAAGTTTGAATTTATCAGAAAAATATATAAGTTTGCATTTTATAAGTTCGCATTTCTCTTTGAACAGAAAAGAGTCATTTTTTCTTTGATCTGAAAAAATACGATATGATGATATGATTCATCATTCATTTAGGATATTCATTTATGCGATTAACTAAGTATGATGATGACTCATTTACGATATTCATAGTAAATGCTATACTCTTTTGCTTATAGATATCGATGAATGTAAATTTCCGGAGAAGTTTCCATGTTATGGAACCTGTGTTAACACTATCGGGAACTATACGTGCAAATGCAAAGGAGGCTATTCCGGTGATGCCAAGGTTCAAGACGATTGTAGACGTAAACCATTCAACGTGTTTCATTTGTTCTTTGGTATTTCTATTACTTTTTCTTTTACTCTATTATTCGAGAAATGTTTAAAAATCATGATAATATCACAAGTCTGAATTTTCATCTAAAGTAACGACTTATAATATTATTATTTTTCTAAATAATGTAGCATACCCATGTTGTGCCGGAAAAAAAAAATTAAACATATTCTAATAACTATTTTCATTCTAAGGCTATGTGGTACTGTTTTGGTAAAAAAAAAAAAAATACCAAAGTAACTTAGTGATCAAATTAGTTAATAGAGGTAGTGTGCTTTATGGAAAAATTGTAAATGATAAACTAAGGATCCCCCTAATAACAATTAGGATCATCAACTTAAACAAGAATTATGACTAAAACCAACTAAGATTTAGAACTAACAATGAAATGAAATGACTGAAATTGATGGTAAACAAACTGACAAGTGATTTTGTTACAAGAAAAAGCCCTTGATCTTCTTTAGAAGATGATCTTTAGCATAAAAACCTCGGGAGTCAACAACTATCGATCTCCAATCAATTAATGAAAATTTGGTACAAGTGCGAGCTACAATGTTGATTGCTAGGTGTTACAAGAGAATACTATGAGTGATGTTGTGTGTTATCCTATATCGAACATGTGCTATTTTTACATGTTAACTATCAATAGCAAACTTTGCGGAAAAAAAAAAACACAATGCCACATAAAAGACTTAGGGGTTGTTTGGTTGATTTAGTGCTGAATCATTAAGAGGTCTGAATGGTTAAGAGGTCTGAATGGTTAAGCGCTGAATCATTAAGTTGGATCTCTTAATGGTTAGTTTTCTTGTCCCACGTTGGTAGGGGAGCCTCATTAAGGTTCAGCCTAATTCAGTACTTAATAGTTCAGTGCTTAATGGTTCAGCAACATTCCAAATCTTAATGATTCAGACTTAACCATTCCATTCAGAGGCTGAAACAAACGCGCTGAATGCTGAATCATTCAGCGCTGAATGGTTAAGAGCCTCATTAAGAGGCTACCAAACAGCCCCTTAATGATCTAACACAAATTCTAAAAACTACAAGCTAAAAATCCAAAAAACAAAAACCAAAAAACCAAGATCGTATGGTTCGATGAGATGGTTCTAATGCCACTTGAATGAGTTCAATCGAAGTCCATTTGATACTCTGCATACGACTTCCTTTTTATTAATTGTGCATTTGATCCTAAGCGAATGTCTCTTTATATCTTCATATATACAAAGAAAGGCCCAAAGTTTCTATATCAAAATTCGTTACGTGAATGTCACTTTTTTCTTGTCACTTGTCAGTTTTGTAAATCTTTTAAGTTTTTAATTTGTAAACATAGCTATTGAAAAGAAGTTTAATCTACTCTAAACTACTAATCTAGAGCAATGTTGTAAAACAAGGCTGAGTTGACCGATTACTCCCCGAGTACTCGCCTCAGGGTAGGTCGTCGAGTATATAGCCAAGTTGGCCGATTACTCTGAGTACTCCCCGCATAGACCGATTTAACCCCCCGAGTACTCCCCCGATTAATCCGAGTACTCACTCCAGGGTGAGTCGCCGAGTACAAGCCCAAACCGAGTTTTGCAACACTGATCTAGAGATAAAGTAATGGTACATCGGTTTCTAGACAACTCATCACTCATTACCCAACTAATTAACTCACAAACTTAAACAACTAATTAAATCTTATTTTTTTTTCTTGACAAATAAATCAAGCAACATTAACGTATTCATAATCACATACAGGTTTGGGGCTTGGATTTCTCACATTATTGATTGGATTATCGGCGTTGCACTTAGTGGTCAAGCAAAGAAAGCTTATTAAGCTAAGAGAACAACTATTTAAGCAAAACGGAGGAGTACTATTGGAAGAGAAACTTAAAACCACAGGCCGTAGTGTCATGAAAATTTTTCAAGTTGAGGAGCTAGAAGAAGCAACCAACAATTACGCCGAAAATAATATTCTTGGTAGAGGAGGTAATGGTACTGTATACAAGGGAACTCTACCAGATACACGTTTAGTAGCAATCAAAAAGTCCCAAAGATTGGACCAAGGACAAAGGGATCAATTTATAAATGAAATGGTAATTCTAGCACAAATTAATCATGAAAATGTGGTGCAGCTTTTGGGATGTTGTCTAGAAACCGATGTCCCAATGCTAGCTTATGAATTTGTTTCTAATGATACTCTTCATCGTCACATTCATACAACAAGTGGGAAAGGGAGATTGTCATGGGATAGTCGTTTAAGGATCGCATATGAATCAGCTGGTGCACTTGCTTTTCTTCACAACCATGCTAGAATGTCCATCATACATAGAGATGTGAAATCTACTAACATATTGTTGGATGACAACTACACTGCAAAAATTGCAGATTTTGGTGCTTCAAGGCTAGTCCCATTGGGTCATGATCAAGTCACTACACTAGTTCAAGGGACCATCGGATACTTGGATCCGGAATATTTCCAAACAGGCCATCTAACGGACAAGAGTGATGTTTATAGCTTTGGAGTGGTTCTTGCGGAACTCTTAACAGGAAAAAAAACCTATTGACCCAGAAAGAGGTTTTGATGATACAAATCTTGCTACATATTTTCTCAAGGCAAACAAGGAAAATCGATTGCTTGAGATTCTTGACCAGCAAGTGGTAAAGGAAGCAACCGAAGAGCAGCTAAAAGCAGCGTGTGACATGGTTTGTAGATGCCTTAACCAAGTAGGTGGGAACAGACCCAGCATGAAAGATGTGACCATGGAGCTTGAAACATTGAGGAAGTCTAGCAAACAACATCCTTGGATTAATGAAGAAAACTACACCGTCTCGAGTAGCTTAATGATTGAAAGTGGAGAACATGATACGGTTGCCCTGTTTCCTAACAGCGATACTTTTGGAGAATACAGTTCAAGCACTATGGGAATGAAAGAAATAATGCTTCAAGTACAAAGTCCACGTTAATATTATAGGAATGATTGGACCTTTTACCTTCATTGATGGCCCTGTCTCATGCTTCTGGTACCTAATAAATAATATGCAAATTTATTCGTCTCTAGCATGTATAACTATTACACCTGTCCTAAGTGAATGATTTCCATGTTTGTTATGCTTTTGTGATTGTAAATTACCGCTTTACTATTCTTGTGAAACAATGATGCAAAACTTTTATCTTTTATATCAAGGGCAAATTTCAATACAGAAAAATCTAGTTATCACAATTCACATGGTAGCAGAGCGTGTATGGAAAAATCTGACATAGTTTAGCTGTGAGATTGCAGGATCGATTGAGAGAAAGATAATTGAGAGAGAATACTTGAAAGTAAAAGAATCAATACATAATGAAATGATACACTAATGTGTTCCCTATTTATACATAAAGAAGGGGTGTGTCCCCTTGGACTTAACCGACGTAACTGTTGGTTTATAACCAACATAACTATCTTAGGATATAATAATACTTAGGATATATATATATAGGGTAGGATCCTAATAGAACCAACCCCTATTTGAAAACTGAGAGAACCATTCTGGGCTACACATTTCATATAAAGGCAAAAAAAGAAAAGTTTTTTTTTTCTTTTTGCATTAATCGCACATTTTTATGCAAGGAAAAAAAAATTGATTTTTTTCATTTATACATATGTGTATAATGCAATTATACACATGTGTACATTGAAAAAAAATACAAAAAAATAAAATAAAAAAATGTTTTTCCTGCATATAAAGCAGCGATTAAAGCAAAAAAAAAATTTTTTTGTTTTTTTTGCCATAGAAAAATTTGTGGTCCAGAATGGTTCTCACAGTTCTTAATTTGGGAAAAGGTTCTCATTTGAACCAAATCCTATATATATATAGGGGTATATAGGGGGAGGATAAATTGAAAACCCTCCCAGTTAAAAAAACTATGAAAACTTCATCTAAACCATTCAATGGCTCCAGTCAATGGCTGCAATTTGTTGTAGCTATTTTTTGTTTAAAAAAAAATTAAAAGTACATGTTAAAAGTAAGAAAAAGGTGTTTTGAGAATGCAAAATTTACTTATCTCTCTTTCTTACACACAAAGTACATCTCTCTTTTTGCAGTAGTATCCCCTTACACAAAATAAAAATTTTTTTGACCGGCCAAACACCCACTGAGCGCCCCCCCAGTGGCCATAGACAAGGGCTCAACTGGCCCACTCCAGACCCAGAGGGCATTTGGAAAATCCCACGGGAAACCCCAAGACTCGAACCCAAGACCTTGGGGGGAAACTCTCACACCTCCACCACTCCGCTGTGGCTTCATTGGCAAAAAAAACAAAAATAAATAAATAAATAAATAAACCCTTTTTATATTTATAACAAATTTGTATAAAAAACATGTTGTATTTGCTACGTTGTAACATATTTTATGTATTTACGTTGTATTTATGTAACTGTATTTATGTAACTGTAAAACAACCATTTTTAATAAATTCTATATCTACAATATTACAAAATTTTACTTGTAGTTACAATGTTACAGTTCTAAGAATCATTTGCATAAATAGGGGATTTATTATTATACAAATTATATTTGGGGGGTATTAGGAAAAAAAAACTAAAAATGGTGATCCCTCTATATGGTTTGGCGGTATCAAGCTAGAGTTCTGCAAGATACAGTGATGCCGCCAAACCAATTCCTTGATTCATTGATGCCGCCAAACTGGTTAGAGGCATCAAGCTTGATGCCGCCAATCCAAACTCACTATGTTGATGCCGCCAACCCAAATGTTGTCTTCAAAGATTTGTGATTTATAATTTCCTTGAGGTTACATCCGTCAATTTCCTTGCTGTACCATAAATTCAGAGGACACTTCATGTGGTCATGTGGTGGTTGTATCTGGTCCTTTGATTTTCATTTTGATGGTTGTGATTAAATATCCATGACACCTCATCTTCTATTTGCCTATTTGTTTTACACGTATGTTTGTTCTTGCGGTTTTAAAACCCCATTACACAACCATTATTTTGTTCCTACCATTATGCTAGAAGTGGTCCTCCGATTGTGACTCCGACGACAGTGGCGATCGCCATTGTTTTCATGCTAATTTGCTGCTGTTGGTGTTGGTGTTGGTGTGGCAGGAGTGAGTGATACTGGGTATCCATGATTGTTTGGATGTATTTTGTGATAAGGATGGATATATGGATTGAATGTTGATGGTTGCATATATATTGATGAGATTGGAAGGAGATAATGTGTAGTCTGGTATAGAAGATGGTGAGTAGACACGTGGCAAGGTTTGAGAGAGATGTAACAAATGGTACATGTGGCAAGTGCTTAAAAGATATATGAAGTCGGTTTGAGATCATCATCTATCTATAGACAACGGTTGATACGTTTTAGCACATTCATGGATTTAGTTTGGTTATAACTGTCAGACTTGATGTTATATATGATTGATAATAAACTGTATTAAAAGAAAATAAACTGGGTTTTAATAAGAAATGATGACACAACTTCATTTGGCGGCATCAACATAGTGAGTTTGGATTGGCGGCATCAAGCTTGATGCCTCTAACCAGTTTGGCGGCATCAATGAATCAAGGAATTGGTTTGGCGGCATCACTGTATCTTGCAGAACTCTAGCTTGATACCGCCAAACCATATAGAGGGATCACCATTTTTAGTTTTTTTTCCTAATACCCCCCAAATATAATTTGTATAATAATAAATCCCCTCCAGACCCAGAGGGCATTTGGAAAATCCCACGGGAAACCCCAAGACTCGAACCCAAGACCTTGGGGGGAAACTCTCACACCTCCACCACTCCGCTGTGGCTTCATTGGCAAAAAAAACAAAAATAAATAAATAAATAAATAAACCCTTTTTATATTTATAACAAATTTGTATAAAAAACATGTATTTGCTACGTTGTAACATATTTTATGTATTTACGTTGTATTTATGTAACTGTATTTATGTAACTGTAAAACAACCATTTTTAATAAATTCCATATCTACAATATTACAAAATTTTACTTGTAGTTACAATGTTACAGTTCTAAATGTTACTTTAGCTTTTTTATTTTTTCACATCTATAATATCTAAGATAAAATATGTAACACCATCTTACTAAATATGTTAACTATGTAAAATGCTAAAATAAAAATCTACTTTAATAAAGATGTTATGCATTTTTGCTAGTTGTTCCTATAACAAGCTAACAAACATATTTGAAACTGTTACATAAACTGTTACATTGCTAGGACAAATAAAGAATTATTACATGAAACTGTTACATAAATTGTAACAAGATTACAAAAAGAATTATAAGTTACAAGTGATGGTTTATAAATTGTAACAAGATTAATTAAAACACTTGGTGTTAGAAAAAATGTAACAATATTACAAAAGGAATTGTAATTCTAATTGATGGCCACAGTGTCAAACGAGATTACAAAGAATTAAATTGTAACAAGATTACAAAAAAAAAAAGCTACAAACGAGATTACATAAACTGTAACAAACACACATCGTTCAATCCAACTGGTTTGATCTGCAAAAATTGCCCCAATTACAAGATTAAGCCATAAGGTCTAAAAAAACACACCCAAATAAAAAATAATAAATATATAAAACTATCAAAATATATAAATAAAATCGTTGATATTCTAACTTAAATCAAATAAATTGTTAAAGTTGAAAAATAAAAACAAAAAATACAACTTTTTTTTTTGCGAAATTCCTTGAGAAACTCAATCCATCAAATTCATCTTATTTACCCATTTAAAATCCTTTTGAATATGATAACATGAATGAATGTGGGTCTAGAACAAGAACCATCATAAAAACGTAGATCTAGAACAAGAACCCTTACCAAAAATCTGGATCTAGGACAAGAACCCTCACCAAAAATTTGATTTCAGAAGCTATAAAACTCAACATCACCGAAAACCGTCGACTCACGACCACACACCACACTACACCACCGCCAGATCCACAGATCTGACTATCAAACGGGTCGGATCAGATCTAACATCACCGCCCAGATCCACCATAAAAAAACGTTGATGGATTTGTTGTCGTGGTTCTTACGTGTTGTGGTTGTTGTGTATTGTCTTTGATATCTAGAGTGAAGTCAAAGAGAAGATGTTCAAGAAGAAAGAAAAGTGAAGGGTCTTTTTTTCAAAAAGAAAATGAGACAAAGGAGAGATAGATGAATGGATGTTATGTATGTCAAAGAAGAGAGAGTGGAAATGTTGACTTAAAGTTGGCTAACACTTTTGCAAGAGAAGCAGGAAAATGACACAAAATAGTGATGAAAATGCCCTTGGAAGGGTTGCAAGAATGAGTGATGTGGAGGAACCATGACCTTGTATTGTGTTTTAGATTGTTGTGTTTTGTGTTTTTCTAGCAAAAACAACCTAAAACTTCATACCTAAATCCAAAACATGATGCATACATGTCAATTCTTGATCCTTCTTACACTTCTCACAAAATACGACCTTTATACCCGAACCTTTACATTTAATAAACCGGATGATTTAAGATCAACAAATTTAACCAGTAAACTTGAGAAATGTACACAGACTATGAAAATTACATGTCAACTTCAATGTAATCAGCATATGAGTGTTTAATGTGTCTGCTTGTAACCATATTTCAGGCACATGTTAAGGTAACTTAATATGAATTATCTATTGAATTAATATGGATAGAAACATACCGTGTAACAATAGCTTCCAATATCACTTGTCTTGATCGAAATCCAGCAAGAAATCAGTCAAATTTTCAGAGTCAGCTATAGCTTCCTCCAAAGTCATCTTACCTTTACCCTTTGCAGGTTTTGGCTGCAAATAAAAAAGTTAAATCATATCAAAAATGGAATACTTTACAAATTCTTCAATTTTTACATCAATTCTGTAAATTTTTCATGTTTGTTTCATTGAAGTCTTTAGTAAAGGTGGCAACTTTTACCCATGTGGAATGGTAAATGAAACGGGTCGAAGGAATTAAGAGTGGTCAAAAAGTGTATTCAATTGCTTTTGAACACTAAAAATTAATTTATTCAGAAGCATTACAAAATTATTTTACTAATTTAGTTTTTGCAAACATATTTAACACATGTTATATTTACAAAACTGAAATTACCCAGACAAAAAGCGTTGACTGGTCAACCCGACATGGCAACATGACAATATGCATTTTGACCCACAGTCTGTAAATCAATCATTTTGAGTTTTTGACCCCAACTAATTTTCCCATTACCTTAACTTCCCATATTGTTAAAACGATATTTCCATTGTACTTTTTATGGGTTGCAAAATTTTGATCCATTTATTTTCAAACTGGGTTCCTGTTTGCTCACTAACGGGCACGTGGTTAAAATTTAAAGGATTTAACTAAGGAAGGAAATAGGTGGGTTGAGCAATCCACACAGATTAGAAATATTCAAATGCATTAAATGATGAGACTTAAAATTCAAATAGTTGAATCAAGGTGGATCGGTGGGAATGTGGTACACGCGTAAAAAAAATGGCAATAAAAGTTAAATTTAACATTTGAAGACTTATCTTGACTTTATTTCATAAGCAAATTGCAAGTTGTCACAAACTCATGCAATTTATTACTTGTAGCATTAAGTTTCTTAATCACTGAATTATATTCTTAGTTATAAGTTTGTTGACAAATTGCTCGAATTTTCCTATAGGAACCTTGATGTATTAGTTTGGCTCATTTGATCATATCTAAAACTTTCCCTTAAGGGGTAATTTTCTCTCATTATCTTTTTTCGCTTCTGCTACGCATGATATGCGACACTCTATAATTCTCTCTTGCACCAATCATAGTTATCAAAGACGCTAGGCGCATAGGCCTCGTCTGAGGCCTAGGCGGAAGGCGCGGAAAAAAAAAAGCAAGGGCCCAAAAAATATGCACTTTAATGAAAAAAGTAAAAAGTATATCAAGTATTAGAATAACAGTATTCTTCAAATAAATAAACAAAAGCTATTAATAAAAGAAAGCATTAAGTTTCTTAATCACTGCTTTGTTAGTAACATCTGGATGACAGTTGCTTCAATAGGTATTGTGGAGAAGATTGATAATTTTGCAATAATTGAAAAAATAAACAAAACAAATCAGTATTTAGTGCGCCAACAGAGCTGAAGCGAGCGCCTAGGAACTAGAAGCGCAATTAATGGGCCTATGCGCATGAAGCGAGGGCTTTTAATAACTATGGGGCCAGTAAATCCCCCTTCTACACCTTTTTATAGAATATTAAACCATTACAATGATAGTATAATTCTGTAAACATATTTAACATGTTAATTATATATAAGCTTCAAATTTGTCAGCCCTCCCAAACCAATCAGACGCTTTTTGACTCAAAACCCATTTTGTCCACTTACACAACCTGCCCCAAGCCCCACAACCACATACCCCCCCCCCCCCCCCCCCCCCTAGTGTTTTGGAAAACAGAAAGAGAATAAAATCAGAAACTAAAAAAAGTACCTTTGATTTGCGAAGTTCAGGAGTAGTTTTCAAGACACTCCAATTACGTGTGATATTTTCGTCGTCACCAAATTTACCCTCATCATCACTATCCTATTAAAAGAAAATAGATGCAACCAACATAAGTGATGCAACAAACATTAAGAAAAAATAACAAAAAAAAAAAAAAAAACAGAATAGCCAAATTCGACAACAGAAATGGATGGTACACCAATTTACCTCCTTTTCACCAATGTCTACAGCTTTAGCCATAGCTTCATCATCAGAAACTGGTGTCTTTACCTATTACAAAGTTTCCAAATTCAAAAGAGAGCAAAAAAAAAAGTTATCATTGATAAAATATGGGGGTGTATAGATGTGTGTTCTAAAACTTATTAATTGATACTCCAAAAATAAAAATCAGATAATTAGGTGATCAAAGCTAGGGGTATTTCATAATTTTCAAAGTGATTTTGCATATTTACATTTCTTTTTGGAACAATGGTACATAGCAGCAAAATAAATAAGAAATGCAATTCACATCTTTCTTTTAAAATTCGATGCATATAAGATGTAAAAAAACACCGTGATTCGTGAACTTCCTATTTTGTATATTTGAGGGAGGAACAAAAAGAACTGTTTACATAAGTTCATAATAGAAAGATAGTAACAATAATCACTACCTTTACTTGTTCAACCTTCTCTCCAGCCAAAATTTTATCCATTTCCTCCCTTGATGTTATATTGCCATTCTGATTACCAATAAACAACATGAGAGTGTCAAGTCTTTTTGTCATTAATGCATTAAACAAACAATTGAACTAATTATTAGCTAAAAACTACTATGTTCAGAATCCTATAAAGCTTACATGAGAATAAACTTAAATAAAAGTAACTAAAATTTCAGTTGAAATCTACAAACCTGTTGCAAATAAGCTAAAACATTAGGTGTAGGCTCGTGAAAATCAGGACCCCTGAAATCAATCACTTGGTCTGGGTCTTGAATGTAGTTAACTGTTGGGTAAACCGGATCTCCACCCCATACTACAAGTAAAATGTACCCCTTATTAAGACAAATTTGAGAAAATATGCCGACCACAATTGATCTCACAAGTATCTTATTCTAAGCAAATAGTGTCTTAGTTTATGGGTACGTTTGAGTGGGATCTTAATTGGTACGTTCAGGAGCAGCCTCCTTATCTCATGGGATAGAGGCAAGGTTTGTACTCATCTCACCCTCCCTAGACCTTACTTTTTTAGTGGGATTTTACTGGGTACGTATGTTTGTTAGTCTTAGTTACTGTATACTAAAATATTCAAGAACCAGGAAAAATCAATCACCAATTGGTGACAAAAAAATGCTCAAAGATAAGATTTTGATAACTGTGTGTCAAATATGACTACAAATACTATTTGAAAAATCATCTAATTTCATGAATAAAATCATTTAAGAGGCTTTATGCATTACAAATAGTAAAACAAAATTCGGTCAAGTTTTGACCCATTTGACTTGTTTCCTCTTAATCATTCCCCTCGTAAATAAATGGGTCAAAACTGCCACCTCTAAGATGACACTCATGCAAGTAAAAGTAGACCACAACTTTGTTTTTAAGCTTGAAGAACATACTTTGTTTTATCTGTTCCTCTTTCATTCGCATAGCCAACGGATCTCTAGAAACACGATAATCGGTACCCATCATTATACGATATTCACGAGCAGTTTGACAAGAGAACATTTCTATTAGTTGTGTGTTTTCATCTTCACCAGTTTCCTCATAATGTTTTTGAATAGCCTCACGTGATGTATCTTTTTTCCAGGCTTTCACCCATTCTGAATAGTATGCTATTGGGCCTTCTTTTTCCAATCTATCATGTTCAGCCTGTAACCTATACAAGACACCAACCACTTTTTCTTTCATGGGATGCACTAAAGGTCATGTATAGAAAAAACAATGTTACATTACGTATATTTTTCTTACATGCTCTGGCTCAAGCATATAGTCTATTAATTCTTAGGGGAAATAATGTTGAAAATAATTAGCAAAACTATTAGTTCAAGAAGAATTTGATTAAACCTTTCTTCTTTGTATAAATGCCTCCTAGCTCTGTAAAGTGCAGTTTCGGTTAAGGTTGGCTCTTCACCATAAAGCTTAATTTGCCCACTCTCAGCCATGGCCTTGAGAAACACCTGTTGATCAAACAAAAACAATGAAAATTTATACAGCCGCTTATTAAAAATGAACTGCAATATACAAATATGAGCATATTTTTCCATCATTGTGAAAGACTCCGTACTAACTGCAAAAAGAAATATACCAATTTAATCGGTAACCTAAAGTATTCAAATTATAAACATGGATGATTGCTCCAAAAAAGTTTTAAAAATTTCAAATAAAGAGTTCAAGCATTGAGAATATATGTGGAGAAACACTACTACTTAACATAACTAAAACTCCATCAAATAATAGAGGTGGCAAAATGAGAAGGCGGGTGAGGTGGGGTCAGTACAGATCAAAATGAGTTATTTCTAATACAGCAAAACTCTGGCCACGCCGGGTCATCAACAAATTTTGTCAAATTTTTTAATTATACAATTAAACAGTGCGTTAAATAAGCTTAAAAAAGCCTACACCACTACAACTATAATCTTATTTATTTTACTTTATCAAACAAACCGATATAGGATGTTGTAACCATTAACATAAACTATGGACCACTTTCCGTTCAATCACGAACATTAGCTAATTTTTAAATTTCACCCATTACACATAAAATATAACTGAAATAGACCCATCTAAGGTAAATGGGTAGATATTGCTGATATATTAGTTATTCACTAACCGTTTCAGCATCGGGACGCTTTCTCTGCCACCTGGACCATTGTTCCTTATCTGGTTTTCTCCAATTCCACCATAATTCTTCACTTGTAAGTGGCTCCTTTATCGGCTTCCTAACTTTAGGATCAATAAACGGGTGAGGACGCCCAAGTTTCTTGTCAAGGTCATACCCAGTTAACTCATCTGTTTCATTTTCCTTCTGATACACCACAAAATCAGAAAATTCATCGTTTGCTTCTTCTTCTGATCTCTCAAACAAGCCATCATCCTCCACTACTTGGTCAACAACTGTACTCATTTCAGTTGACTCCGAAACAGCACCTGCAGCCTTATACGTTTTTCTTCTGCTTCCCGGCTTTTTGCCATAAGACGAAGTTCCAGATGATTCATCACTTGGGCCAGGGGCACCAGCAGCCCTGGCTTGACCGACTGTACCTTCAGGTAAATAATCCTGCCCGAGAATACTTGCGCGAGCACCAGAAGCCGGCTCAACCTGCCCAGATATTGAGTCCCGGTAACTATGATACGGGGCCCGCTCAACAGATAGTTTCTCAAAAGATGGTTTCTCAGAAGAATCTTCTTCCTTATCCCTTTTTTCACATTTTACACATGGAAATAAAGGAGCCCTTTTAGAAATGTTTAACCTAACTTTTGGCTGCCATACTGATGCTGGAAATGAACCTGAAAGAGATGTCTGTAGAATTCATAGAAAAAAAAAACATACAAACACTACTCAGCATCATAATATAATACCACCAGGAAGATGCATAAAAACTTCAGCTGACATATATAAAGTTCAATTAGTTTTGTTTTGTTTTTTTTTTCTTTTTTCTGTTTTACTTCTATTAAAAACTCAGATACAATACTACATGTTCTTTCCTTATATAACCTTATTACCATGCATCACTGTAAGCTAATTAAGCAGGCACGTAAAGTTTCCACATAAAAGTAACTTTTTTCTACTATCGGTGCCGAAGAACCATAGCTTTGTTTTTATTAGGATTGGTTTTGCTATTCAAAAAGGGGTTGCGGCACAGCTTGTTGCCCGTTTACCTGCCACCCTATGTAAATTTCTAATGGCTTGAAATGAAACTATCCGTTTTTTCGCTATAAGAAAAAAAAAGAGTTAAATAACGCAATTGCATCAAAGCCTTGATGAAAAACAGGTTTCAATTCTTATAAGACATTATTTGGTTGACCTAAGTGACCCAGATTAATGTATTAAATGTTATTTTTCTACAATTGTGTTTATAAGTAACAGATAATCAGTGTCTAGTGTTTGGGATAGTGAGAAACCGGTTCTGATTATCTAATTAATTAGTTAGGTTCAAATAATTAGATAAACTGAATAAACTTATTTAGCAGCGACTGCTAGACTAATTATTTAAACCTAACTAATAATCAATAAAATATATAAAGACGGTTGTTTAAGGTAACCTGAAAGAAGAGAGGAGATTTGTTAGGAAGACAGCCACATCCAGAAATCATGTTCCCCAGCCTCAATTCTATCCTATCCTGCACAGATAAGATGATGCATTTTAGAATAAGAAGAAACAGAAATGAATAAAGCACAGAATTGAGTTTATAATTATTACAATTAGCTACTGAATTGTGCAGATTGAGGTGGGAATTTCATAAGAAGATGAGATTTAGAACCTGCAAGCAAAATCCTGACGACAGGGTTTTAGGGAGGGAGGGACAAAGAATAATATTGGATAACGTTTACTTGTTTAACTTCTTTTATCTTACCCTTTTTAGGCTGTACACGAGCCGAGCCAGGCTGAGCTCGAGCTCGATTACAAAACGAGTCAGCTCAGCTCGGCTCGTTTTTCTAGTCGAGCTCGAGCTCGGCTCGTAAATGTTCGAGCCGAGCTCGAGCCAGCTCGTTATTTTTTTATTTTTTTCAAATATTTATAAAATAAAAAAAAACAAAAAATAAATAAATAAAATTACACATATATATGTATATTTTTTTATTTTTCTAAGTTAGGGTTTATTGGATTATGAAGAGGTAAGGTAGATAGGTAGTATGGGTGGGAATTTCAAAATTTGAATTTTAGAATTGGGTTTGGAGCCAAAATATATTACTTTCATCTATATATTATTAACACATACACAAGCCTGAGTCAAGCCATATGTCGAGCCATCGAGCCGAGCCACGAGCCGAGCTACGAGCTGAACACCCTTGGCTCGAGCTCGGCTCGATTACAAAACGAGCCAGCTCGGCTCGGCTCGAAAACAAAACGAGCCTTTTCAAGCGAGCTTTTTTCGAGTTTTTTTCGAGCGAGTTTCGAGCAAGCCTCGAGCCGCGGGCTTTTTGTACACCCCTACTTTTTACCTTGGTCAAGTAAATGAAGAAGGAAGAGTATAAATGTGAAATGACATGTTTGCTAGGGGCACATGTTCAACTTAACCTGGTTTTTTAATGAAAATTAGCTTAAAGGATAGAGGGTATAACAAATGTATAAAATAAAAGACATAAAGAATGAAAATTTAACATAAAAGATATATGATGCAACTTCACTAATAATTAAAATACAATTATCTATGATGCAATTTAACATAAAACACATATGCAACTCTCTAGTTTGTTACCTATGTCTAATTTTTTTTTTTTTTTTTTTATCATTTTATCTATATGCCATTAGTAGACTTTTAAGGAATATAATGGATTACGTATCATTGTTATTGTCGTCACGAAATTGAAATGTAGAAAAACCCTTACAGGTGTAGGAAATTTATAAAATAATTTGTACAAAGTACAATGTCTAAAAACAATTAAATCTATATTGTGTTGCTATATTATTTCAAAATACAGAGAAAGTATACGGTAGAAAGAACATTAACATAAGAAGTGTAGGACGCCACAAGGGGATGAAACCTGTAAACCATAGTTAAGTCTAATAAACTCAACCCCGATTGATTAAAAAGGTAATTTAGACTTTTTTTTTTCTTTCTTTCTTTAACCTCTAATTCAAATTCAAATTCAATTCAAATTCGATTAATTATATTCGACAATCCAATTTATAACAAATTCATATTCAATTCAGGATCGATTAACTATATTTGATTGAAAAAGTTTAACGAATCTCAAGTAATTAACAATAGTTGTCGCGGATTATCTGATGCTCTGTTTTTTCATTCAATTTTACAATCTTTGTTCACGATCGATCATGAGTGTTGATCCTATTAGTGACTTAGCTTTACATGTTGATTATATGTTATTAATAAAAAACAACGATCATGGAGGTATTGTAGAGAGAGAACGAAGTACAACAAGGTTTTTTCATGATCAGTAATATGATGAAGAAGACAAGACACATGCGGTGCGTTTTTATTTACTGAGGGTTGAACAACGTGCGTTTTTTTTAAAATAATATGAGGTTTCATACTTTTTACAAGTGCGTATGTTTAAAAACGCACGTTTAATTAAAGAGTACAATTAAAAACGCACCTTTTATTTTAGTGGAATAAAAATATGCGTTTATTTTGAAAGTGCAATTAAATTAACGCACATTTATTTTTAGTGGAATATAAACGTGCGTTTATTAAAAATCATATCTTCTTCCTCAGAACAATCATACTCTGTTTTAGCCTTAATACTCCGTTTCTCTTCACAACCATCAAACATCACAACATCTTCCACATTAACCCCTTCACACATCAATGAAGAATCTTGAAGGAGGATCGGTAGCTTGGCTTAGTTTTAGTGGATGATTCCATCGGAGAATGCAATCCAAGTCATCGCCGGTTATTTTCAATTATGTTTAATCTATCTTTCGCAATTATATATGCACATGCACACCTTTTTGAAGAAACAACAAGTGTAACCTACCTTAAAGGAAAGGTAGGTTAGGTTTCACACACGTGTTTACTCAAGTTATAATCCTTCACTCACACTAATGACTAAAACCGAAACCCTAGAAGGTGATGAGAGAGTGTAATGCATGCAAGAAAGTAAGTACACGAAGGTGTAAGTGGTTTGGTCTAGTTCGATCTACGTCCACTGTGAAATAAGATATCTTTTATTACTTGAGTTATTACACATACAAGGAAAAGTGTTACAAGTGTTCTAAGATTATCTCTCTCGATGCTCTGTGTTCGGTATGCCCATAATTGTCTGAGGTTGTGAACCCTTATAAACGAGGGGTAGCCTCCTTTTTATAGGGAATCCATGGGCCAACCGTTATGGCCCATGGTTGTGGTAATGGGCTTGGGCCCGGATACTGTAGCAGTCCTATTTTAGCCCATGAAGTTGGTATGGAGCCACGTGACAATTAATGTTGATGTGAGAGAAGGTAGATCCGCCCTGCAGGATCTCCACGTGGCGCAACGTGATTGGCCAGGTGGCGCTTCAACTGACACAACATGGTTGACCTGCTGGTGGCGTCTCGACATGACGTCTGGTAGCAGGTGAACATGCGTGAACAGTACTCTGACGAGCACTGTTCACTGTAATATGATGGAAGCATGGGAGCAGTCACGTCACTATTCAGTGTCAGGGGTTGTTGGACGACCTCTGACACGTGTTGCTTTCTGATAGGCGCAGAGTGCGCTATGCCTCTGACCGGGTCTTCTTCATTCTTGAGCGTCCGTATATCCTCGTACTAGAAGACGATGTTAGTCGAATATTCCGCGCGTCACCCTTCTGATGTAATCCTGCGCGGAGTGCTGAGGTCCTGCGCAGGCTTTATCCCGCGGACATCAAGAGATTGATGTCGTTTATGGAGTGAAGTTGTCTTCCGCGGATTAGGCTTTTCCACGGTTTCTTTGTAGTTGATGTATTTTATGGGATAGGGCTGTAATCCGCGCCAGGATTAGGTACCTTATCTCTTCACTTTTAATGTGCGATTGATATTTTTATTATAAGGATCTGAATATGAATTATGTGTCACTTGTACATTTTTCTAAGTTTGATAAATAGTGCCGAGACGCACTGAATGTGTTTGATATTTTCAATTGTCTATATGGAGAAGGTTGGTCTCTAAAGTAGCCATGAAGAAAGTGGGTAAAGAAGTTATTAAGTACTTGGGAGACTACCAATTCGGGGTGGGGATCCCCAATGGGGCAGAGGCCGTGTTGCACAGCGCTAACAGGTTCCTCAGTTCCTTTCATGCAGACGGCTCTCTGGCCATGCTCACGGTTGATTTTTCTAACGCCTTCAACGTAGTTGACCGATCTGTTTTGTTACGGGAAGTCCATCGCCATTGCCCCTCCATTTTTCCGTGGGTCAAATTTTTGTATGCCCAGCCAGCTAGGTTATATGTTGGGGATGAACGCATTGGAGCCTTTACGGGGGTTCAACAAGGGGACCCCTTGGGACCTTTGCTTTTTTCCCTTGCCTTACACCCCCTAGTGCGCCAAGTGCAGGAAAACTGCAACCTCCCCTTCCACGCTTGGTATTTAGATGATGGGACGATCATCGGGGACGCTGTGCAGGTTGCTAAGGCCCTGGAAATCATTAGTTCAGAAGGACCATCATTGGGACTCAACCTTAATATCAAGAAAACAGAGATTTTTTGGCCAACCTGCGATGGGGTGAAGACTAGGCCAGGGCTATTCCCTAGTGATATTGGACGGCCTGAGAGAGGTGTCAAACTGCTGGGAGGGGCAGTCAGTCGCGATGCTAGCTTCATCTGTGATTTGTCCACTAAAAGGGCGTCACGGGCTGTGGATCTTATGGGGCTCCTCCCTCGTCTGCGGGATCCGCAAAGCGAGCTCCTCCTGCTCAGATCCTGTATGGGAGTCGCAAAGTTGCTTTTCGGTTTACGAACATGCCAGCCCCCCTTTGTAGGCAGCGCTGTCTCATGTTTTGATAAAGGCCTCCGGGAGGCAATTGAAGATATTGTAGTTTGTGGGGGGGCATATTTTGGGGACCTCCAGTGGCGGGTCGCAACCTTACCGATGCGGCATGGTGGGTTGGGCCTTCTCTCGGCCCGGGATGTCGCCACTTATGCCTTTGTGGCGTCCAGATCTCAATCCTGGGGGTTGCAAGACCATATTTTACGTAACAGCGGGGTCGATAACATGGATCCGGATTATGTTTGCGCTTTGGAACGCATGCATGAAAATCTCCCTGACTTTGATCTTGGCGGTTTCTCCAATAAAGACACCGCCCCCAAAAAGCCACAAAAAACCTTGGCGAATGCTTTTTATTGTCAAATCGCACGAAGTCTGAGGGAAGATTTTTGCTTGACCCCACGCCAGAAAGCCGTCATGGAATGCTTACAGAGGCCCCACGCCCAAGACTTCCTAATAGTTATCCCTATCGAAGGGTTGGGGCAACGAATGTCAGCCGTGGAATATAGAGCAATCCTTAAATATCGTTTGATGATTCCCATTTTTCCCGATGACGAAACATGTCCGGTCTGCCGTAAAGCGTGTTTGGATAAATATGGGGAGCATGCCCTCCATTGTAGAGAGTTACCGGGGTTTAAGTACAGGCACGATTTCGTTCGGGACGTTTTAATGGATATTCTTAGACGAGCAGGGATCTCGGCCAAGAAAGAGGCCCCAGTTAACTTTCTTACAGACCCGGCAGAAGGGAGGTCCACTTTACGTCCGGCTGACCTACTAGTGTTTGGATGGGAAGGTGGGAAACACGCATGCGTGGACCTTACGGGTGTGTCTCCTTTAGCGGGATTCAGGGAGAGTGGGTTTAGGGATGGCAATCAAACCCGAACCCGATGGGTAAACCCGAAACCCGACACATTTGGGACGGGTTTGGGGTTGGGTAATCGGGTATGGGTCCGGGTATGGGATTAATTTTTATTTTTTTCGCGGGTTTGGGACGGGTTTGGGATTTGATGATATACCCATTTACCCGACCCGATTACCCGATAAAGTATACCCGTTTACCCGATTAGATACCCAATATAATTTCTTATATATCTTTTTAAATATGTATGCATAATATATGTAATTTTCCATCTAGATTGCCATATTATGCTAAAAATTACCAAAAATTAGTGTATACTATTTGTTATCTATAGCTTTGACTGTTTTTATATGATTTAAGTATTTTATATTTATACATTATAATATTTACATATATATTTAATAATGCTAAATGTAATTAGTTAGTAGTTATCCAATAGATACCCGACGGGTTTTTGGTCGGATATACCCAATGGGTAAGTTTTTAAAATTAATGGGTTTACCCGAAACCCGCGGGTATACCCGATACCCGATGGGTAATTACCCGACACAAACCCGACGGGTTTTGGGTCGGGTTTGGGACAAGCATACCTAATCGGGTATGGGGTTGGGATTACGTAAACCCGCCCCAAACCCGACCCATTGCCATCCCTAAGTGGGTTCGTGGCGGGGCAAGCGGTAATTAGAGCAGAATCGAACAAGGTGGCAAAGCATGCTAAAGCGTGTGAGGATAACCAACATGCTTTTGTCCCTTTAGCCTTTGACACTTTTGGCTCATTGGCCCCGGAAGCGATCAGATTTCTGACGAGAGTCCAGCGGGTGGTCCACAGCAACTTCTCGACTCCCCAGGGGCGAGGATTTGTTTTCTCTAGATTATGGTTCTCTATCCAGAAGGGGGTGGCGGCGCAGCTTGTTGCCCGCCTACCTGCTATTCTTATGTAATTTGCCTCTTTTGTTGAAATGGAAATTATTATTATTCCTTTAAAAAAAAAAAAAAAAAAAAAAATTGTCTATCTTTCGTTAGCGGATGCATACCTTTTTATGTGCGTTTGATATTTTTTTTGAAAGGCAATGTGCGTTTGATATTACCATTACATTAAACGCATGCATATCATAACAATAGTTCACAAAAATTTAAAGTGCGTTAGTAAAATAAATAAGTGTGTTTCAATTAATGAACGTGCGTTTGTTTGTCTCACCCAAATAGTTTTAAATGCACGTTACATATAGAACACGTATGTACGTGCGTTTAACACACTCTATTATCACCAACTTCTTTTTCTTCTGCAACTTTTGTTAACCTAATTTTTATGTTTAATCCTTATTCTTGAAATACAATCGAAAGTATTTCACAACTATAACGAGCGTTTATTCATAATCCTATGTTTATCGTCTCAGTATAATCCTCTGTTTTCTAATTTTTAGATTGAAACACTGTTCTTACGTTTTCGTTCAATGTAATCGAGTTTTATTTGTTTTTTTTATTGTGTAATCTTTCAAAATGTTTAATCGATTTGAAATCGTTTAAATTAAGTTCGATTTAAGCCTCTGTTGAACTAAAAAAAGTTTTGAACGTTTTTCCTAATTTACCCTTTGTTAAAGCCAACCATGATTAAGGTTGATAATTAACATCATGACACTGCCTAAATGTAATGGTTGTGGATCCTTCCTACACTTTATACGTTAATAAGCCTTTCTATGTTATCTCTTCTCCAAAATATATGTTCATTATCTTATTCCATCTCTCACATTCACCATTCAACCTATGTTATACTTATGTCCATCTCTCACCATTCACCATATTTACTATATTTTTTTAGTGATATTAAATACATACTGAAAGAGAACGTAAGTGCGTGTGAAGAGGGGGCAGGCAGGGGCGCAGCTTCTTTAGGACCCGAGTACTTGTTAATAAAGAATAATATTACTAAACAATGCCGCAACATTATTATCATGCACATTGGGCATTTACTAAGCCCCAATGGAAAGGGATTTTGTAGATAGGGAATGGACTAGGTATGAAACCCAAAAGTATGGGGCCTATTTAGCAAGTGCCTAGTTGTGTGGATTGGGACTTAATTGAAAGACATGTCCTGCTAAATAAGTTCAAACCCCACATCACCACATGTCCTTCTAAGTTTTTCTTTAAATCTATAAAAGTTTATAAGAGTACCGTCCACTTTATCCAAAATATTACTCACACTCAATAACACCTAACAATGAATTAAACATAACTATAACTCACACTCAGGGAATCATTAATCGACACACATTACTAATTCCCCAACTAGTGATGTAAACAAGCCGAGTTGCTTGTGAATTACTCGAAATCGGCCCGCAAAAAGATCAACTTAAGCAAGCTTAGACGAGCATGATCCCCATCTCAAGCTTTTATTGGAGCTATTTTAATAAACGAGCTCAAGCTTCACATATATGTTTGACTAGGCTCAAAACCTAGACAAGTATTATTTATATAACTTTTATTTACTATATCATATATATATATGTCTACGTAATACTTAATATTATATATAAATTTATAACATAGATAATTAAATACACATCATATAAATGTAAAAATTATAATCATAGCTGAACCCGAGCTTGAAGAACTACTTAAGAGCTGAGCCTGAGCTAGAGCTATGTTAGGTTAAACAAACGTTACAAACCTCACCCAAGCTTAGGAGAGCTCGGGCTTGGCACGTTTACACCCTTAAACCCTGTGTTTTAAAAAGCGCGCCTCGAGCGCGCTTAAGCGCGAGGCGCATCGAGGCGCCAGGATCTGCGCCTTATGTAACCCAAGGCGCACCTTGTACAAGAAGCGCAGGAAAAGCGCGATTTTTTGCCTAAAAAATCCCCTGAGGCGCGCGCTTTTTGTACGGGAGGTGTTTTTATGCTTAAAATTGTTATATATGTAGCTAAAAGGGTTGTTAAATCATGTATAAACCTTATTTGTATCTATATTTTGGGTAAATGATGCTAAAAACCTATAGCATATATAAAAAAAATTATATAATCGTCTTGCGCTTCGCGTACGAAAATCCCACCGCTTTTGCGCTTCGCGCCTCGCGCCTCGGTTTTGGACCTCGTCGCTTTAGTGCGCTTCACGCTTTTTAAAACCAAGCTTAAACCCAACCCATCAGGAGCCATTGGACATCAACAAGCTTAATAGGACCCACTAGGCATGTTTTGCTCTCTTTATTCATGTTTCATATGAACACGTGTGTGGTGTTTCAGGTTAACGAGACCTTGGTGCATTCTGCACATGTCGGTTGGCATACCAGGTTTCTAGATCACCACCACTGATGCATTCAGCAATGGCGTTGGAATAAATCTTACCGGCTTCTAAGCGGAACTTGTGGTAGCTTAGAACTAAATCTGTAGTTTACTCTATATATGAAAATAAAATAAAATACGAAACATATAAATAGAAAACGATTGTGCACATTTCAGATCAACACATAATAGTTAGTTAGAGCATACAAAATAAGTTGTTCAGATTTACATCTGGATGTACCATTTCAAAAGCAATAACCCCCCAAGCAAGTGGAACCTTTCATTTTCGAAAAACCCAAATTCAGGTCTTAGTAATTGTAATTGATTTTCTTTGACCTGTAGAAATTTCCTCTGCAGTGACTATAAGGATTCCATTAGCATCTATATTGAAGCAAACCTCTAGTTCTGATTCCCCATTGAAACCTGGAGTAAGCCCACAAAGGTCGAACGTGCCAAGTAATACATTGTCCTTAGCCATGTTGCTCTCACCTTGATACACCGATATAGTTACATATGTAAAGTTCTTGTCTGAATAATATATATCTTTCTTGCATGTGGGTATGGATGTGTTCCTGGGAATAACCACAGACATCTTATCCCTCACTCCATCTATCGTCGCCTTAATTCCTAACGAGAAAGGGGTGACATCTTGTAACACAGTGTCCCACATCACATTATCATTATTTCCAGTTAACTTTGCAGCCAAGATTGCAGCACCGAATGCAACAGCCTCATCACCGTTCATGTTCTTGCAAAGAGTCTTCCCATCGAAAAACTCCTCCACCAATCGTTGAACCTTTGGAATCCTAGTGGACCCCCCAACAACAACCACCTCGTCCACGTCCTTCTTCTTTATCTCCCCATCAAACAAACATTTTTCCACTAACTTAATGCATTTCTCAAAGTAACTTGAATTTAGCTCCTCGAATTTGGCTCGACGTATTTTAGTGGAGAAGTCAATGCCTCCATACAAGCTGTCAATTTCAATTGGAGCAAAAATAGCTGATGACAAATCCCTCTTTGCTTTCTCACAAGCAACTTTCAACCTCCCCATTGCTCTAGGATTTCTTTTTAGATCCTCCCCATGTTTTTTCTTAAATTCTTGTACGCAGTAACTAACAAGTGTCATATCAAAATCCTCACCGCCTAAATGAGTGTCACCCCCAACCGCTTTCACATCAATCACTCCCGTTTTACTGATTTTCAAAAGAGACACATCAAAGGTTCCGCCGCCCAAATCAAACACCAAAACATTTCTTTCATTATGCCAACTTTCATCAACCTTATGGTCCAAGCCATAAGCAATTGCAGCTGCAGTAGGCTCGTTTATCAATCGCAGCACATTGAGGCCTGCAAGGGCTCCCGCTTTCTTTGTTGCCTCTCTTTGATTGTTATTAAAATAAGCAGGAACAGTTATGACAGCATCTGTTACCTCTCTTCCAGTAAATGCTTCAGCACACTCTTTCATCTTCTTGAGAACCATGGCTGATAATTCTTCAGGTGCATATTTCTTCTCTTCACCCTGCCACTTAACTACAACGGTTGGCTTCTCAGCCGGCCCTTCAACAATCTTGTAAGGCAACGACTCCATGTCCTTTTGCACTTGAGGATCATGGAATTTGCACCCGATCAAACGCTTCACGTCTGTAAATTAAACAAGAATGATTAGCAACAAATAATAAAAAAGAACTTCCAAACAGCTGCATGGGCTCACAAAGCCTTGTCCTAAACAGCCCAAACAGATCCGTCCTATAAATTCTGGTCCTTCAACCGAAAAGGAAAAACCTAGCTGGTATTGGCATTAGGGCCAGACCAACTTGTGCACCTCTATTCCTAAGGAGAATGTAGAATAACAAGTAAAAAAAAAAAGAAAGAAAAAAAAAAAAAAAAAAGCCAATGATCTCCAGCCTAGCTGGTTTGAGGTGGGAAGGTTTACCTCCTTGGAGGGTTCCTGCTCGGGTTTGGTCTCAGGTTCGAATCTCACGCTCCACCGAAAAAATAACCGCTTGGGTTTGAAAGGAAAAACCCGTGTGCTGCTATGAGATTCGATCCTGGGCAGTGGTCGCTTTATAACACTGGATTTACCGCTGAAACACTACTTTCAAAAAAAGTAAAAAAAAAAAGACTTGCCAAAGACAGTGTTGGTAGGATTCCTTGCAATCTGGTTTTTTGCACCCTCCCCTACTAATAACTCTGAATCATTGAAAGCTACAAAAGACGGTGTGATATTGTTTCCCTGTTCGTTAGGTATGACCTCCACTCGCTTTTTTGCATCAAACCAGACAGCAGCACACGAGTACGTGGTTCCAAGATCAATACCAATTGCGGCACCCTTTACCTTTTGAGACATTTTTTAACCTGAAAGGAAACCGAGTGCTGTTCAGTCGAGACAAATCCAAATAACAAACGAATATAATGGTGTTGAATATGTGTGAGACTAGAGTCGTTCAAAATGGATGGACTAATTAATATTCAAAAAAAAAAATGTTTCTCTAAGCATTAGAGCTGAAACACGAGTGATGACAAGAGTACGTGTTGAACAAATACTATCATAATTAACATAACTAACGATTGATGATCAACTTAGCATGAAACCCTTAACTCACTACATGGTGTTCGAAAATCAACTTAAGTAAGCATAAAAATAAGAATGACTGAGTTCCTGTATATCAGTTGGCTATGTATAGTATACTGTATTTTTTAACATATAAACCTTGCTTGGAATATATTTTGTTGCTAAAAGCTGTAAAGAAAACGAAAGCTGAACCCCTGATTTCTCACACTTCGCGTGGTTAGGGTTTTAATCTTTGAAATTTGAATGAAGGTAACCCAACCGTTTATCCACTCAAACACGCCCTTCTTTCTTTTCTTTTCCAAGATATTATTTAATGATCTCCCGCTTATTTTTTCAGCAGAGTTATTTCCAATTTAGGTGTTGATTGTTTTTTCTCAGAAGCACTTCTGACTTCTTTTGTCTGCGTCATGCAGACGCGCGCAAACATTTGGGCTCTGCAGATTGTTTGTTTTTTGGAAGACCTTTCACTCAAAAAGGTCTTCCTGACCTCTTCTTGGTGCAGACTTGTTCCAAAGTCTTCTAAGCTCTTCAAAGGTTTTCTCCACTTCTCTTCTCCTCACCCACCACCACCACCACCCACCACCACCACGGTCCACCACCACCTACCACCGTCCACCACCTACCACGGTCCACCACCACCACCACCGTCCACCACCACCACTGTCCACCACCACCATCCACCACCACCACCGTCGACCACCACCCACCATCAACATCGTCTACCACCACCACGGTCCACCACCACTACCACCACCACCACCAAATGACGGTCCACCACCACCGTCCGCCACCACCATGGTCCACCACCACCTACCACCGTCCACCACCGCCCAACACCACCACCACCGTCCATCACCACCACCCACCACCACCACCACCCACCACCACCACCACCCACCACCACCACCATCGTCTACCACTAGATTGATGTAAAAAAATCAGTTTATTTAAATTTCAGTTTATTTCAGCAGCTTGAAGACATCAACAAACAAACAGTCTTCTTCTTGCAGAATGCAGACCTTTGATCCACCTCTTCTCCTGCAGATGTCTGCAGATGTGGTCCGCAGACTGCAGATCTTTTAATGCAGAAAAAACAAACAGCACCTTAGACTACAAGGGGAAGAGGGGGATGAAGCGTCATGTGACACTTGTGAGGTCTACGTGTGAAAGGTGAAAATTGTGAGGGGGGAATATTATTATTATATATATATATATATATTAATATTATTAAGTTAAGAAAAAAAATATATATTAATACACTAATGGATATACCCGATACCTGTATGTTAAAACCCGATGGGTAATTATATACAATGCAAAACTATGAAAATTAAGTTAATGAACACAACATTTTAAGTTAAGAAAAAATATATATACATGAAAAACATAAGGTGTATTTTTTTTAATACACTAACGGATATACCCGATACTCGTATGTAAAAACTTGACGGGTAATGGGTCATGTATGAAACAAGATTTTACAACCAGGTATGGTATGGGATTAGTCATACCCGACAATTTCAAGTTAAAATTCAAAATTAATCAAGTTTGGCGTACAAAATACAAAACAAAAATACAATAAAAAAGATGGAAGATTAACACGTTGCTTAGGATGTGGGTGTGGTCTAACCCCACCTACATCGCCCTCCTCTGCCATGACAGAGCGTTATCCATAGCAGTGCCAATGACTTAGCAGCGTTTAAACATTCGAACACGTGGAGGGAGTGGGACCACCTTGAAGCAACCGATCAGATTTTTTTTCTTTAGTTTGAAGGGGACGCTAAACTACCTAATGCGTGTTAAATGGGGGCGTCATTGTTGCCCCATAGCCTACGTGTCGCAGATGAGGCGTCTACATAGCGCTTTAAGACAGGACAATTTTTAACTATTTATTTATTGGTATCATGTTGTGGTAATTCTGGATTGAATTCAATTCCATCATCGGATCATGAGGATATGTTGTTGGGTTGATTTAGCAACCCAAAAGATGAACCTTGTAAACGAATGTTTTCATCCGCTTTTCATATTGGTGTCATCAGTCGTGACCATTTATATGCTACAATATCAAAAAAAAAAAAAATGAAAAGATTTTTTTTTTTTTTTTTGGTTAATAATATTTCTTTTTATTCATAGAAAATCGCGAAAAATTACATCAAGATAGCAGGCAGGCGAGCAACAAACTGCGCCGCCACCCCTTTCCTATTTTTATTTCCTATTTTTATTTTTAACAGTTCAACTTCATGCCCTGGCTTCTACGTAGTGTACTCTTAGACTATAAGGAATGGGGGCGGGAGAGGGGCGGGAAGGGGGGGAACACCGCCGCCACAGGGGCGGGAAGCTTGGCGTGGGGCTGGGGGCGGGGAGGGCTTCACCGGCGTGGGGGAGTAGGGGGGACACGTGGCAGGCAGGTATTGGTCAGGTTTTTTTTTTTAATTTTTTTTTAACTTTAACACAATATAATATTATTTCCTTCCCCCCCTCTTCCCCCCCTTCCACTCCCCACAATTATTTTCCCCCCCACAAGGGTCCCACAAGTGCCACATGACGCTTCATCCCCCTCTTTCCCACCCCCCACTCCTTATAGTCTTACATGTAAATTAAACACAACATAATATAAGTTAAAATATACACTATAAATTATTGATTATAAATATAGGATGTAGCTTATGAAAATCAAAACCCCCCAAGTTTGAACGCAAGTCCAAATTAAACAAGTGAGTGATCACATTTGTTGGACCAATTTCAGGTCTTAGCAATTGTAACTGATTTTGATTGACCTGTGGATATTTCCTGTGCAGACACCCTAAGGATCCCATTAGCATCTATATTG
Source organism: Ambrosia x helenae (assembly GCA_030844895.1). NCBI lineage: Eukaryota > Viridiplantae > Streptophyta > Magnoliopsida > Asterales > Asteraceae > Ambrosia > Ambrosia x helenae. Next base: position 1,761,611 of record CM061230.1, on the reverse strand, counting down.
AACCAAATCTCTAGCTGCGACATCCCATTGGAACCTAGTTTAAGGCCGTCAAGGCGGAACTTGCCAAGAAATATGTTGTCCTTCACTTTGACGTTCTCGCCTTGATACACAAAGATAACCACTGATGTTTTGTTAACACGCGAATAATATATTTCTTTCTTGCACGTCGGTATGGATGTGTTCCTGGGGATAACTACACCCATGCTACCATATACTCCATTTTTCTCGATTGCTACACCCAACCGCTTTGACATCAATGACTCCTGTTTTACTGATTTTCAAAAGAGATACATCAAAGGTTCCACCGCCCAAATCAAACACCAAAACATTTCTATCATTATGCCATGTTTGGTCAGCCATATAATCCAAACCGTAAGCAACTGCAGCTGTAGTAGGTTCGTTTATTCTAGCAATCTGGTTTTTCGCGCCTTCGCCTACCAATAACTCTGCATCATCGAATGCTACAAAAGACGAGGTAGTATTGCTTCCCTGATCATTAGGTATGACCTCTACTCGGTTTTTTTTCTATCAAACCAGACAGCAGCACATGAGTACGTCGTTCCAAGATCAATACCAATCGCATCTCCTTTAACTTTTTGAGACATTTTTCAACCTGAAGGGAAACAATAGAATTACTTTCAGAGTGAAGACAAATCCAAAAGATAAGTGAATATGATGGTTTTATAGTGTTATTGTGTGATTAAAAATGGCGAACATCTCAATATCCCATACGTGATTATCCTTCCATCCAGTGGCGGCACAATCTTTTTATAGGAGTAAAGCAAACCATAAAACCTATGACGGACAATAAATGGATGATAGACATAAGACATAGTCAAATAAGATTAGTAAGAACCTTTTATTTATAGACTCATGTTACGGTGAGAAACAACATTTATATAGGTTTGATTAAGCCATAATTAATTAACCAAAATATTTGTCTTGGTGTGTGACATAATCATTAGCGGAGCTTGAATAACATTAACCACAATCGAAACATTTGAATCCTATGTGCTAGAGGAAGTACAAGCACATGAATATATACATAGCAATAATTGTGAGATACGCTAAGAAAATTTTTTTGGTGAGCATGAGGAAGTGGGAAGTTACACGTGCAAACACATGAATATATAAATAATAATAATTTATGAGATACGGTTAACAAGAAAATAGGGTGACAATGGAGAATAGGAAGTTACATTATTTTATTACTACACGGTGTGGTCATGGCCTTAAGGGGGCATGGAACGACACGTGACATAAACCTCAGCGTTGGGGGCAAGTAACAGGAACGGACAAAATCGGCCGGGTGGTGCTGGTAGCGTGGACGGTGGGCCCGTGATGGGGTAAAAATGATAGGATGCGTTTATATATAAGAGTAAATTAATTCTTTTTTTATTTTTTTTTTTTGTTTTTTAAAGGAGTCATGGGGACCAACGGTTCTTTTTTCATATCCATCAGGGAGTTGCCACGTCACCGTGCTCAGTTGCTCCATGTCGGTGGAAAATCCCATAGGGGTTGCCCCACGTCGGTCTCCACGCTAGACCTAGGGTGGTGTGGCTGTCGTGGAGGGGCTTCACACCCCCTTCCACACCCTCACACTATGCAGTCTAAGAATTTTTAAATTTCCTCCTAAACTATGAATTGTGTAATGTACATGTTTTCAAGCGTTTTAAGCAAAAAAGAAAAAAAAAACTGAGCTTTTTTTTTTAAATAAATCCATGTGGCGAGGAACATAGACACTACCAGGGGTGTGCAAGGTTCGGTTCCATTCGAGTATTAGCCTTAGCTAAAACCAAAGTCACCCGCTAATTTGTTTTATTAACCGGTTAGTTTTCGGTTAATTAGTTAGGATTATCAGTTAGATTGTCGATTCTCGGTTCGAATCTATTAATAACCAAAACAAAACTTGGGTTAGATCCTTTTTTTCATAAAAATACATTAAATATATATATATATAATATATATATAAATACATGAATCTGAGATATAAAAGATAGATACCTTGGTTGATTTCGGTTCGTTTTCTTTTCAGTTATTGTTTAATCCTAACATATCCTTTTTAAATTAAAAAACACTATAACAATACTATATTCAAATTAAAGAGAATACAATGCTCATTTATACGGTATAATACTATTAAGAAAATATTAGCGTATGAAAAAAGTTATGAACGTTTAAAAATTGTGGTGGTACTTTGTTAAAATAAGTGTGCAAAAATATATTTACTTTTTAAACAAATAAAATTTGAGGTATGAACATCCATCTATGCTATTGTTTTTATAGTCATTATTTACTTCACACACTAGTGTTCACCCATGTCCATGATATAGTCACCATGTATAGGCATCCATTATCTTAGAACACCACTAATAAAAACTTGTTTTATGAAAACACATTGAAACTTGACTAGATATGTTTGTATGCGTGTGATGTATATATGCATAGACATGTATGTTTTTGTCACAATACTTGTATATTGAAAAGGTTTAAAGTGTACATATGTATGAAAGTGGAGCATGTATGTGTGTGTACATAGGTATAGGCGTGTGTGTATATATATATATATATGTAATATGTATGTGTATGACAAATATATAAACATAGGTGTTAATGTGTATGGACTACCAAGATGCATATGTATATGGGTATGTATGTGTAAGTGTAAGTCTCATGGACATAAATACCTATGGTTATATAATGGAATATACATATATAAATATATGTGATGCTTGTGTGTACATATGACAAAGGTCAAGAGTAGTTTTAAATAGTATAACTCGTTTGAATGGAAACACGTGTTCTATAATTAATAACATGTATTAGGAACCAAGATCTATTTTTCCTATCAAAACTATTATTTTCGAGCAACATAAATGTCACCAAGGATAACTAAACAAACCTACCACTAGAGATTGGGTGAACCACGAGTACCATATATTACTTTTGTATAAATCTAAAGTACCCATTTATGTATATAGGACGTATAAGTCAGGATACCTAGTCGTCGGACATACACTCTTGCTAGACTACACACGGACTTGAGGTGAGTTTTTCACGACCCCTTTTTATTGTTTTATATTTTGGGGAAAACATGCATTGTTTACTAGTTTTAGAATGAATTCCTAGCAGACCGGTGTACATGAGACGATATGTTTAGAGTACTCACTAAAGCCCTCGTATATTTAGTTTACCGTAACCATTAGCTATGGATTTAGCCTAGAAACGCTTGAATAGATCTATGGGGTTGACACCCCCACTTTTGGTTAGTCGCTCTAACCCGGATACATACGACAAAAGAGTGCTTGTATTTCTTTTATGATGATACATTGCCTTTATTGTGAGATGTGCGAGGCACCACTCGTTAAGGTTTGGTTATGGACTCATGATGGTTTATTATCATTGATCGTAGCTAGACAATGATGGGTCATTTAAGGATTTCATTAAACTTTACAGTTTTGTTTATTTCCAAAACCTGTGAACTCACCAACATTTGTTGACAAAGTTTTTATGCATGTTTTTCAGGTAACTAAGCTATGGATGGAACTTGGGATATGTTTGGGCATTCATTCACGACTATCACTTTTAGTGTTTTCAAAACTTTTGATCCCGTGATGGGTTTTAAACTGTATTTTGTGATGGTTGTTGTTGTTGAACATGTTTGGTACTTTTATTATTAAATAAATATGAATGTTTGCTCGAATCTTGTGCTTGAAAACCTTTCGTGGTTGCATCCTGTGTTTTCGCCTATGCGGGTGTGACAAATTACCAGGGTGAGATCGAGAGACAGAGTAGAGTATAGAGTTTTTTTAGGGTTAGGCTTTTAATTGGGCTTTTTATTTGGGTTTTCTCTAAAGAAAAAAAATGGCTAAATCAAACAATTGGACTGTACTTCTCAAAATGGGTCCAAAAGAAAAAAAAACAAAGAAAACGATAAACTCGGTAAAACAACCGATATTTTGGAACCTTGTATTGTCCGATATATCGTTTGTTTTGGTTTATATAATATACCTTTTATTTTTTTAAAAAAAAACGGGGGGTCGAAACCATGTATACTTAAAAAATTCTATACGGATACCAGGGGCGATCCTTAATAGGGGAGGGGAGGGGCGGCCGACTCCCCCGAATTTTCGCTTAGACGTTCCGATTGTGTAGTATTCGTATAGAAATTTTTTGGTATATAAGGTTTCGACCCCCTAAAACTGGTTTTCGACCCCCCGAAACTAGTGACTTTCGACCCCCCGGTGACTTCCGACCCCCAAAGTTTCGGGTCAAGATTCGCCACTGACGGATACTATATAATCGAAACTTCTGAACAAAAATTTCAAGGGGTCGGCCGCCCCTCCCCACCCTAACCAACCTATGCCCCTGCTCGTTTAGTTGTTTATGAAATTAATAGAATCGATAAAAGTGCTTGTGGGTCAGCTTAACCCGACTCAAGTTACTCAAACCTTTTTGACATACTCATTCTTATATGAGAAATCTGAAAAAGAAAAACCAACCTAGCATCTTATTGGACAAGCCAAGGAACCGGCACAGGTCATCGCACGGTCTGAAGATGACGGCATACCATTGGTATCAATTTTTTTGAACGATCAACAAACTTTTTATTCAAACCAAACGGCTAGCGCGACGCTAGCCAATCACCAAGTACATTCATACACCAAGATGATCAAAGTAAACCATACAGCAAAATTATACCTACTTCCTATCTTATGTAAATGAAAACTCCTCCATAGATTCCAATCAAGATTATTCATTTTGGCTCGTGATCTAATCCATAAATAGCTTAGCGTCTTCACCTAGCCAAGGGTTTGGCTAATCAAACAGTGATATTGGTTGAAAACTAAGTTGTTCCTTGCCCTCCATTAACACCAAAGGGTCGTGAGGCATATTGTGTGTATCGTCTTCTTTCTCTTTGTTGAACCATCTTCAAATTCCGCGAGATCCAATATGTCTTTAATCCCAAATGCGAAGAGCGGCTTTAGTTTGCACCATTGAGTGACTAAATTCCACACAGTTTGAGCATATTAGCAGTCGACTAATACATGGTCAGTAGCTTCTTGGTAGTCTATGCAGAATGGACATAGAGTAGAGCCGACGTTTACGTTCCTTCTAGCCAAAGCTGTTCGAGTTGGCAACCGGTTCAAAAACGCCCTCCAAGCTAGTATCTCTACCTTCCGAGGAACCCACAAGTTCTTTTTACACTTATAATTCGGCACCGAGTTAATCATTAAACCCAAGTATTCCTTTAAATCTTTCACAGCGTATTGTCCCAACCCATTTAATGCCTAGCCCCATTGATCCTTTTCCGAATTGACTGTACATGAACCCTGTAGAGCCGATAATTGTTGGAATTACAAACTTTTAGCGGCAGTAAGGTAATCCCTCTTCCATTCCCAGGTTCGAACCCCAACCCCTTACCCACCCTCTCGGCAACTCGACACATCTTGTTTTTCTCCAAAGCGAACATATTAGGAAAGAGCTTGCACAAAGTAGAGTCCCTAACCCATTTATCAACCCAAAACCCAATGTCCAACCCCCCGCCCAGTTTCCCGATGATCAAATCTAATACGTCAATCCCAACCCGAAGAAGATCCCCCACTGAACGACCTATTTGTTTCCATGGACCCGAATGACTAAGCTTGACCGGAACATAGCACCAACCCCTTGAACTACTATGAATTGACCATATCGTCTTCCACCAAAGTGTATTCTTTTCGTTTTTAAACCACCACCACCATTTTGCCAACAATGCGAGATTCGCTTCCCTTAAAGACCCAAGCCCAAGTCCGCCATATTCGTGCGCCACCACCACACTATCCCACGCGACCCGGTTCATCTTCGCCTTTTCCTCCGACCCGCCCCAAAAGAAGACCCGTCTGAAGCGGTCAAGAGTATCTAGAACTTTCTCTGGCGCTCGATATAGTGAAAAGTAGTAGGTTGGCAACGAATTAAGCACCGACTTTATCAATACCACATTACCACCCTACTCCCAAAGGAAAGTGTGTTAGCTTTCCTTATAGAAAGTCGTTTACGGAAAGTTTCCACCACCGGATCCCAATGTTTGCTATGATTCATATTGGCTCCCACTTGTAACCCGATGTACTTTACCGGAAAGACACTAACCTTTGATTTAAGCATTGCTGCCATATTTATAATCTCCGCCGACTCCACCCCAATACCGAATAGTTGACACTTTTCCATATTCACCTTAAGGCCGAACACCAAATAAAAGCAACGGGGTATTCTTCTCAAGTTTTTCGCATTCGCCATCGACCACTCACCAAGAAACATAACGTCATCGGCGTACATTAGGTGCAATGATACAAGGCCCGAACTCCCACAATGCAATCCCCTAAACAACCTGACTTGACTGCTTTCTTCATAAACCCCAATAAAGCTTCCATTACAAGAACGAATAGGAAAGGTGAAATCGGATCGCCTTGTCGCAATCCGCGAAATCATTTAAATTCTAGAGTTGGCGAACCATTAACAAGGACCGAAGCACGAGCATTATAGACAATATCAGACATCCAATCCCGCCACTTATTAGGAAACTTCATCTGCTCAAGTATCTTGTCCAGAAACACCCAACTCGCCGAATCATACGCCTTATCGATATCGACCTTGAACAAGAAACCTGACCTTTTCATTCTACGCATCCACCCCACCATTTCATTTATTATTAGTGGCCCGTCCATAATACTCCTTCTGGACAAAAATGTCGATTGTTCCGGCCCCACAAGCTTCCCAATAACCCTCTTCAAACGTTCAGCCAGAACTTTAGAAACAATCTTGTTTACGCAACCTACTAGACTAATAGGCCTAAAATCTGAAAACCCCATCGGGTCTTTTGTCTTCGGAATCAACGCCAAAAAAGACGGTAAACGTGCTGAGTTGAGGTCGCCTTTATTGTGAAATTCCACAAACAAATTAATAATATCCGACTCGAAGCAGCTCCAGAACCTCTTCAAAAACTTGAAATTAAACCCGTGTGGACCCGGGAACTCTTGTTGAACAAAATCAAAATAAGTACCAAAATTGGCAACTAAGTGTTGCAAGAAAGCATGAGCTTCCAAAGAGTTCCCATTACTAGCATCCACATCAAGATCATCTAATTTTGGTTTCACTTATCAGCAATAACCCGCGACTAGTTATACAATTTTCAAGAGAAAGAAAGACCGCGACTAGTTTAGTGAAGAGAAGGAATTTTTACTTTTTGTTTGACTAGATTTTTTGATTTTATACATTCTTGCGTTTTGGCTAGAATTGACACTTTCGTTCTTTTTATTTATAAACGTCGAAATGATCCTGAACTTAACTGAGGGAATTAACATCATTAAACTCAGACACAAGTACACAACTGATGAAAGCAAAGAGTGCTACTAGAATCAAAGTCATAAAATTTAAATTTGGGGCCAAATTTGTAATTTACCTTAAACTATATGAGCATCGGTGTAATTTACTCTTACATTCTATAAGTGAAAGATAAAATATTGGAAACATGTAACGTGTGGGTAATTATAATTTTCCCCTTAATGAAACAATAAAATAATAGAATATACATGGATTAAAGATTAATGAAGGATATAATCATAAAAGATTTTATGATATCGTATATATCGTTAATGATTAAAATAACACACACATATATACACCTATATAGAGTAGGGTTTATGTATAAATGACATTTTTCGTACAAAGTGTTAGAAGTCTATATAGAAATTTTGTTTTAAATTATAACAATGATGTTTTATATTCTTTTAGTATATTATTATAGAGAAAAACACAAAACATAACAATTTAAAACACTATTTAATGTATTCTCAACATTCAATCCAAAATACCATACGAAAAAGTAATCAGTGTGTTTTAAATTCCATGTCTAAAATACATTTGATTGTGTTTTAAATTGTTACGCTTGGTGTTTTTTTATATAATACAATGCAAATGGAATTAAAAATATCATAGCCAAAATTTAAAACACAATGACTACATAGACTTTCACACTTTGTACGAAAATTGTCATTTGTACAGGAACCTAACCTAACAGTGTTAACACACACACACATATATATATATATATATGGGAAAGTTAATTTGAGAACACCTATATTTCGTGCGAACCGTGAGAACGGCATCTAAAACCATTCATATTCAAAATTTCTTTTTACACTTGTCTTTATTACTAAAATACAATCTCAAAAACACAATTTACGCGTAAAAATTCAAACGTATACGAAAATAATTTGTTTTTACACATGTGTAAATTTACTGTTTATACATGTGTAAACTGTTTCATTTACACATGTGTAAAAAGTTAATTTGAAAGTGTGTTTTTGCAAAAAAAGATGAATTATTTGGAAAGAAAATTCATTTATTAATGTTATATTTTAATTATAATTAGGTTTGTATTGAAAAAAAATGATTTTGATTAGTTTTCTCACTTGTTCTCACGGTTCTCGCGATATTTAGCGTTCTCAAGATAACCCTCCCCTATATATATATTCATACAATTGTACTTACCAACATTTTTTACAAGTGGATGGCTGGTAAACGGGTAACAAGTTGCACGATATTCCCTTTTGAATAGCAAAACCGACTCTATTAAAAATAAAACCTTTGTCGTTGGCTGTCGGATAGTTACTATGTATCACATGTTGCACTCGATCTAAGAACTAGATTGCTTCGGAAGCAAGGTTTCCAAAATTATCAAATGCAAAATGCACAAAAACATGTTGGTTTTCAAGACATGTTAGATTTGCTGTATTTTATAAAAACAATTCGTAATACAATTATTTTTATCCATTTTTCTTAAAATTTCAATGTTTCATATTTGTCCACTTTTAACTCAACCTTTACTTCTTCTTATTTTTTTCTTCTTCGTATTTTACCACAAAAATATCATGTGGTTTTCAACAACCTCTTATCACAAATTGTAGAATATTCGTTTTTTCCACGATTTATAATGGTTTTTATTGGTTTAAAAAACTTTGGTACATAAAGCGTTGAAAATCTTAGTAAAAGGCTCAAAAGTAATTTTCTACACTAAAAATAAATATAAGAAAGTAATAATCCAAGACAAAAATTGGTAAACATTAAATTTAAAATTTTCAGCAAAAAATAAAAAATAAAAGATAAATACGTATTGAAATTCATTTAAATATCTACCTCCTTTCACCAAATATGTATTTTGGTACAATATTGCTGCATTTTGCTTTCAAAATATTGTTTTAATTAAATTTTTTTTTTTTAACATAGAAACCAAATATTAGCTATGAGGATTTAAAAGAAATTAACCTTTAAAAAAATATATTAGCTAAGAGGTAATATTACTATGATATCTGTAAGATAATAATACTCAATTCTCATTAATTCAATAGATGATTACAATATATAGAGATTGTGCGAAACCCTAGATAGCCAACCGAGCCCGTGGGCTTCACCATAATAATATAGGTTCCAATACTCCCCCGCAGTCAGAGGGGTAGAGCATTAGACACTCAGACTGGAATACAATAAAAAAATAAACATAAAAGACAGAACAATAATAATAAAAATACTAGTCTCAATCTCGGTTCTTGAATTGTTGGCCCAATATTCTGCAATCTTCTTTGCCAAAAAAACATACCCGTACTGTTCAATAATGACTTTATTTCGGTCCACAAGTTCCCCATGGTGGGTTTTGTTTCTTATTTCTAGAATGATAAACAAGATCCACTAGATCCCAATAAAGTCGCAATGTCATCTTTGTTGGTCATGACATAGAAAAAAAGAGATGAAAGGATAAAAGACATAGAAAGGATAAAAGAGAGGTGGTGGGAAAGAAAAAAAAAAAGATGAAAGGAAGGAAAAATAGACACCCTACGACCGTTGCCGTGAGGCGGTGTGCCAAACCGAAGGCTCGTGACCGTGGTCAGACGACATTCTTTGGTGGTAGTGGACAGTGGTCTGACACAAACAAAAGAAAGAAAAGAAACAAACAGACGCCCGGTGACCGTAGTCGTGCGGCGGTTTGTCAAAGAGATGGTGAAAGCCGGCGACCGCGGACAGGCGACGGATTCGAAAAGAAGCGAGAACCGTAGATTAAAGAGAGAGAGAGAGAGAGAGAGAGATCTGTGGTTTGATAGGCTGAGATTGGTGGCAGTGGACCGTGGTCCGGCGAGAAAGCCGGTCAGAACAGAAACGTGGCGATTCAGAAGGAGCCAATGGCTAAGAAGCTGAATAAGAAAAAAAATATAATTATGCACTTCTAGTTGACGATCGGAAAGTATGTAATCCACCAAAATTGTGTTAAGGTACATTAGGGAATTAATAACTAAATTGAAGTAACAACCATGCACCTCTAATAATTATTAGAGGTTGTGAATAACGAAGGAGAATCAAGGGCACAACACACAACTAGTAGGAACTGTAACTCAACCGAAGTTTACGAATGAAGACCACGAGACTTTATTAAAACATGAAACGAAAAAAAAAACAAACAGTGATGGACATATGAAACTAGAAAACGTAAAGGAAAAAACGGCCAGACAGGACGGCGGCGGCACTGGCGGCCGCCGCCCTGTCTAGGGTTTTTCTAAGGTGGTGACGGCTAGGGTTTGTATTTTCTGGTGGTGCAGCGGAAACGGTATAGAGCCTAGGTTGGCTCTGATACCATGTAAGATAATAATACTCAATTCTCATTAATTCAATAGATGATTACAATATATAGAGATTGTGTGAAACCCTAGATAGCCAACCGAGCCCGTGGGCTTCACCCTAATAATATAGGTTCCAATAATATCACATAATTAGATGTAATAAATCGTGTCACACGGATAACATGAAAAATAAGTAAATGACTATTTATTTATGTTTTTTCAACTTCCATTTTTCTTTTATTTTTATTATTGTAAATAATTTTAAGTATACATTGTTTTATAGTTTTATACTTACAACTTTTAAGATATGATTAAAATTCGAAATGTTTCGTTGAGACGGTCCTATTTATATCTACGTCTCAATATGATTTTTTTTTCAAAAATAAGTTGTGGGTGGTAGTGTACACGTAATCGAAGCAAAACGTATTACATACATGATATCAAAGCCATATCATATTTTAACCTTTTTAATAACTTTCTATACCAAAATCAATTCATCCATAGTTGGCGGTATAAAGTGGAGGAAGGTTCTTTGTAGAAACATATTATTTTGTCGTGTCATAACGGCCGAAAAAGTTGGTATGGTCTCCCTCGTGTTTCTGGGAAGAGTGGTTGTTGGGCGGTTATAGTAAAAAATTGCGAGAAATTTAAATGTGGAGAAAAAAATTTTCTTGATTTTTTGCAGGGTAAGGTTGGCAATGGTTGTAGCATTAGTTTTTGGAATGATGCTTGGTTGTTAAATATCCCTCTCAAGTCCAAGTTCCCTTGATTGTTTCAAGAAGCAAATAATAAGAAAGAGGTGGTTAGCAAGTGTGTCAACAATGGGATGTGGGCTCCAGTTGATTTTTCTCGGCCTATGGGGATTCGACAAGTTCAGGAGTGGGTTGACCTATCTTCGTTGCTGGAACAAGTTCATCTCAACAACACGAAGGATAAATGGGAATGGGATTGTTCTCCTTTCTTCACAGTGGCGGCCGTTAAAAGAAAAATGAAGGACCATTCGGACAAGGAGGTTCATTTTAAACTAAAATGGGTAGCGTGGGTTCCCTTGAAATGTCACATTTTCGCTTGGCGGGCAGAGATGGATAGAATTCCGACAGTGGTTGCTCTTAGCAAAAGAAATGTTTTTATCCCCAATGACCGGTGCAAATTATGTGAGGTTGACTTGGAAACTTCGGCTCACATCTTCGTGGATTGTGGTTTTTCATTTGGAGTATGGTCTACTATTTTGAAGTGGTGCGGTCTAAATGTGCCTCCGGTTGCTGACACGAGAGACCTCCTTTTACTGTACAAACAATCAAGTGTTGGTAAATGGGGTAAGAAGATTGTTCATGGGATCATCATGGCCGGTATGTGGATGATATGGAAAGCTCGAAACGACAAGATTTTCAACAACAAGGAGCCTAAGATTCAATTGGTGATTGGTAGTATAAAATCTACTTCGTTTGTTTGGTTAAAGCATAGGTCCCTTTTTAAGGATCTCCGTTGGGAGGATTGGTGTAATAACCCATTGTACATGTTATAGTTTAGGGTGTTAGTCTTTGTTTTGAGGGCTTCCCCTTTTTGTTTTTAATGAAAGTCAAAGTTCAAAAAAAAAAAGATACTATCAGGTGACATTTTTCTATTCTCTTTACTGAATATCACAAAATAAAATATATTCTTATGGAAAAAAAGCTATACACAACAACACAACACAAATTATTAAGTTACTTAGTTCATGAAGTAAACTTAATCAAAATTCATAAACTTTTTTTTATATATATAAAACTAACAAACTTAGTGATCTATTGATATGCCGTTATCCCTCGTAAAAGTAGTAGGAGTTTAAATATTTGCGACTACACGGATGGATGACAACTACATATACAGAATCAGGTTTTGAAAAAATATATAATAATGATTCATGTCAATAAACTTTTCAAAGAATCATGTCATTATTTGTCAAAAGAAACTTTTTTACCTAAAAGATAATTATGATTACAGTTTTAAAACACCTATTTTCAATTCTTTTTTTCTCATATTTCGTAGAACAACTAATATTCATTTATGTAGAAATAAATATAAGCTAGGGGTGCAAACGAATCGAACGAACACGAACAAGACATTGTTCGTGTTCGTTTGCTAAGGAAATTATATGTTCACGAACAGTTCATGAACACTTACCGAACAAGATTTTTTTGTTCGTGTTTGTTTGTTAAGAAAACACTCGTGTTCGTTTGTTAATTTTGTTCATGAACGCACACGAACATAAATGAACGCTAATGAACACAAACAAGTGTTCATGAACATAAATGAACACAAAGAATTTGTTCATGAACGAAAACAAACACAAACGGACATATATTAATTTTCGAATAAGATTGAATACACATATTAAAAAATTAAGTAGAACACCCAAAATATAATCCAACTATACAAACATAGTTAGTACTTAACATAATATTAGTAAACATACTAAAGTAGTGTCTCAAAAAAACTACGCTTCCATCTTAAACTTGAAGCCTTCATTTACTTAATCTTGAAGTCTCATATACTGACCACACACACATTATTTATTTATTTTGGTAAAATAAATAAACATTAACGAATATAAAATAAAATCGTATGTGATTTTTCATTAAAACAAAATACGAAAGTTACATTACAATAGAAGGTAGACGGGCAACAAGCTGCGCCGCCACCCCTTTTTGGATAGCGAAACCTAGTCTACCAAAGACAAATCCTTGCCCCCTGGAGATGAACTGTTGTTGTTCACGAACACGTTACCGAACGTTCACGAACATAAACGAACGAACGCGACCTCCGTTCATGTTCGTTCGTTTAACTAAATGAACGAAAATTTTTATTCGTGTTTGTTCATTTATTAAACGAACGAACACAAACGAACTTCCTACCGAACAGTTCGCTAAAAATTCAGTTCATTCGTATCCCTAATATAAACCGTAGAAAAAAAAAAAAAAGAAAAACGAAAACAAAAAGGAATCCAACGGCCAAAATTATTTCACATAATTCATGAGGACGAATTTGACAATCTTATACGGACAAAAGCTTGTAGGTACATCCGTAAATAAACCCAATTCCAAACCCTATTACACAACCCAATCGATACCCCCTCATCCCTTTCCCCTCTATATATACCCCCACATAACACTTCATTCTAAACCACCCTAGAGAGAGAAAGAAGCACACACGCTCGCTCTTCTTCATCACTTCTTGACGTTTATTAATCCGTCAAGAAACCGTTAATCATTCTCCAATTCTCCTCTAATTCCGTTATTTTTTTTTATAAACTCCGTTAGTCTCAGTCTCTTCTCATTTGATGCACTTTTCATAATCATGAGTCATTTAGGGTTTAATAATAATAATAATAATAATAATAATAATAAATCATCTGTGGTTAACGTTTACCATGGAGACATTTCTTTAGGTGAATTGGATATTATTCCTACTGGTGATAAGAGCTTCCATTTCCCTAACAACGTGATTAATATCCATCACATTTCTCCCATCAGTGAACGATGCTCTCCTCTCTCTGTTCTCTTAGCAATCTCTTCGTCTTCTGTTCGTTGCAAGCTTGAATCGTTGTCATCTGTTGTTAAACAACCGTTGCTTGATCTCCACGCTTGTTGCTTCTATGAACTTAAGGTAATACACTCTTTTAATTGTTTGTTAATTAGGTATTTTGTTAATTGTGTATTTAATGGTGATTAAATGTTATTATAGACAGCTGTGGTGTTGATTGGGGATGAGGAAGTGCATTTGGTGGCAATGCCAAGTAAATTAAAGAGGTTTCCTTGTTTTTGGTGTTGTGTGGTTCCTGGTCAGTTGTATAATGCTTGTTTATGGATGTTGAACACGAGGTGTCTGTCGATTGTGTTTGATCTTGACGAGACGCTTATTGTTGCGAATACGTTGAGGTCGTTTGAAGATAGGATTGAGGTCTTGACTGGGTGGATTGGGCAGGAGTCTGATCCTGTTAGGGTGTCTGGGATGACTTCTGAGCTTAAACGATATGTTGAGGATCGAGCGTTGTTGAAGCAGTATGCTGAGAATGATGTGGTTATGGATAGTGGGCAGACGTTTGAGGTGAAGATGGAGGAAGTTCCGATCAATGCTGCTGGTAATGAGCGTGTTATGCGACCGGTTATAAGATTGCCTGAAAAGAATATAGTCTTGACCCGCATTAATCCGGAGGTTAGAACTTTATCGCTTGGCTATGTGTATTGTTAATCTAGTTGATTTTTTGAACTGTTATGTTTATAGTGTTGTATATAGGACATGTATCATGTATGTATCTTGGTAACTTATATTAGGCCTATGGAGATATTTCCTATTTAGCAACCTGTAATTCTGTTTATTGCAAACCTAGGGTTGGTGAAATTTGTATGGACAAATCATTTAAATCAAACCAAATGTTATTGGTGCATTAGCATGCCCTAGAAAAATGTCTCTAGAATACTAGAATCTATTGTGGTTAAGGACGAAATGGAATAATTACTATTCGTCTTTATAGTAATAAAAGGTAATACTGGCTGTTGAAATGATTTGAGTTGTGACCTAGTCAGCGTATTATGGAAGGATTAGCTTTCCCTTGCAATATATGTTTAGAAGTTAATTTGGCTAAAGACGAATAAGTAATGATTCTGCTTCGTCTTTATACTGAAGATATAACTGAAACAGATTTTATCACATCTTGCAATGTCATTAATTTTCTATCTTTTGCATGTTGGAAATGGAGTGTCATTAAATGTTATAGTTCATGTTACACAAGTTGAAATTGGATGTTTATGTCTGACATAGTTGATTTCACTCTTAAATCATGTGACTAATTGTATCTTTCATTCTTTTTCGTCTTATTGTGAGTTCCATAAGGAATGTAGGAAAACAGAGTTCTTGATCACAGTTGTCTATGTTTTGCTTTCTCCAATGTCTTATTAAGTTCTCACAATTATTTTTCTATTTATCCCTGGTCCTATAACTAAAGAATGATCTGATGGGCTCTTCAGAAATTGGGGTAAAAACTTTGCAACAGTTATATCACATGCATGTGAAAATAGTCAGTGTGTGGATATTTGCTTACTTAGGCCAGTTAATGTCTTGGAACTTGTAGTGACATGTGCTTTAAGGTCCAATTCGAGCTCACAATTTTCATGCTATGTGTGTATTTATGCATGAATCTTTAGAGGCTCTTGCTATAATCAGAATTTGCGCACTTTCAATGCTTCATATACCTCATTATTTCTGTGACTGCTGGTCACATTTGTTTCTAGGATTATAATAAATAATAAAGCCTGTTATAAAAACATGCTACAACAAAGAGCATCTTGGGAGTTAGGTTAGGCCTGTTAGTGTTAAACCTAGCGAATAGCGGACAAAAGCGACAAGCTACCTATATGCTACGTGGCGATAGAGATGAAATAATGGTTGCTATTTCATGTTTAACGATACACTAGAAGAAAATTTAAGAAATATTTTGTATGTATATTTTATTAAAAAATAAATAAATAAATAATAATAAATAAAAAATTACAAAAATCTCACTATTTGTCGCTAAATCCTATATAGCGCCATCAACCTGCATTGCTAGGTAGCGCACTATAGCGTTCTCGCTACGGCCTATGGGAGCTATTGACATTTATGTGGTAAACGATAAAAGTGAGAAGGCATTTGCCATCCAATTGAGTACTAGATTTACGACAAGTTCTTGGGCGGGAATAGTTTTGAAGGGAGTACTTGACTCTTTAACGCCTGATAATAGCTTGTAACTTTGGACATAAGCATTTTTCTTTTGGTTAGATGTCTGATTATCCTGGAATTTAAAATTCATCTCAAGTCTGAACATCTATTTGGTTTGTAAATTGAATTTGCTGTGAGGTGTGACTGTGTGAGCTAGTTAGATTTAAATACATAAGCACAGTAAGAGTAACCACTACGAAACAGTACACACACCAAGACAGTTTTATGATCATATGTTATCAAGTTTTAACAACTTGGTGTTTTACCTATTACTTGTTTTTTTTTTCTGGCATCTTGTTGTTGCAAGTATCATTAACATGGAAGTAATATCTGCATGTTTATACATAAGGAATAGTACTTGTGGAGAATGAAAGACGGACACCAGATATGGAAAAGGTTAGGGCCCCTAGGTTTGGACCTACATGGGGCTTTCGTTGTGTTTCTATGCTTCCACAATTACTATTTGGCTCATAGTCACTATGTATAATGTATCTTTGTATTTGCAAGCTTTTGTTAGTTACAATCTAATTTGTTTGCCTATACAGATTCGTGATACCAGTGTGCTTGTAAGGTTAAGACCTGCTTGGGAGGATTTGAGAAGCTATTTAATTGCGAAAGGACGTAAACGATTTGAAGTTTTTATCTGCACTATGGCTGAAAGAGATTACGCATTGGAAATGTGGAGGTTGCTGGATCCTGGGACTCACCTAATCGATCCAAAACAACTGTTGAACCGTGTTGTATGTGTCAAATCAGGCAAGCGTCTTTTTACTAAAAGATATCCCAGGCTGTGTTTAGTTTGGGGGGGGGGGGGGGTTTAGGAATGGATATGAAGGTGATGGATGTGTGTGTGCGTTCCAAGAATAACCAAACCCGATATATGTTTATAAGCCAAAAATCTTTTTAGGAATAACCAAATTTACTCAATCACTCCGATTCTCATGCAACAACCCAAATTCCCTCTATAATCTGAATATACTTTTGAGCCTTGCTACTTTTGTATGTGTGCTGAGTTTTGTTGATATTTCTTGGAAGGGGCGCAGCCTTACACTTGCCATCCAATGATTTTAACTATTTCCTGTTCTTGGCAGTTTGACCATGTATATTGTTTATTTAGTTCCGTTCTTTTTTTATATATAAAACTAAACAAAAATGTGTGAAATCTGTTTACTTAACACCTAATAGCTGTCCATAACTGTGTTCAATTTATTATTTTTATTTTATTTTTGTGTAGGTGCACGCAAATCTTTGTTGAATGTGTTCAAAGATAGGAATTGTCATCCAAGGATGGCAATGGTAATTGATGATAGATTAAAAGTTTGGGAAGAAAAAGATCAACCTCGAGTTCATGTGGTACCTGCTTTTACTCCTTATTATGCTCCACAGGCAGAGGTATTTTAAAATTACAGTGTTACTGTGTTAGTTTCTTCATTTGTTTTTTTATGTTATTTTACTAATATGAGTTTTATTTTATATTGACTCTTGATAGACAGCAAATGCTGTTCCAGTTCTGTGTGTGGCAAGGAATGTTGCATGTAATGTTAGAGGTGGTTTCTTCAAGTAAGATGGTTATTTAAATAGGAAAAATATCATATTTTATGCAATACCTTTTGCTTGTTACTGCATACATAATACACATGAAGAATAGTTTATTCACTTATTGTTTATTGTCCAGAGAATTTGATGAGAATTTTTTAAGGAGGGTTTCTGAATACTTCTATGAAGATGAAGTTTTGAATCTACCATCTGCGCCAGATGTTTGCAGTTATTTAATGCCAGAGGTGAGTAAATAAGAAATCTCTGGGTTGTGATATTTAGAACTCTTTTATAGTTCTTGCTCATCATTTAAACAATGTGTTTCAGGATGCTAGTTTTGTACCAAATGGTAATACAAGTGCCCCAATGGCAGAAGGAATGAATGCTTCTGAAGTTGCTCACAGACTGAATCAGCAGGTTGGCTTTCTAAAGATGTCTGCAATGATGGTTTATTAATGTTTTTCTTTCATTACTATGCAGTACACCTATATTCTTCAGAGATTTTCTCTCTCTAATTTTGCTCCTTCCAACCTTAATCAGGATGCTAGAAATGTGGACCAAAAATCTGAAAGATCCCAGCCATTAATTCCATCTGCGAGCATCTACGGTCCGCCATCATTTAGATCTATGATACCTTCAGACAGTATGTATTCATAAAACATCTCTAGGTTCTATTTCCACATGTAGGACGCTTTTCTTTTCCTCTTTTCTAGCTATAACTTAATTAATTATGTTTCAGAACCTAGCTTACTTGGCCCAATTCAAGCACCTGATATATTGAACAAACAGCGAGCTGGTTATTTTCCCCCGTCACATGGTACAGCTAGTTCTTTCTCTGCAGGTTTTCAACCACTCGTGTCAGAAGCAAAGCGTGATGAGGTATTTAATAAGTAATAGATAATATTGTCCTTGAACTTTTGGAAAATTTTGGTTAAGGATTCTTTTAGCATGTACCAAACTCAGCTTACTTATCTTATAGAGGTGGGAAAACGGGCATGTTGGGTAATATGTCATAATGAGTGAACGTTGTTTGCTAATCGAAACGATTGGGCCTGGTTGGGCCCACATGCAAACACATATTGTATATCATATTTTTTAGAATTTTATAATTAATGTTCTGACTATGATTGTAAAGACTATAAACTATATTATTCCAACAATTAGAACCTTCTTAAATAAGGCGTGTCTGAGATTTTTCATGCTATTTGACAACTGTATGGATGATTTTCAACTCTTTTGATCCCAAATCATATAGCTTAACCCTTTTATCTTTAAAGTTAAAAATAACCCAAATCTACACATGCCATGTTTTCTTAGGGGTTGTTTGGTAGGATCTGTTTGATTAAGTGTGCTGAAATCATTAAGAGGGTCTGAATGGTTCAACACCCCTTATTAGATGAGTGGTTAAGAGCTTAATGGAACCATTCAGATGCTTTTTTTAGTTGAAACAAACACTCTTAATGCTGAATGATTAAGAGGTTTATTAAGAGGCTAACAAAACCCCCCTTATTCGATGTTGTGCTTTCAGGTGTTCCATGGATATGGACTGCCCAAGAAGAATTTGCCACAAGTAGGTCAACTTTCAGGTATTCAAAGGATGGGCTTTATAGTTATAGCATAATCAATGATGATTATTATAATTTGGGAAAAATGTTTTGTGTTCATATTTGCTTTGAGATAGGAAACAACACCACCATCCTTGCCATGAGTGTTAGACCTAGAGTAGTTCAATAATGAATACGGGGCAAGTCATGGGTGGGTGCTTACCTTCCCTCTAGAGGGGAGTGTTTATTGGAAAAAGGGGTTCAGTAGTAGGTTTTTACTGTTCTCCATTTAGTGCGATTACTATAGTGACGAGTTCATTGCCTTTTTCTGCGACTCTGCATGCCAACAGTTTTTCAAGATTAAGATATGGCCATCTGGAGGATGCGGCGATATGGTACCTTTTTTTTCTGCACAGACGCATTACTGCCCTTGTAGCGTTAAAACACATTTTTGTACCCTGGCCTCTGTTCTCTGAGTTTCTTGGTTAGGAAAGACCTCCGAACCTGTTTAAATTAGGCCATGGCAGTAAAGCCATCTTGTACTCTAAGTCTCAATGTATTAAGACCTTTGCATCACATCAGACATGGAATTTTTAGCATCTTGGTTATGCAGGACCTCTGGGCCTAAAGCTGCCTTGATCTTGAGTATTAAGGCTTGGGTTTCAGTTGTCACTGGATCGTAGTAAGGTGAGTTGGGTGGAATATATGTTACAATGTGTAGAATCTTATCCGTAAATATAGTTCAATGCTGATAAATTAGTCGACATATAAGTAAATTTTCAATGACGTAACGCTTGAAAAAGAAACTGTTTTTTACAAGGAACATTACCTTAGTGTTATTCCATACCATTTTATTGGCATTGGAGTTCTGTTCTAGGATTCATTGCATCTTTTTTTTTTTTTTTTTGCTTCTGCTTTAAGCCGCACATCCATTCTGTCCTGTCTGGGTTTGACTTCGTCAGGTCTTGGATTTTTTTTTTAATTTTCATTACTAAGTGGGGTAGATGTTCAAAACGGACAACTCCTCCTATATGCTTTTTTAGCATGAACCATTCATTTTTGTAAATGGTCATAATCAGAATGGAACTCATAGTACTTGTTTATGTTCTGTGTCCGGATGACAGTTACCTCATCATCACCAAACGCTACGAAATTTAACACACTGGATTTACCACGGTTATAGTTATAAACCAAACTATAGTTATGTACTTATGTCTGCTCAGAACTTGGAAGTCTCATGTCGAAGATTATTTAATATATTCGTGCACTTGCATAAATTTTGTTAAACTAATTCTTGCCTATTTCCTTTTCATTCTTGTGGTAGATGTAGGTGTGGCTCATAATCAACCATACTTAAATAACAAACGAGGGCCCACTGATGGTGGAAATTTAAACCCGCCACAACCTTCTCTATCCATTGGAGTGCTGCAAGAAATTGGACAAAGATGCGGCTCTAAGGTATTTGGCAGCTTCCAAAACAAGCAAGTTCATTATTCCTGTTATCATTATTGTGCTTCATGAGTTCATGACATCTTTATGTTTATTTATTTACAGGTTGAGTATAGATCAGTTTTTAGCTCCACCAGGGAATGGCGATTTTCTTACGAGGTGAGCGGTGACACCATCATTATGGTTAAGCTTAACTTATGTATTTAATAACCTTGCATAATGATGCTGAAAGAAAAAAAAGGATATATTTTTAGAAGTTGTTCCTAACATTTAGTGGTCTATGTTTCATCGTTCAATGATGCAGGTTTTACTCACAGGCGAGAAAGTTGGTTTCGGGATGGGTAATACCCGAAAAGACGCACAGCAACAGGCTGCTGATAATGCCCTTCGCAGCCTAGCTGGTTAGAACTTTTAATAGTTAATTTTTTTATTGAAAAAATCGTGACACGTGATTGTATTTATAACTTACGCTTGTTGTCATATTATTACAGATCAATATGTCTCATACCTCGTATCGCGATCTAAGACAGATAACAAAGACCTTGATAACCAATTGACTGAAGGAGAGAATGGGTTTTTGTGGGACTCTGATTCAGATTAATCTCGGGGTAAGAATCAGTATTGATGGTGCTTATCATACACCTTTTTTAACTTGCGAATGTAGGCTGCGCCTGTATATATGGTTATTTTGGTCAAACTGCCCGATATATATTAGTTGAATAATAATCTATTTTCTTTTGAACAAAAGATCAGACTGGTGCCCCTTTAAGTTGATGTAGGTCTGTTGTGAATAAAATTTACTGTTCAAAAATAAAAATTTACTGAATGAATCGCCCTTTTAAGTAAATGGGCTGAAAATTTCACCTCTAGTTTATACCTGTAGTCCAAGTATTCCTGTGCAAATGAAACCTTCTTGCGGATTTCTTTTATGTTCTTGCTTGTTTAGTTTAAAAAAAGTATATTTATATTGTATCAAGCTAACTTAATTGTGTCATGTTTGTATGTAAAATTATGTCTGTATAGGCTGCTTAAATGAGACATTCCTCCAGTTTAGCGGATCAGCAAGTTCAGAAGCGAGTCTCCTGGTCAAGGTAAAGAATGCCGGAAGAAACTATAAGTAGTTATCAGCAGCAGGTTGTAAATGGAAAGATATTACAAGTCTTTGAAAAGGTCAATTTTGGGTCAACTCCAGGAGAAAGTTAGATTTTGGGGTTTCGAAGCTGTAAATTACTTCTTGTTTGTGTAGAATAGAGAAAATAAATCTTAGTTCTTGATATTTTGAGTTATACAAGTCGCATTTCGAGATAATTTAACTTACGCCTACAGTGTTGTTATTTATGTTTGCATATAATCTTAAGACATTAAACACATATGTACACAATTACACTAGCACACATATGTATTACGTATGTATGCATACATTTACATATTCATGTTCATGTATGTATAAGCATACTCCAATTTAAAACATATTTTTATGACCAAATATAAGTTATTACCCTTTAATAAAAAGTTGTTAGTATAGTCCGACACCGTGTTAGAATATTTGACTTATAAATGAGTTATTCAAAGATGACTTACACCATTTAATAAAGTTGGCGACTTAGCGTCAAATAATCTCAAAGTATTTACAATTAAAAAAGGTATTAGATTTTAATAACCTCAACTATCACGTGTTGGTTGCTGTCACTTTTAACTAACCATTTGACTACAACGGCCAATTTGTAATTTATTTTCCTCTACAACTCTCAAACTAACCAAACCCTAACCTAGTTAGTTTTTTTGCTATGTGTCACTTTTTATAGTGATGTGGGATGCTGATGTGGCACTTTTTAGTGACGTGATAGCTATAACTGGGTTAGGGTTCAGTTAGTTTGGGAGTGACGGAGAAAAATAAGTTGCAAGTTTGGACTTTGGAGTGGTGGCGTGACGGCCAAGTGATTAGTTGGGAGTGGTAGCGACTAACACGTAATAGTCGAGGTTATTAAAATCCAATAACCCATTAAAAAAATTAAGGCCGAAGGAATTGTTGGTAGTTGTGATAATTGTTGTATATCAAAATATAAAGCCCCCTTTTACCCGTTTGAATGAGAGAAGTGGATTTCAACGAAGGTTAATGTTTTTAGGTGGAGAGGGAAACAAAATCGGTTACCAACATTGAAAGGATTGCAAAAAAGGAATGTACATCAAGGGCCGAGTAGTTGTAGGTTTTGTGGGGAGTACGATGAAGGGTTCCGATCATCTTTTTACATCTTGCCATGTTGCGGTGATATTATGCAAAATGTTAGTGTGTTGTGCAATATCCCTCAATTGTTCGCTTTCGATGTGCATGATTTATTCCAAGCTCATAAGGCGATGAATGTGGATGGTAAGAAGAAGAGAATGTTTAGAATTGTCATTCTAGCTACATGTTGGGGGATTTGGAAGGCTCGAAATAATGCTATTTTTCAGGGAAAGGGTAAACATAGATGGGCTTCTTGGGGAGGTCCGAGCTTCATCTTTCTCGTGGGTCAAACATAGGTCCAACCGCAATGAGATTAGTTGGGAGAATCGATTTTCGTTTAATCTCAATATAACATGAATTATAGGTCCCATAGTTGAGTTATGGTTTGGCTGTGGTTTTAGTTTGGACTAGTGTCAAACTTTATTTTGTATGTATTTTGGGTAAAATGATATGTTGTTTGCCGTTAAAAAAAAGAAAGAATTGTTGTATATCAAAAGTATGTTTTACAATGGTATTTATACATGAAGATTGTTACAATTGTGTGTAATACAATTGAATATATATTTAAATTGTATCCTAAGTTATTATGACTATGATCTGCTTGATATTGTTGCTTAATTGTTTTAGAGTGCATATTAGACGATCTATGGTCAAATTATGACTTACACCGTAAACCTCATGTTGCAGATTTTACAATCTTCTTACAAAGTCTTGGTTGATTTGCTCATTGCGAAGATTAATTTATGATTATTCACAAACTAAAAGTGTAGTCATAACTTTTTACATTTATAAACGTAAATTTGATATGATATAACTTACAAAGATACCAGATAAAAAGTATCTATGATATTTTAAAATTATATCTTCGTGTGTGGTTGATAGACCCCAATATTTGGCAGAGAATTCCTTACCTTATTTCATTGATTTGCAATCATACTATAATTTACATCATCAAACACATGGAAATAATATTCACAATATCAATCTATAACCATTTCCTAAACTATTCACAATTCCATTATTAACATAATTATTAACATAACATGACCCACATCGAAACTTCACCTATATTTTCACGTCTGTTTTGGCGACTAGACTTCCAATTACAATAGTAATAATAAATATTAAAAAGTCAATTTCAGCATCTTCCTTCATATTCTACGCAAATAAAACTTTAGCACTCGATTATAGAATAATAATAATAATAATAATCCATTGTTCATTCAATCAATCAATGAAGACAATACCTTCCTCCATCAAACAGGCGGAGCAACGACGGAGCAACCGCCACCGTCACTCCAACTTCCACATCCTAACCACCGTCTGTATAATATTAATAATCTTCTTCACCTTCACCTTCATCCTCAACAGAAACACTTCTATTTCAAACATATTATTCAACACCAACCCCAAAACCACTCTTTTCAACAACCAAACACTCATCATACACCACTTCAACCTCATCATTAAAGATTCCAAGAATAACAATCTACATGAATTCGATATTTTAAACTCGAACAAAGAATTCGAAACACGAGCAAACGACTTCTTTAAAGATTGTAAACTACGGTTCTTCATGACATGGATCTCATCATCTTACAAACTCTTTGGAGAAAGAGAGTTTCTTGCTGTGGACGCTCTTTTCCAATCCAACCCACATAGCTGTTTGATGATATTATCAAACACTATGGACTCAGATTACGGGTTTCAAATCTTGAAACCCGTAACTGACCTCGGGTTCCAGTGTCTAGCACTGGAACCCGACTTAACCTTCTTGTTTGATCAAACCCCGGCCAAGTCGTGGTTTGATCATATCAAGAACGGTAACCGCGATCCTGGAGAAATCCCATTAGCCCAAAACTTGTCGAATTTGATCCGTTTAGCTGTTCTTTACAAATATGGCGGTGTATATATAGATACAGATTTCATTCCTTTAAAAGATTTTAGCGGTTTACGCAACTCGATTGGCGCTCAAAGTGCTACACAAACCGGAAACTGGACAAGACTAAACAATGCAGTTTTAATATTTGATAAAAACCATAGTTTGTTATACAAATTTATCGAAGAGTTTGCGTTGACTTTTGATGGAAACAAGTGGGGATACAATGGGCCTTATTTAGTTTCAAGAGTAGTGGAAAAAGAAGCTGGAAACATGAATGAAAGCTTGAGTGTTTTAGCTCCTGCAGCGTTTTATCCAGTGGGTTGGACTCGAATAGGCGGGTTGTTTAGGCGGCCGGTAAACCGGGCTCATAGGAGGTGGGTTGAGGCGAAGGTGGTGCAACTGAACGAGTTGAGTTATGGAGTTCATCTTTGGAATAAACAGAGTAGAGGGTTGAGGATTGAAGAAGAAAGTATTGTGGCAAGATTAGTTGCTCAACATTGTGTAGTTTGCAAAAGTTTTAAGGGAAGTTGAAGACTTTTTGAAATTGATTTTTAAAATATTTGAGATGTACATAATGAAATTCGTAATTTAAAAAAAGGGTGTATACTTGTAAAATTTTGTATCATAAAAAAGAAATCTATGATGTGTAAATGAGATATGTACTTGTGTAACTTAAAAATAAAGATTTTTAATGTTTGTGTGAAAAATGAAAAGAAAAAGAGAAGGTTGTTATTGTTGTGAATTTAGTCAATTTTTTTAATTAATTATTAATGTTTTGAAAATTGAACATGCTGCTGAAATCTTATGCGGTTTATCACCGGTAGGTGGTTAAAGGGAAGAGACACTTTCGCGGAATTTTCACCATGTTTAATTTTTTTTTTTTGAACGGCAAACTAAACAACGCCGGGTACTTCGTACGCAGCCCCCCAGTGGTAAAGACAGGGGCACAGCCCGGCCCACCTCGGACGCACGAAGCCCCTAGCCCGCCCGACAGCCCGCTTCCAGGGAAAACCCGACCCACATACCCGCCCGAAGGTTGATTTTCATAAGTTGTTTGTTATTTGTTCAATAACAACATATTAATAACTAAGATCAAACACGTCAGTAGTTTGGTTAGCTATTAATGGACCACTCATTCTTCCTTGGCTAGTTTTGATAAATTTGGTTAAACTATAACACATGTTTAGTTCTCGGACCAAATTCACATGTGATTCAGCCTTTAACTTAGCCGAAAACCTTTGATTTGCCTTAATCATTTTTAGATCTTCAGTCTTTCAGGACACCCTCCTAGTTCAGACCTTGCATTTGGAGGAGGATAGACATGGTAGAAGAAAGAAAGAGGGCAAGGTGTAACTTACTAGAGGACCGAGAAGAGAGATTCCTTTGATGTTCCGTGGAATCTCCCTTCTTCATCCCCCAGTACGTTATTTGATTCCATGACAAGGGCAAAGAACCAACACTAATACATGGTAGAAGGGAGATTCCTTGATTAATATACCGCACGTGTCATGGAATCATTGGTTGGCTAATCATTTCGATAACTATAATGCCACATAGACGCTAATATGGGTTCATTACTACGCCTTTGGCGCTAAATTGTGTCACAAACCAGTTTTCTTTTTTTTTGAACGACCAACTAAAGTATTGCCGGGTACTCCGTACGCGGCCCCCATTGGCTAAAGGTAACCCACAAGACGTATCTTGTAGCGGCCCAATCCGCACGCACGGAGCCCTCTAGCCCACCCGGCCCGCATACCCGTCCGAAGGCACGACAGTAGCGAACCGGTAAAACCTGGAGGGATCAGGAGTCGAACCCATGACCACAAGGATCAAGTGTCTCTCTGACTTCCTAATACCACTCCACCATAAGGGTGGTGGTAAACCAGTTTCCTTTTAATCTAACATTTATGTAACGACATTAAAATTTAATTAAAATCAATAAATTTGTAAATATAATATTTAATCAAATGACTAGTCATGTGATTCTTCTTATTGTATCAGCGATCAAAAATCCATACATACAAAACATAACGATGGTCAAAGATAATATTTTCATCTTTCATTCCACCTCACTAAAAGCCAAAAACATAATTAGTTACTCATTACACTTTTTTTTTCCTCATTTCTATTTATTTTACTTCAACTTTTAATTGTTTTTTTATCTTTTTTCTCCCCCAAACTCGAAAACAAAACCTAGTTCTCAATTTCATCCTTAACCGAAACCGAAACCGAAACCGAAATTTGAAGCTTGGTAATTTGCTAAACGATTTCTTCCGGGTCAACTTTTGCTTTCTAAACAACGAGTCTTCATGTTCTTTTTCTTTTTCTTGTTCTTGTTTTTTCTTCTCTTGACGTTGTTCTTCGTGTTCTTTATATTCTTGAACAAACCCATGATCAAATTTTCTTATACCCAACCATGGATCATCATGGACCGCATCATCCGAATCGCTACCCCACAAGGGGATAGTCTTAGTAGCCGGTGAGCCGCTATAAAACTCAAAATGATGACCTAAACTTGTATGCTCCATATCAAATAGTCTTCTCAACGATGTGCTTCCTCTTTTCATCAAGTTCAAGAGCTTTTTACTTCGGTTGTGATCCAACGATGAAAACGAAGAGCGTATACCAGCCCGGCCCGTTGAAGATAACGAATATGAAGACGTTGAACACGTTGATGTTGAAGATGATGTATTGTATTGAGTCTTTTGGTGCTTTAAAAGTTGTCTGATCTTGTCCTTTTGAGCTTCTTTGTTGGTGATGAAGTATGAATCTTCATCTTCTTCTTCTATAATTTCACTTGCCATTAATGGAGGTTTAAGAGTGTTGATGGAATGGATGTTTTGAGGGAACAATGAAAGAAATTCGAAGATAGAATATTGATACAATGGCCGGCACAATGAAAAGTTAATAAGTTATATAACTATAAATTTATAAACGACTTTTGTAATTTAGTTGTTTGGCTATTAACTTTATCAACATTTCTTTTGATTTTCGTAACAAACAAATCTTGGTTTTTTAAAAATAATAAGAGTGATGGATTTTGAATTGAAAAGAACACCAGGTACCCTATGAGAGCATGATTGATTGTATATGTATTTATATATTTATTATCTAAAACATTTAAACAATTTATATTTTCTAAATATATATATCATTGAAAAATAGCTATATAATGTATAAACTTATATGTTAACTCTTTGTTAATCAGTCTATTTTATATGCCACTGTTACATATTTTTTTTCAATTTGGTATTATGTCACATAAGTTAGATTCCCTACATGTTTACTTATATGTAGGAAATGAATAATTTTTTTTTATAGTTATAGCGACCGGGTAAGTTGTATCATTTTAATGTTACGGTAAACTATCATTTGAGTGTTCGTGATTTTGACGGAATACAGCTTGAGTCCTTACTTATGTGAATTCTCTCCTAGTCCTTGACGTTCTCAATTTTGGTCAATCGAGTTCCTACTCCAAACTGACGTCAAACTACCGCTAGAACTAAGGGGTGTCTTGGTCATTACAATTTAAATGATAGGCGCATTATAGTCTTTTCACTTTCAGTCTTTTCACTTTTATTATTATTTAATTAAAGAACGAGATCAGTCTTTTCCTAATTTATCAGCACTTTGGCATATCCAAAATCAGCATGACCACCATGGAAACCAATAAACCAAACTCACACCACGCATGACCACCACTATCACACCTACCATCTTCATCAACCATAGTGACCGGTGACAACCATCAAGACCACCGTTCACCACTACCATGTTAACCCTACTCACCGATACTAACTACGTCCATGAATATCCTAACAAGAGACTAAAACCTAATCCAACACTAGTTATCTTCACACCGACAACCACTAGCACCAAATTAGCTTCCAAAAGCAAGGGTTTTCTTTGTCAACAATTCCGACAAAAAGGTTGTTTTGTTTGCTTGTTTGATATATTTCTTTTTTTCTAGGGTTTTTGTTGTTTTATTGAATAATTTTGAAGTCAAATTGTGTGAAATTCGATAGATATGCATCTTTGTGTAGAGAGAAAAATTGATTATGGCAAAAAAAAAAAAAATTAACAAAGGCGATACCGTTCATCATTTGACACTAGCTACCTTGTGTTGTGTGAGACCGGAGATTGCGATTTGCAGGTTTGATTGGAATTGCAAATGGTGGTGGAACATATTGAGGTAACTGGGAGGATGGACTAGAAAGACGATGATATTAGACAATGCATCCTGAAGGGTAATATGGTCATTTCACCATATTTATAAATTATAACGTCTGGCTAACCCCGTTTGGAAAAGGGACTTAATTGATCGGATGTCAGGGACTCAGAGGGGAAATTCACAGATGTAGGGACTTAAGCTGCCTTCCTCTTGTAATTACTAGGACTCAAACGATAATTAACTCTTTTTATCTTATTAACAATAAATGACTCAAATCGAAACATTTGTTGGTAAATGTTTAATATCTAAAGTAGTGTTACTCTACAATTATACATATCTTTATAATAAAATTATTAAAGAATTAACAAGAGTGGTAAAGGTTAAGGATATTGTTAGAATTCTTATTACAAAAGATATAGGGGCTGTTTGGTTGATTAATTAAGATGTCTGAATGGTTAAGAGACTCTAAATGGTTCAGCTATGCATCAAGTCTTTAATGATTTAGCTCTTAATCATTCCATTCAGAGCCTTTTTTAGGTTGAAACAAACAGTCTGAATGTTGAACCATTCAGAGCTAAATGATTCTGAGCCTCATTAAGAGGCTACCAAACAGGCCCATAGTTAACGCTGCAAAACTAAAATCCCACAATGATTACGATTTCTCAACCAGATATAATTGTTTTTTTTTTTATTTTGCAAATGTCATTATAGTTAAATATATGTAAGGAATATATTCCGTAACATATTAAATCGCTTCTCATTAGCAAGTTGATTCATGTTATTCATTGCACGTTCGGTATTTTTGGATATATTTGTGGGTCAGATATATTTATATATGGTCTACTTTTTAATTTATCACTAATTATCCACCAAACATATTATTACTTTTATTTAAATTAATCGTTTCCTTAAACCATGATGTAACATGGTGTCATGGTACTTGCTAGTACGACTCGGTCTCATACATGATGTAACATGGTTGCTTTGTTTTGGATAACATGTCCAAGGGATGTATGTGCGAAGTTATTTTAAAATTATTGATTATATAATAATTAATTATATAAAGATAATTAGTATACATAAACTGTATTTGTATGGGATAAATACACATAGTACCGTATTTGTGTGTTGCTTGACTGCTTGAAACCATAGTTTCTTTTAACTAAATAGCGTGTTCATTTCATTGTAATTATCAAGAAATGTTCCTTAACCTGAATGACATAGGTTTTATTTGGGTGACACTAAACGTACCCTTCATGTATGCTTAACATACCTCATATGAGAAAATATAGAGCAATAACGTAGTTGATTTAGTTGAGGAAGTGGGTAAAACGGTAAAAATCATATGGGAAAGATACGTTTAGCACATCCCGTTTTATATACTTATTCATCTCATTGAAATTAAGAAAAATATATACAAATCATTATGGTAAAGGTGATGCAATCTTTTCTTTAATCATGGCATCTCTCCATCCATTCTATAGTTCTATATTGTGTGTTGACTCATTGAATCAATTCTCACCGATTAAAATATCCAATATCTTTAACCTTAGGCGATTTCATGTTAAACCCAGCAGTAGCACACCCTTCATCTAATCATGAAGTGTTATTTTCTCTTAAAGAAAGTCCAACTGAATTGGGCCTACTTTTCGATTGGGCTTCCTTGATAACTTAATAGTTCTTTACTTCTTTACACACATACGCTGATACGCATGTGTAGAGCCGAACAAATCGGTTTTTTTTTTTTTATAAAGGAACCCAGACCGGTTTGGGTGTTGTGACACCCTAAGCAAATCCCATATGGACCGTAGCCAGAAGAGATCTTTAGTTTATATGTAATCAATGCCTCTGAAATCACCAACGCGTTTTGGGGCTTAATATTAGTGGATGAGATGGGAACTTCACAGTTAAGCGTGCTAAGATGAGAGCAGTACCAAGATGGACGACCTTTTGAGGAGTCTCCACCGGGTCAACCAAAAACAAATCCGTGAGCTCTGGATGAGCAACCCATCGGGGTAAAACGGATAAAATTGGTGGTGAGAGAGACCGGATGTTACGGATATTGATTGTTTCCAAGTCAAACTGGTTCGGTTCTACCGGCTTGGTCAACTACAAATCGGTTTTTTACCCGCTTTCAATACCGGTTTGGTTTCGGTTCCATTCCAGTTCACTTGCGCACTTGTTAAAATCGTACATATTACATAAAATGTAACTTTTATTAACTTTTAGGGTTTTTTAAAGAAGAAAATTGAATTTAAATACAAAAAAACAAAGTTTTATTTGTGTATATGGCAAAAAAAAGTGTTTTTCTTAAACTGATTTTTAGCGGTACGGTTTCGGTTCAGTTCCGTTTTGTGTACCGGTTTCGGTTCCAGTTTGGGTTCGTTTGACCGGTTTTCGGTTCGGTTCGGTTTGAGATTTTTTAGTACTTTTTCATGTGAAACCGGTTTTGACAGGTTTCGGTTCGTTAGGTTTTACCGGTTTCGGTTCCCGAACCGGTTTTTTTTTCCACCTCTACGCATGTGTGAGTTTTGTGTGGCTTTTGACGTACTTGCATCTAAAAACCATTACAGTTTTAGGTGTTTAACAGGGATTTAAGCAAACAATACGTACAAATATAAAACTATACTCTATGTATACGTTTATTTAACTTTAGCTCAACTTTTAAAAATAAGTATTATTATATTTTTGTTCATTTGTTCAAGAAAATTAAAGTGTAATTATCATTTACGTGCATTTGTTAAAATGATAAACAAGCCCTGTTATCACCAAAAGCCTAAAAGTTTACATTGATTAGAAAGATATTTCGATCATTATTTGATTAATAATTTTGTGATATCATGGTTTATATCCAATGATGCAGAGTCTATGGTTCCAACTTGGACGCATGTTAAATATGCATTCAACGTTGTTAAATTAGGTGAACAAACTATTATAGTTAATGTCTTATTTCTGGTAAAGATGTAATCTATTATTGACAGTAAAATCGCCTATTTATATTTAATCAACAAAATTAATCATATGCAGTTAACTAGTTTGTTACTCGCGCTCCACGGCGACAACTCGATTTTTGACAAAATTTAAATAGAAACGTAAACACAATGGTAAAAAACCAGAAAAAGAAAATTAAAAAGGAACAAAAAAAAGATGATATGATCAAAATGATACCGATACATGTTTATATCAAACGAAAACAATAAAACGGTATACTAATACAAGCACCAGCTTTGTTCGGCCGACTTAAATCCGATTCGTTGTTACCTGTGCAATACTGACAACCGGTATAATCAATGAACATAAATTATTAAAATTATAAGGGTCAAACCTAAAAATATATAAAATAAAAAGAACAAAAACACTGCATAACTACGGTGATTTTGTGTTTTAGGTATTATAATTCCACCAAAAAATTATTATTTTGCCATATATCAATATTGATACTATATTTTGGCTTTTCTTTGAAGAATTTTGTTTTAGACGTAGCTTTCCTCCACTATTGTTAGAAAATAATTGTTGGCACCACAAATAAAACATTATTTAATGTAAATTGTTGTCCGAAATGGAACTTGAGCCGAATAATTAGTTGAGACCATAATAAAACATTATTGTGCTCCTTTTTCTGTTTAAAAAAAAAAAAAACAGATAACAACGTGCGTTGGTGCTAGGGTGTAAATAACCTATGTAACACAATACTTATTACTTTATCTCAAACCGTTAGAAACTTGGAAGTAACCAAAAGTCTACATTTTATCAAAGATTTAGGTTACTACTATAGTAATATTCTTTTTGTACTCATAAGTTCATAACTAATGCCTTTACTATGGAATAACCAATTTAAACAAAAAAAATCATCTTGTTTCAATCCGAAAAATTGAACAGGCACGGTATTTGTAATTTTAACAAAAACCTTGTTGTTTCAATCCGAAAAAAGTTGTTCTTTAAACGAAAAATCTTTTCGATAACCAATTTTATAGAACCTAATTCAACCCATTTCAATCTATACTAAAAATAGTGTTTCGCTTATCTAAATCTTGCCACCTCTACAAAAAACTTTAACTTGGTATCAAAAGATACGAACTTGAAAAGCAGAATCATATGTGACCGCAAATAGTGAAGCATTGTTGGTAACATCAACATTGACACCATCATGTGACATATAAAGGGAAAAAATTGATTAGATGCATCTAAGTGAAAAAATTAAGTTAATTCATGTATTTAGAGAAACATAATTATTACCTCCAAAAACAAAATTTTGCAGTCAAATTCATCAGATAATGCTTCCTGAACCAAATCCATCATGCTTGTGCAGTGCTGATACAGCTCAGGTTGA
Organism: Ambrosia x helenae; assembly: GCA_030844895.1. Classification (NCBI taxonomy): domain Eukaryota; kingdom Viridiplantae; phylum Streptophyta; class Magnoliopsida; order Asterales; family Asteraceae; genus Ambrosia; species Ambrosia x helenae. Next base: position 1,728,093 of record CM061230.1, on the reverse strand, counting down.
GTAAGATCTTTAAATACATCATCCCTAGAAAGATATGCCTGTGAAATAAGAGCGTTGTTGTCCTCCTTAACAACCTCAAAGGCTTCAGGGCTTTCAGTTACTTTATGAGCTTTAGGGCCGTTTTTATCAAGATTCAAGGTTTCGGGCCGCATATCAAGTTGGTTCTATTCATAGGGCCGAATAAAACAATTAATAGGTAAGCAGTGAAGATCCATTTTGAAGACAAATAAATATGATATAACTGCTATCAACTTAAAAGATTGTAGGATGCTAAATTTTCATGTCTCTCGACTATTTTCTCTACTCATACATAATTTAAGTATCTATTTCAATAATCACCACACGTTAGTCGATTTTAAAGTACGTACAATAAAAACGATTTAAGAGGCGTGCATTCGTATGGTGATTAATTATCACTTATCAGCTAGAGATTTACCTGGTGTTTAAGAATCATAAACTACCTCTAACCGGCTTAGCAACCTTTGTAATCAATGTTCCTAGCAATACCAATCAAAATCCGAAATTTGGATTCTTATCCAACTGACTTTAGTATAAAGTGTTATCACTGAGCCTGCTTCCCTCACCAACAAAGAAAAGCTACGAGCGTTTAAACTACTTATACCCATGAGCGTAAAGAATGCTAAAAGTCCAATATGTTAGAATATAAAAAATAGGCGGTATTATAAATCAAAGTTAATACCTAATCAAAGAAATAATGGTTTAAAATGTAACTTAATAAATTATGTAACTAGCACGCTCATGTTTATTTTTCTAAATACATATCATGAATACTATGTAAGTTAGCGAATTTTATTATATTAATATAAAACATGGGTTTATTCATCCGATCAATGGATATGTACTTTTAAAACCTAACTTTTTTTATTTCTAACTAAAGCAATATTACATTTATCAACTCGCGGTGTTTTATCGATCAAAATGTATAGATTTGATTTTTATTCTTTGTTGTTGCAGATGGTGATTAGCCTTTGTTGCGGAATGCATGTTTGGATGGAGTTCCATTATGAACCAGAGCAGAATAGGCCGAAATTAGTCCTTTTTTAAAAGAAAAGTTACACCTTCAAACTACTGTCTCAGTCACGCCCTGCAATAGTTGGTTTCGCAATTGATCCTTATTCAAATGTACAGTCTCTCTTTAATATGTATTTTCATTTTTATTGATATGATTAAAATTGTTGTTTTCTCATATTATAATACATTAATTTCTATATTACATGGTAACACATATTTCATCACTTTATATTTATATTATATTGGTCTATCCTTTCTCGAAGCTCTTGAGATATAACTAGTAATAAATATTCTTTTATTGATATTTAAAAACTGTTTTGTTACTTTATTTTAAACTTGTATCCATTAAAAGCAGCTACAAAAATGGGGCTTTCTCGGATGCATTAATGTCGACCCACCCGGTGGATACAATTATGAACTTTAATGGAACCGAAATGAAAGGCATTAAACCCATATGACGCCAACAATATAACCATTTGCATATCCGCCACATGCACTTGTACACCAATCACATGTATGCTAAATACGAATGAATGCTCTATCAAAAAAGCATAAAAAATTAGGAGTAAGTCATTGTAAGGTTATTGGTTACTGGGACCGTGAAGGGTATATATAATAGAGGTGTCATGTGTGCAGTGTAAGACCGGGAATACCATTCTTACGCCCCTTGGCTGGTCATGAACATATAATTTTCTACGGCTATCACAACCCTCAATCTCACTTTCTTCATTTAATATATAAATAATAATAATAAAAGGGAAAGAGAAAGGAGGATTATCATCACTCCCCAGTCCCCATAGCGTGATGAAAGACGATAATGACGTGAAGGATATGGTATATTTAGGTTACCCTACTAAAAAATAAAAATAAAAACATTGTTAGTTTTTCTATTTGACTTATTTCATCCCTCCTAGATGATGAAACCATTTCATCTTAACCTTTTTAAATAATATAACTCCGTTACTATGTTGATTGTTTTCGATATTAAGATATAAATTTTATTGAAAATGGGAAATGGATTTAGTGTCGCTATATATCGTACCAAACCGAACCGAGATCGACCTAAAAATCTGTATCAGTACCGATATTTATTTTTTATTGTTTTGCTTTTGACAAACTGATAATGTTTCACTACCATACGATACCTTACCAAAGTACCTGTATGTTAATTCATTTTTATGGTTTTCGGTTCATTTTTCATTTATACAACTATGTCTGTGATGATAATTCAATATTCGTACCAGCATCAGGATAATTAACATGAACTAACCGATATCATTCGAACAACATCGGTGCTTATAATACTGGTATTCATTTTATCGTTTTCGGTTGATATAAAAGTATAAAACACGCGTTGATTTCCATACCAAGTGCCTTTATCATACCTATATGTGTTCAGCGCATCGATTATGATTGAGAGAAAGCTTCACAATAAAGTGTGACTGGGAGACGATAAATATATATCGGAAGTTTTTATTCATGCTAGGGTGTAACAAGCTTGTGAGCTAGTCAAGATCGCCTTTTTAAAAGCTTAATTAACTTGAGCTCCTTTATTTTGGTTAAAAAAAAAAAAATAGGTGAAGAATAAAATCATTAATGTTCTTAGTGTAATTTGATTGTATGATTTAAGTTTGGGTTGTACGTACTCATATCTTGCTGACTAGCTACTTGCTTAATTGTTCTTTTAGTTGTGCAATATAGATATATCTCTGTCCTTAAAGAAACGAAGTGTACACATTATCGTGTTATCAAATTAAATTATCTATATAATGATATAAGGATGGGGATGAATAGTGCTTTTTATTCCTTTTTATCTGTGTTTAGTGTATTTATATTGTTATGTTTGGACATGATTCTAAAAACGTTTCTAGCCCAGTTTGTTCAGCTGTTGTGTTGTTATGTAATGTGCCCGGGTTCGATTCCTAGGATTTCTTTTTATTGTTTTTTTTCCCACTTGCTGGGCACTTTTTAAGTCGGACAGGTGGTTGTTTTACATTCAACAACTGTCCACCTTAGTCACCCTTTTGTAAGCACATATAAAGGCTGGTTTTATTACTTCCATCTTATTTTTTTTTCTCAGTCTCTCTTTTTTTTTAATTTCTAATAGTCTAAGGATGTGTATCAAATTGCACTGCACGCATCTCACCAAGACAACAAACACTTTCTTTTCAATTCTTTATAATATTTTTCTATTTATCATTTTCTTTGGCCACATGGGGTTCGAACCTCGATGAAGGTCTATATGTGAAGAGACAATAAGGGGTTGAATGGTGGTTGATGGAAGCTGATTTTAGGTCTAAAATAAAGAAAGAAAGGGGCGAAGAGGGAGATAGATACAGAAAAGAGAGAGAGAGAGAGAGAGAGAGAGAGATTTGAGGTACAAAGGAGCAAACAGTGTAAAGGGCAAAATTAGAAAATAGAAAATAATATACTGTAAATCAATTACACAGATGGTCATGTGACAGATCATGTCACGGTTTGGTCCAAAGGTGTGACTTATACTAGCCACAATTATTATTTTTTAATGGCATTCCTTTTTCTTGAATGATGGTTTAAATTGGATTTGAAGTTCAAAAGAATTTAAAAAATTGTTTGCATGTCATTTAAAAGTTGTTTAACAGATGGCTTATTTGGGTTTTAAGTTTAATAAGAATTTTGAAAGTTGTTTGAATGGTATCTGAATAATTGCATATATTGGGTTTAGAGGTTTAAATGAATATTATAATTTCTGAATAATTTTCCGTTTCATATCGTTTCATACAGAGGTTGCGTTTCAGAGGGGACAAAATGTCAAGGCGTGCGTAGCACGCCCATGGAAAACCACTAGTTAAATATTAAAGAAAAGAAAACACATGTCATCAACTAATCATATGTATACATCTGTCTGCTTTTTATGGGCTTGACCGCTTGATCTAACATTTAGGGTATGTTTGACAAGGAGCTTTTAAGAGCTTTTAGGAGCTTCAAGCTTCAAGCTTTTAAGAAAAAGCTTCTACTTAATAAAAAGTCTTGTTTGGTTGAAGGGGCTAGAAGCTTTTAGGTTAGAGAAAAAGCTCTACAGTGAAAAGCTACTAGTAGTAGCTTTTAAGAAAAAGCTCTACTAGCTACAAGCTTTTAGTTAGTAAATGACACAAATACCCATTCTATTTTAAAAATAAAATAAAAACCTTCTTTACAATCTTTTCATTATGACCATTTTGGTCATTTTATACATTTTATTAAAAGCTCCAGCTACTCTGCCAAACACCAAAATATATTTAAAAAGTTTCCAGCTAACAGCTTTCAGCTACCAGCTTGCAGCTTCCAGCTACCAGCCTCCAGTTAATTTTGCCAAACATACCCTTAATTGTCTTGAATATAATTATTGCTAATAATAGGTAATAAAATATTTTTATTTCCAATTAATGCTTTTAGGTATATGATCAAATGTGTAGACTATGGAGTAGAAGGTGCGGACGAACAATAAAGCAGGCCAATTTATTAATAGTAATGGTCGGAAAAGTGAAAATTTTCAAGCTTTTATGATGCTGTCATGTACAATAAATTTGGCAAACATAGTGGGAGGTTTTAAGAAGCAACGTTGGATGGTAAAGTTTTACCCAAGTGAGGCATCGAAGTCGTTTTGAAAGATAGGCAATATGGATTTAACTTATGGAAAATGTGGAGACATTCATGATTGAATTGTGCCCGAAATCATTGTCGAGGATAAAAAGCGCCTATCCTCTTATAGTTTTAGCTCAAGCGATTCCGGTTATGGTGATCATTGTTTTTTGGTTGGAAGATTATTGGATTTGTATTCGATAGGCGAGAGTCAGTCTTTGGTATCTTTTCTTTAATTCCAGTTTTCTAACCTCTGGTTAGCTAGGGAATCTACGTTTAACTCGCTTATGTTATGAAATTTGCAGTTTCAAAAAAAAAAAAATAATAAAATAAAAAAGCCGTTTTAGAGGCCCAAACAAACTAAAGATTTTGGTCCCTACTCATTTGCCAAAATAAACATTACAAATCAAATATTTTTAAGATTTTCTGAGATGTAGAAACACTCTAGTTTAACTATTTATTTCGTAAACCATGAAAACAATGATAAGGATTTTACCGTTAATAAATTAGGCGTAAAGTGGGGTAACTATGTGAATATAAATAGCTGGAAAAGTTATCCTAAGAACGCTAAATATAGTAAGAAGCGCAAGAACAAACAAAAAAAAAATCAAAAAGCATCAATTTTTTTTAATACAACCCACATTATAATTAAAATACAACATTAAAAATGAATTTTCTTTCCAAATAATTCATTTTTTATTGCAAAAACACTTTAAAATTAACTTTTTACACAAACAATTTATCTTTGTATATGTTTAAATTTTTACGTGTAAATTGTATCTTTGAGATTGTATTTTAATAATAAATATAAGTGTAAAACGAAAATTTTAATTTGAAAGGTTTTAGATAGCGTTCACACGAAATATATAAGTTCTCAAATTAACCTTCCCATATATATAGGTAAAAGTTCGGGTACAAAGGCTATATTTCATTAGAAGTGTAAGAAGGATCAAACTTGACATGTAGGCATCATGTATTGAATTTAGGTATGATCGATGTTTTGGGTTGTTTTGCTAGTAAAATACCAAATACAACAATTTAAAACATAATGCAATGTATTATAGCCTTGGAATTTAAAACATAGCTAAAACACACAACTAAAACACAACAATTTAAAACACATGTTATTGGCATGATGTTTTAAATTTTTTCTAAACCCCTTCAACCCAATATTATTTGGTAATACTAATAAGTAAAAAAACATTAAATCGTTTGTATGGTGTAAGGTGACCGGGGGGGAGGGGTTATAAGGATCGGATGCTAAAGTTTGTGAAGGGCAACAAACGGATTCAAGTTTAAACACAAGTCGGTTAGAATATAAAACATTGTAAGTAAAGAGAAGTCGATGGGGGTACATTTGGTTCAAGAGTATGTCAAAATTAAAGTTTGTTTCTTGAAAAAATTGGTGTGTAAATATGTGATTATATAAGTGTTTTCGGTTGTTGTCGGCCCTGATTAGGGTTGGTTTGTTTCTTTCTTAATGAAATTTACCTTTAGAAAAACAAGAAAAAAAGTATATAAAGTACTTATAAGATTAACTCTTTAAATTAATGTCTTTTAATTCATTAAACTAGCCGGATTACTCGCGCTTATAGACAGACTTAGCATAGATCTAGGGGCTGCGCCCACAACTCCTCAAATTTTCGTGCATAGTAGATTTTCTTTTTTATGTTGCTCCAATAAATTTTGTATTACTTTATTCAAAAAAAAAAAATATTATTCAGCTTACACTAAACGTCACAAGTCCATATCATTACTAAACCCAACCCAATTCCTAAAATCGCAAACCTAAACTAAACCCCCTTGACCCAAACAAGGCCCACCCAAATCCCTTAACACCTAAAAAACGTCGATATTCCTCGTTCTTCTTTCTTTTTGTCCAGCTATACCTCAAATCCTCAACCAACCTGAAAATCCCAATCTTGACCGCCGCCCCCCTCAGCCTCAAAATCACCATGTCCTCCGCCCTCCTCAGGCTCCGCCCTCGTTAGCCAAACCCAAACAACCTCCGTCTGTTTGTCACAAACCTTAGCAGCTCACTGGCTCAATTTGTGCAGTCGAAATAGAAACTTTTGACAAAGTAAATTAATGCTTTCAAGAACCGAAGAGCTGAAATCTATTAGGTATGTGTGAAACTTTATATATTATCATGTTTTTATTTTTATTTCGTTAACTTTATATGAAACTACAACGATTTTTTTTAACGTTACTCCTCATAGTTTTACTAGATCCGTCACTGCTCGCGCTTTGTAGCAAGCTTTCAGTCGGCATCAAGTTTGGTTTAGCATAGGTCACTCAGTATAGCAACTGAAAGAGATATGCTAATATGGATATTAAACACTCGGTAGCTTTCTATCAATCAAAAACCATAACTTTTATTCAATCAAAAATAAAAATAAACACATCGTAAGGTATATTTAAAAATTTATAAAATCTCATTTATATTACTAAAATAATAAAAAAGGTAAAAGACGTAACTTTATTTTATATATAGAGAGAGAGATGAGGCATTATTAATTTTTTCATAAAGCATATAGTTTTCTCCTCCTAATATCACATTCACGTACTACTTTTGCATGACAAAAATAAAAACTCACAAAAATGCTAAAACAAATAAATAAAATAATTATAAACTCATGTCTCTTTAATGTCCAACTTCTTTTTAAACCCCAAAACAGTTCATCTTTATACCTCAAACCCAAACATCTCTCCAGCCATGTCTCCTCATCTCGAGTTCGAACCTATCTCAAAATGTAGTACGCACTCGAGATCTAACCAAACCGTGGCATCCGATTTCGACGGTACCCTTCTCGTTTCTAGCAGCCCATTCCCTTACTATTTCCTCATAGCACTCGAAGCCGGAAGCATATTTCGGGCCTTTTTCCTATTACTCGCCTTCCCATTCATTTACATCATTTCCCTTTTTTCTAAATCAATCGCCACACGTACATATATTTTTATCTCGTGTGTCGGGTTGAGAGTTCGGGATATTGAACTCGTTTCAAGCTCGGTTTTACCTCGATTTTATGCGGCTGATGTTCGGCCCGAGACATGGAAGGTGTTTAACTCGTTTGGGAAAAGGTATGTTGTGACATCGAGCCCAAAAGTCATGGTTGAGCCCTTTGCTAAGAAATATTTAGGGGCTGATAAGGTGATGGGGACTCAACTCGAGGTGTCAAAAACCGGTCGTGCCACTGGGTTGGTTAATGAGTTTGGTGTTCTTGTTGGTGAACTAAAAAAGGCTGCAGTTTTGCAAGAATTTGAAGGTTCGAATATGCCTGATTTGGGTCTTGGAGATGGTGAGACTGACACAGATTTCATGTCTGTTTGCAAGGTATTATTATTACTATTTTATCATGACATGATTAATAAAGAAATAGTCTTTTTGTTACCACAATAAGGTAACATTTGATTTATATGATGAATTTATGGTATTTTTTATTTTCAACCTTTATATCTGAAAATGGAAATTAAGTAGATGTTCTAAATGCATCATTTAATTTATTAATTGTTTTTTAAGGACTTAAATTACATAAATCCACATAAATCCATGAAGCTTGAATATTAATATTATTAAATCATATTTTTTTTAACTATTTGAAACATATAATGTAAACATATATATATGTATCACTTTCTAGTACATAGAAAGTCACCCTTCAATTTTTTTAACTATTTAGAAGAAACCCGATAACCAATTCAGTCCAATACATAAAAAGTCACCCTTCAAAAAAAAAATTATCACTTTCTAGTATCTCATCACCTTTTTTTTTTTTTTAGCTTTTCTCCTGTATTAGTTAAAATAATAACATCAAAACATAACTTTGCCGCTTCTTTCTTACTTAATTAATATTTCTTTTTTCAACTATTTTCTTTACTTTTTCAACTTAATAAATATTAAAAAATAAAGCAAAATGTTACAAGTAATTTCATTGACCTAACCCCGTAAAGTACACATGTTTCCAACTTAATAAATAAAAAAACAAAGTAAAATGTTACAAGTAAATAGTATATCAAAGTATCAAAGTTTATTTTTTTAAAACATATTTTGACGACTATAATTGTTAAAATATTATATTATATTTTATTCAACCAATGTAATACACGGGTTTATTTATTATTTAACTCTTGCAATACATGAAATTTTTAAAAAATGTAGTTTTTCTAATATTTAGTATGTAAAATTATATTTATTTCACTCGTGCGATACTAAAAGAAAACTGTGAGGGAGATGTGTCATTTAGTTTTTTTGAACGGCACATGTGTCATTCATTTGATCCATCAATTTTTTAGTTTTTTCACTTCCGTCTCCTACTTAATTTTTTTTAAAGGTGAATTTCATTAAAACAAACCACCCACAAATGAGGCGGCCACACAAACAACACTACATACAAATAAATTTACACCAATTGGCTTAACACAAGGTCTTAAGCTTAGACTTATGCTTAGCCCACAAGAAACCCATAACTTTAACTTCCCCAATAATATCTTCCATACGGACAATCTTGTTTTCAAACTTAAATCAATTCATCGCTCTCCAAATACTTCAACAACCAATGATAATGATGCTATGGAGGATCTCTAGCTCGATCCCTTTTAATCCCGAGTGCAAGTGGAACTCCTGTAGATCTTCAATCGAGAACATGAAGAACTTCTGCACTTTACACCACCAGCTCACATGATCACAAAGGACCGAAGCAAACACACATGAAGTGAAAAGATGAGTGGTCGTTTCTTCATTAGAATTGCAAAGTGGACACATCACTTCCTCGACTTGGATGTTCCTATTTTTAAGCGCCACCAAAATTAGGATTTTCCTCATATCCGCACGCCACATAAAAATATTACATTTAAGTGGGTTCCATCTACACCATTTCATCACAAAATTTTGGCTCATCTCACCTCCACCTTGTAAAAGGCATTTAACATCCCCAACCTCTCTCCTACTTAACCATGGATTCGTCTTTTTTAATTAAGAAAAATTATGGATAATTATTTTTAATTAAAGATATTATTTTGTGTCTCTTCTACTTTCTTTTATCTTCTACTTAATTATGGATAACTATTTTTAATTAAAGATATTATTTTGTATCTCTTCTACTTAATCATGGAATAATTATTATTTTTAATTAAAGATAGTTACTACATCATTAACCAAATAAATTTAATATGAAACTAATTATTAATTCTTTATACAAACTTATATTATTTACTTATAAACTTCATCAAATTCAAAATCATGATAGTTAAAATACTAAAAAACTAAGAATAATGAAGATAATTGTTTTATAAGTGATTTTTAAAAAATTCTCAAATATTTTATGTGATTGAATGGTGAATAATGGTAAAATAGAATGTGTTATATAATAAAAGAACAAGTGTTATTAAAAATAAAATTTAATTTGCATTAAAAAATAATGTTTTAAAAGTTAATTAAACAAAATTTATAGATGTCACGTCAGTATATTTTTTTCAAATACATAAGTTAACGACTGTATATATATATAACAAATTGCATATGTTTTATTCTATTTGTATAATACACGGGTTATATTTTTTAAAACATAACATTTTTAACATTAATTATATGATTACATTTATCAACCCTTATAATATACAGGACTATACACTAGCCTAGTGTATGTATATAAAAACATAAAAATTGTATTTAACATTTGTATTTTATTTATTTATTTATGGGAATGCTTGCAATAACTTATTTTAAATCTAATGTTTTTTTTTTTTTACTTATTAGCACTGAAATGACCATATACATTTTAATATTGGGGAATTGGAATTAAATAAACTCAACTTTGTTAGGTTGGAAGGCAATAATTTTAATTTGAAACTTGAAATCTAACAGACCTAATTTGTGTTGGTTTTTATTTCACTGGACCCAAACTAAGTGAGGTTAACCCAGTCAGTTTTGTGCCTGATTTTTTTGCCAACCAAGACATTTTTTACACGTCATCTGCCAACATGGCATTCTGTGCAGGCAGAAAACTAACTGGGTTAACCCCGGTTAGTTTAGTCAAGTGAAATAAAAACCAACACAAGTTAGACCTGTTAGATTATAATTTTTAAGCTGAAATTATTGTTTTCTAGCCCGACAAAATTCGAATTATTTAACTCCAATTCCCCTTTAACATTTTATCTATCATTAAAATGACTTTGCAAATTAACTTCATGGTTTTCATAACAGTGAAACCTGGTACATGCCACACACCGAGTATGATTGTATTTTCATATTTAGTTTAGGGAGACAAGACGAGAAAAGAGGTCTCATTTTCCGGTATATTTTTTTTCCCAACTATTCTTTGGATGACAAGAAAGTTTTATATGGACTTTTACATTTAAAAAAATCACAACTAAAAAATATTTATTATTAACTCTAACTTTAAATATTATATTCAGTAATGTAATATACGTAAATAAATTACATCAGGAATGGAAAAGTATTGCAACTATTATTTTCATGGAAATAAAAACTAAAAGTCATTATAATTTTTTGGTTTATTGGATTTAAATAATCTTAACCTTGATTTATTAGTCTCAACTAAGAAAAATGTTACGTGACATTTTCAAATTTTAACTTATTTTCCTTTAACAGTCTCATACTTACTAAAAATTAAGACAGTTAATTTTTATTGATGCGAAGTGCTTATAAATATTTATGGTAGTTTTTTCTTCGAACCCTCATAAATTCTAATTTAAGAGTGGGACACCTATTATAAACACACGTTTCAGTATGATTTCTAACAATTACTGCAAATCATTTAATACTTCTTAAATAATTTCTTCTTTTGTCAAGTTTATGGATTAATGGCAATCATGGGGGACTTAAGGATAGGCGTCCCCTTTAAACAAAATTAGTGTAATTTGTGGATAAAAATTCTGATCACACCTCTTAAAAGTTTGATTAAACCCTCTAATCATATTCTTTGAAAATAATTTCTAAGTCCACTACTGATGGCAATACAAGGCTACCTCATTTGCTAGAGATTTTTGGGTTAAATCCAAAATAAGATGATAATTTGATGTAATTTAATAAGAAATAATAGTTATATATCATTGACCGTTAAAAAAGTTTATAGATTAAAATGTAAAGGTTTATTTTCATCTGTTTTTTCTATGATAGAGTCATTATACCACTAAACTATGTTGACTTTTTGCGTCAAATAACATAAATTCATCATAGTAAATAAATTTGATTATTATATATGTAAAGTTAGGATTAAATACAAATAACTAGTTATTACTAATAATATATTATAACACAAAAGTATATAAAAGGGCATTTTAGTCATTTTCACAAAAGTTAACAAAGAAATTAATCAAAGTTATCCAATTGGACTCAAATAGGTGTAACCGGAAACCTCAGGTACTCAGAGGGTTAAAGGTTTTGAAATTGAATTCAAGTAGTTAAAATGATCAAACCACAAGGACTCAAATAGGACTTTACTCTATAAATAATAATGTTACTCTAGTTATTTATACGTTTAGTATGTATTAGATCCCACTTCTATATATGTATCTATGTAATATTATTAAGCATTTTGAATGAATATATAGATAATTTTATATCAAAACTAAGATGGCATATCAAAAGTTATGAATAAATCATGCTTCATCCAAATATAAGTCCTTCATTTGTGGCTTAGTGATAGGCGGGCCGGGTTTTCCTTTGTGAGACCCGAGTTTAATCCCATTGGCATTATTTGGGGGGACACCGGACAATAACGGTGAGAACTTGTGGTCCTAGTGATGCAAGCTTGATCCCGAGCTGACCCGGTTTCATCCGACTGTTACTTCAGCGATATATATCGTTTGGAGGCAGTACGGTTCCGGGCGGAAGCCACCCCACCGCTCCAACGTGGACCTGGTTCAGACAGTATAGTTATTTCGAACCTAGTCGAACCGAGCTCGAGCTCTTGAGTTTTACTTTCGAGCCGTTTTCGAGCTCAAAATATTAGGCTCGAACCGAGCCGAACTCGAGCTTCATAAAAGCAAGACGAGCCGAGCTCGAGCCCAGTCATGCTCGGACCCGGCCCGGCTCGACTCGTTTACACACCTAGAACATAGTAGTTTTATCATTATTGATCAATTGTCTAATTTATTCTTTTTTATAACGTTCTTAGGAATTCACCATTTGTAGACCTAACCTTACATTTATTTTTTATATATATGTATATATAAATCATATATAAAGGCTGTATATTAGCTGAATGTAGGTAGAACCATTAAAAGCAATCTTTAACGACATTGTGTCTCGATAAGGTTTGGTGAAAGCCTTAATGGCAACTTCAACAATCCCTTCATCTCTTATTAATCTTTTTATATTCACAATATTTAGATGTTTTTTTTTTTTTTGTCATCGAATATAACTTTGTGTAAGGTATAATTTAACGTAGTTTCTTAAACGAGAGTATGATATTAATATATAATTTTCAGACATATTTTGTGGTAAGGATATGATGGATAACAATTTGTTCATAAATTTAGTTATTTATGAGTGCTTATAATTATAAACAAAGCCTAGTATGTAAAATAGATATGCTGTAGCACTATAAATAATAATAGCATTAATAACATCTTTTATAAAGCTAATTATTACTGACGTTATGTTACGTCTTTATGGTGTACCACACCAAATATTAATAGTAGCAATCGCTTACAGGTTCGGTGAGTAATTTGAAGTCTGAACCTTGAATTTATATTAGTACGTATCCACTACTATCAAACCGGACATTGGTGACAGTTAAAACTTAAAACGGGTCATAAATTCATGACGTGCAAGAGCGTTTTATATCAATGTGTGTGTGAATGTATATGTGTAAAAACAGATTAAATTAGAAGTACTAACATATTCATTTGATCTTTGCATGAGAGCATTTTGATGAGCTAAAACTTTAATTTTGATTCAAGCATTTTGAATTATTTTGATATTTTACAAAATCCATATATGTAGCTAGGTATGTGTAAGCTAGTTCTCATTTATTTGTTGATTATATATTTTTTTCTTTTTTTTAGCGTAACAGCTTCTACATTTGATATGTTTATATATTTGAAAGAGTCTTAAATGAATTGATGGGATTTGTTATAAATTGATGTTGGAAATGAAAATCAATCTAGCGTACGTCTTGTCTTCAACATATTTATTTTTGTTACTTATTGCATGCATGAGGGTGAATTGAATTAAACTGAATCACACGATGAAGGAAGCATGTGACTTCCCTTTAATACATCACATGGAATTAGGCCAAGAGTGAAAATGACATTAACCTATCTTTGGTTTCTTCTATTTCCTTGTTCAAGTTTAATAAGAGAAAATACTAAAAAAGAATTTGAGACTTACTATTTTATTTCATTTTAAAAGTACTAAAAAAGTATTGACTTATTTTCATAGTAAAAGTGACGCTTCTACTTAAACGCAGGAAGGTTATATGGTTCCAAGAACAAGGTGTGAGCCCTTAACAAGAAACAAGCTTTTAAGTCCGATTATCTTCCATGAAGGACGTCTAGTTCAAAGGCCTACACCGTTTGTGGCGCTACTCACCTTCTTATGGATGCCGATAGGCATTTTCCTATCCATCCTTAGAGTTTACCTTAATATCCCTTTACCTGAAAGAATCGTGTACTACAACTACAAGATCCTTGGAATAAAACTAATTGTTAAGGGCACCCCTCCACCACCTCCTAAACAAGGACAAAGCGGGGTACTCTTTGTGTGCAACCATCGCGCGGTAATTGACCCAGTGGTCACTGCTGTCGCGCTAGGTAGAAAAATAAGTTGTGTGACATACAGTATTAGTAAATTCTCCGAGTTAATTTCTCCGATTAAAGCCGTGGCATTAGCAAGGGAGAGAGATAAGGACGCCGCACACATTAAACAATTGTTGGAAGAGGGCGATTTGGTCATTTGCCCTGAGGGAACAACATGTAGAGAAGCGTTCTTACTTAGATTTAGTGCTCTCTTTGCAGAGCTTACAGATAGAATAGTTCCCGTTGCTATTAATACAAAACAAAGTGTGTTTTATGGGACAACGGCTCGAGGGTACAAATTTTTGGACCCTTATTTTGTGTTCATGAACCCTAGGCCAACATATGAAATAACTTTCTTGAATCAATTACCAACGGAGCTTACTTGCAAAGGCGGGAAATCTGCATTTGAGGTGGCAAATTATATTCAAAGGGTGATAGGGGATACACTTGGATTTGAATGCACCAATTTGACTCGGAAGGACAAGTATTCGATGATGGCTGGAACCGATGGTCGTGTTGAAACAAAGAAAGGTAATTAGTTGTACTAGGAACAATATTATTTGACTCGGATACCTTGTTGTGTTTATTATTTTTCTCAAATATTATTTCAAAGATTAATTAAAATTATTATAAGGTTTGTTTTTATTCATTATTTAATTTAATTATTATTTGTATATCTTGCTAGGATGTGATATATGTAGATGTTAAAGTTGTAGCAAATTATGATTATTTAATTTGCATCACAAAGTCATCTCTACTACAACTACGACTCTAGGAGATGTGATTGTGATGAACAACGCACATTTGTAGTTAATTTTCTAGTCATACACAACACTATATGATAGCTTTCTTTAAATGTAAATTTTTTAATATTTTATTAAAATCATGAACTCAAGCAACACAAAAACAAGAACATTTGAAAATTTTATCGTTTTCACTTTGGTGATGGGAGTTTGTCGTGAAATTTCATTGCTTTAAAGCATTCACATGGCCAACATCTCACTTTTGTATTTAAAAACACAAAATTATCATATTAAACTTAAAATTCTTGTTTAATCCACCTAAAATAATAGTTAATTAAAATAATCTACCAATAAAAAATTCGAAATACTTAAATAAAAAATGAAAAAGTTAAAAACCCTAATAAACTATCGAACACAAACAAACATAAATGAACACATGACCAAATGTTCACGAACATAAATGAACGAGCGCGATCTTTATTCATGTTTGTTCATTTATTAAACGAACGAAAACAAACAAACTTCCCGCCGAACATTTCACAAGTTGTTTGCTGAATATTTGACTTGTTTATAGCCCTATTAAAATATCCTTAGATTTTTGTATAAACATTAACAAAGTTAGGGCAAAAGACTGATATAGCTACACACTCCGTAATTTAAACAAGGAGAAATGGAATTGAATAATCCCAACTTTGAGGGTTTGGAAGGGTATAATCCTAACTTGAAACTTGTAAAATAATAGTCCCAACTTGTCATGTATTTTATTTTGTTGGTCCCAAACTAACTGAGGTTAACTCAGTCTGTTAAATGCTGACGTGGACTGCCACGTGGCGTCTGACGTGGCCAATCTGTCCCACTTGGCAAAAAACATGGGCCCTCTTTATCCATTTGGCTTTTTCAATTATATATATATATATATATATATATATATAATTCTTTTATACAATTGAGAGAGAGAGAGA
Source organism: Ambrosia x helenae (assembly GCA_030844895.1). Lineage (NCBI taxonomy): Eukaryota > Viridiplantae > Streptophyta > Magnoliopsida > Asterales > Asteraceae > Ambrosia > Ambrosia x helenae. The sequence goes on along the minus strand of CM061230.1, from coordinate 1,711,994 downwards.
GAGGGAACGCAGAGAGAGAAAGAGATGAGAGAGAGAGTGAATACAACCATCGTCCACCACCATCATCTCTGACGACACCCATTACCACCACCACCACAAACACCACCACCACTCTACACCACTACCAAAACCCTCTCTCTACCCCCTCCTCTGTTGTTTTCCCTCTGATACAAACCAATACAAACCCCTGTTTTCATCAACAATCTAGACGAAACAATCCAGACGAACATATACAAACCAATACAAACCCCAAAAACAATTAGGGCTTCTTCCCCAAAAACAATTAGGGCTTATCCCTGTCTTCTTCCTCCTGTCAAATTAGGGCTTCGTTCGAATTGGTGGTGTGTTGAAAGGTGGTGGTTATGGTGGGTTGTTGGCTCTGGGTGGTAAGTGGAAAAGAAGGATAGAGGAGATAGGGTTTTTAGATTTGACCGGTCGGAGTTGGTTTGTTGTTGTCGAAGAGGTGACGGAACCGGTCACCGGTGATGGAGGGTGACCGGAGAAGATGACCGGCGGTGGTGTTCACTCTCTCTCTCTCTCTCTCTGTCAATTATATATGTGTGTATATATATTGTATGTGTGTGTATATATATAAATATTTTGGTATAAAGATTAAAAAGAGACACGTATACATTGTGGGCCAACCCTTTTTTGCCAACTGGACAGAAATTGCCAGGTCAAACGCCACGTGGTAGTCCACGTCAGCATTTAACAGACTGAGTTAACCTCAGTTAATTTGGGACCAACAAAATAAAAACGTTGACAAGTTGAAACTGTGATCTTACAAGTTTCAAGTTGTGATTATTCACTTCCAACTAGGGATGAGCATTTAAGGCCGAATACTGATCCCGTCCCGTCCCGATTCCGATATCGTACCGAACCGATACCGAACCGAGGGGTTTCGGGATCGGTATCGGTACCCATATTATGGATTTTCGGTTTCGGTATTATCGGTATCGGTACGGGATCGGTATGGTATCTAGGGGTGAGCATACAAGGCCCGAACCGAAAAAAAACCGAGAACCGTACCGACTTTGGACCGTACCCGACCCGACAAGTTACAGCTAGGTACAATTTCGGTTCTCATTTTTGTGGGTTTTTCGGTCCCGGGTCGGTTCCGGTCCGGGTAAGTAAAAAAACCGAATAAACATTTCTGGACCGAATATGCATCAATATAAGTTTTTGGGCTCAGGAGCCAAGCCCACTTATTGATAATTGATCTTATAACAAACACTATACCTAGCCTATATACAATCTGATAGTGATTCGCTGCTCCTCCATTCATCATCCATCCCTAATGCTTGTTCAAACTTCAAACCATTTTATGGCAAAATCATCTTAACAAACAAATAAAAGTTAAATCAGAATCTGAAACAATTAAACCATATGAAACCCACAAAAAACAACACAAATCACACCAAACAAACAAAAACGCAAGTAATAAGGTTGTAGAAACAAGCTACCTTTAACAAAATGGATGTTGAATCAACAAATTGGAGCCTTAATCGTCCACTAGTCTAAGAAAAATCAATGAAGTTACAGTCCAAGTTTCGGTTCGGTCATTCAAGGTTGGACCGACTGGAACCGTAGGCCTGAGGACCGAAACCCGACCCATCTTTATGGTCCATCAGTCGGTTCTGGTTTTATAGGGATTTCGGGTATCGGGTCGGGTCGGGTCGGGTATACATCGGGTCGGGTCGGGTATCATCGTTTGCTCACCCCTAATGGTATCGGTATTTTAAGGTAAAATACCGATACCATACTGGTACCGTACCGATACCGAATTGATACCGTACGGTACGGTATGTGTTCGGTATCGGTATTGGTTTTTTAAACTTTTCGATATCGGTATTGTCAGGATCGGTATCGATTCGGTACCGATACCGTCCCGAGCTCATCCCTACTTTCAACCCCTTAAAGTTGAGATTATTTAATGGGAAAATGACCAATATAGCCCGTTGACCGGGCATTTTGCACAACTAGCCCTCTCCGCCGTCTTTGGAGAAACGATACACAGCTCCCAACCAGCCTGAACCGTCTCCGAGACCGTTTGGTTTTATAGCCAATTGCCAGCCAACACGTGGTGTCTCTGATCCCGAGGCTGTACCGTCTCTCTCCAGACGGGTCAGAGATCTCTCCCAGACGGTTCACGTTTCCCAATGCCGGCTGCCTTCGGTTCAACCGTCTCCCAGACGGTTCACGTCTACCAATGCCGGCTGACCCTTCGGTTCAACCGTCTCCCAGACGGGTCACATTTCCCAAGTCGTCTTAAGCCGTTTTGTGATACCGTCTGAACCGTCTCACGAGTGTATATAAATACCCCAATTCACTTAACGAAATTTGCACCCACCCCTCTCCTCTAAGCTTTCATCTTCCAATCCAATGACGTTTTTTTACTTTCCCAGCCGAAGCCTACCGGCTTCGGAAAATATGTCCCGGTTACTTGGATTGTTGTTTCATCTGCGTACGGCTACTTGGATTGTTGTTCCATCTGCGCGTGGTTTGCAACCCGTGTAATGGATCGATGATGTGGTGGTCTACATTTTAGGCAAGTTCGTTCGCTTTCCGAATTTATGTCTCGATGTTCGACGTGTGCTCACTGAGAACTATTGTTACATAAAACGAGGAAACGTTTCGGACTTGTCTGTGTAGAGCACATACACCATTCGAAACAACGTCTATGTAGACCACTGCTACTACCGCCGCTGTGGATGACAAAACATCTAACACTAAGATGTAGTCCTCAATAGTTGGTTAGACATTACTATTACTTCAAACAAAGTTCTTAGTTCTGGAAGTAAATTTGGGAAGTTTGTTGTAATAGTGTAGTTTTTTACTTGTTGCTTCTTAGTTTTCACTTGTTGCTTCTTAGTTCTTGGGAAGTTTGTTGTAATAGTGTAGTTTTTTAATTGTTGTTGTAATAATATTTATTGTTTATTTGTGATTGTAATAGTATAGTACGTTTAATGAGATATTTACCTTAATATAAAAACAAAAAAACAAAATTGCATTAATATTAATAAAAATATAACCATTAATTGCATTAAATAAAAAGTTAATAAATTACAAATTAATTAAGACGATGTCTTATCATTTGCCAAACGGACACATGTTTAAACTCTTTACGCTCCCTGTTTTTATACTGCCTTAGACTGTGTCTAATTGCCACGTCTTCGGGAAAGTTAGAGGGTACGTCGTAAAGAGTCCGGTTGTGGTGCCCGTTGAAGATTTGACACTTTGTCGTCAAATCGCTCAACTTGCGGCTTAGGGACTCGGTGGTACGTTCTGACCCTCCAACGAGCCGGTTGTATTCATTCAGTATCCGGAACCATTTGTTGTTAAGGTGTGTGCTTTCTTCAACATGAAGCCATGCTGCAATCAAGGCAATCTCTTGTTCTTCCGTCCATCTTTGAGGTGCCATTTTTGTATGATTTGGACGGTGTTGGACGGTGTTGGACGGTGGTGGTGGGGTGGTAGATATTGTTTAGACGATGTAGGACGGTGTTGGACGGTGGTGGTGGGGTGGTAGATATTGTTTAGACGGTGTTGGACGGTGGTCGTCGGGTTGTAGATAGTGTTTAGACGGAGTTGCACGGTGGTGGATAGTGTTTAGACGGGGTTGGATGACGGGAATGGGACGGGAGACGAGTATTTATAGGGCTGAGCTGGACAACCGAAGCGTCGTCCGCTCATCGGGACTCACCGGCGTTGGTAGATGTGTACCGTCTTGAGAGACGGTTGAACCGAAGGGCCAGCCGTCTTGGGAAATGTGACCCGTCTTTTGAGACGGTTGAACCGAAGGCAGCCGACATTGGGAAACGTGAACCGTCTGGGAGAGATCTCTGACCCGTCTGGAGAGAGACGGTACAGCCTCGGGATCAGAGACGCCACGTGTTGGCTGGCAATTGGCTATAAAACCAAACGGTCTCGGAGACGGTTCAGGCTGGTTGGAGCCGTGTACCGTCTCTCCAAAGACGGTAGAGAGGGCTAGTTGTGCAAAATACCCGGTCAACGAGCTATATTCATCATTTTCCCTTATTTAATTCTATTTCCCCTTTCAACAATAGTGTTTAAATGAGTTAAACCATGGAACCAAAATAATAATTTACTCTAGGAGGAACCGAGGAAGCTAATTTGGTCAACCATGACTGGACTCCGCGCAGAATAGCAACACACCCTGCAATCAATAACCCAATAACCCAATAACCCGATAACCCAACCCCTTCCCAATCCCGAATCCGTCGACAACCGCCATGGAAGACAACCAAACCTCAACCGACCGGATCAAGCTCAACGTCGGCGGCAAGCTCTTCGAAACCACCATCTCCACCTTACAATCCGGCGGCCCCGACTCCCTCTTAGCCGCCCTCTCTACCCGCCACCACCTCTCTATCCCCGTCTTCATCGACCGAGACCCCGAAATCTTCTCCGTCCTCTTATCCCTCCTTCGCACCAACCGCCTCCCTTCCACTTCCCGTCGCTTCACCGACCAAGAACTCTCCGACGAAGCCTCGTATTACGGCATCGAATCTCACCTCAAGTCCGCTATGCTTCCTAATCCGCTTTCAGGTATCGACGCCTGTTTAGTTTCGAATATCCGACCCGCTTCTGATGGATTTGTTTCGGATTTTGCTGCTGTTGATGATGGATCGGTTTGGATTGCTCATGGTGGTCAGATTTCTGTTTATGATTGGAATTTGACTCATGCTGGTACTGTACGGACACATCTTGATTCCATTACTTCTATTAAGGTAGTTACACCGTCTCAGATTACGGCTGTTGCTAGTGACGTTGCTTCTGGTGTGCATTTTTATAACTTTGCTAACGGACGCCGTGTTGGATCGGTTGAATGGATCGATCCGACTGATCCGAGGATATATAAGGCTAGGGTTACTGCGATTGCTGACTCGGTTAACTCGGTTGACTCAGTTGAATCGCTCGACTCGGTGTTTGCGGCTTTTGAGTCGAATCATAAGGAGAATTGTATACTCGCGATTGATAAGTCAACGCTCCAAGTGAAGTCGGAAATCGGTAGGCAATCGGGGAATTCGTCGAAATCGATTGTTCCAGGGAGGTTAACATATGTTAATAAGCTCGGGGTGCTGGCTGCGACTGCTGTGACGTCTGGGGCGTTTGGATTTTCTGGTTATGTACGGTTATGGATCCGAGGTTGAACCGTGTGGTGTGGGAGATGAATGAGCCTGGTTCGGGAAGGAGTAGTAGGTTCGGGGATTCGTTTGCGGATGTTAGCGTTGACGTGGATGAACTGACTATGTGTAAGATATGTTCGAAGTCTGGTGATTTGGCGATGGCGGATTTGAGGAAGTTAGGGAGGATCCGTGGGTGTATTTACGAGAGACGAATCCGAGTTTGAGGAATGCTAGTGGAGGGATTAGTAATAGTGTGGTGCATTGTTATAAGAAGCAGGTTTTTGTTGGGAGAGATGGTGGGCTTGAAGTATGGTCTAGAGTTGGACAGAATGGCGAAAGTAACAGTGAAATTGGCGAAGAATCGTTCAGGAGAAACTACATTGATAAATTGGAGGATTCGGAGAGAGGGATAATTAGCAAAATCGAAGGGGGTGGAGAGCGCCTTTTTGTTAGCAGGGAAGAAGCTGAAGGGCTTGAAGTATGGCAAAGCTCGGTTTATTCAGGCGCAGTTTTGGTTCCATGACGCTTGAAAATCGACAAATGAACCCGAGCATGATTCATGAAGAACGCGTTAACACTTTTTGTACGATACAATACTTTTGTGCATACATGAAGCAAGCAAGGTGCAAAGATTTCGTTTTGAGGTAGGCGTGTTACTAGCTTTTATCATTTTTGTGCTTCAAGATGTGCAGTTGCTTTCTTCGCTTATACTCTGTGCTTTATGCTGTCGAATAATCCTGCAATTTATCTATATAGAGGCTCATTTGCTGTCATTAGTAGTCTTGTAATTCAATAAGTTAGACTGCTTACAGAATATGAACTTTAGTAACCATAATTCGTTTTTGTTAATGCTACTGATTGTGACCTCTGAATGGAAGTTGTTTCGTTTAGTCATTAGATCGCCTTCTTTGCGAAAGAGAACCTTTTACAAATAGTGTAGTATTTGGTAACCTACTTATGACAGAAACAATTGCATTTGAGCAAAAACCATATGCTAGTTGACTAAATCATGATTCACGAATAAGTTATTTTGACAGAACTTTAGATATGGTTTTTTCTTCTCTGTATGTATAAACCCGGAGATTTAGTACATGAAATTATAATAATAGAACATGTTATCTAAAGTCCTAATTTTTTTTAAATGATTATTTTATACTTTCTGATCAATAATTCCTCAGTTTTAACAAACCCAGCCAGGCGGGTCGGTTCTTAGTTTCAAACTGTACGTCCATCAGCAGATTTTATGTTTTTGCATCAAATATTTATCATATAAGACAATGTATTTCTTTTTATGTCGAATTGATCTTTTTAATGCTATTTTGTGTATGTGATAGATTATGTTCAAAACCATGTTAACTGAAAATGTGTATAAACGTTCAAAAGAAGTAAAAACATAAAACGGTGGTTGATTTTGATGGTCATAAAGACTAGTTTAATGTCGTGATAGGAAAAAACTGGGGCTGAGAATAGGTAACTTGTATAAGACACGATTAGATCTGTTAAATAAAAAATAATTAGAATTAGGAGGCTATGATCAATTATGACACGATTTGCTAGCCCTACAAAAATTAGAATTAAAATCTTGGGCTCAATGCCTCAATGTTGATAAGATAAAGAAGAGTTGTAATTAAATATGATGAATTTAATGGACTCATGGTGCCAGAACTAAACTGAGCATGGCCCAAAGGAAAATAGTCTTGGCCCACAATAATTCAAAAGGCGAGATAGACGTGAATCTCTCTAGAAAGGCCATTTGGATGGCAGAATGTCAGTAGACTAGTAAAGTAATTGACTTCTTTGATAAGAAAATAGTTTAAGATATGTTTGGGATTGATTTTTCAAAACAACTTCTATGTTTTGAAAAAACAAGGCTAGAGATGCTTTTAGATTATTGCGTTTTAGTAACCTAAAAATTCATTTTAAAACTCAACACCAAACACTAAAAACTGATTATTTGCATTTACGAAACACAATAATCTAAAAATCTATTTCAAAACGCAATCCCAAACACCCCTTAAAAAAGGTAAATTCATAAAACTACACACACAACCCTTTCATCGACTTGGATTTCAATTTCGTGCCTAGAAACTCGATAAATGCAGTTCACTCAGACCGAATTATTTCATTTGATATCATGCCCATCTTTTGGCAGTGTGATGGGAACGATAGACACGAGCGATACTGTGTTTCTGAGTTTTGATCACACGAGACTAACGAATTTAAGTTTTTGGGTTTTGATCGGTCGAGAGGAATGGTTGTCTCATCTTCGATCAATGGTCCATCTTGATTTCGGTTCATTAATTATTTTGTCACTGATGCTTGTCGGAGAAAGTTTATTTTTTTAATCGGCGGAGATCTATTAAAAGTAGTCTAAATTCTAAAACCAGCTAGAGACTAGGACAAGCACAATTGCAACATATCTATACTATCTTATAATACATTTCACAAGGACCTCTTAAAATTTATGTTTTACATGCATAATTCTTTAAAGTACAACACACAATGCATATGTTAACTACTTTTTGAAGGCAAATATGTCTTTTATACAATACTTACACATTTTTCCCTTCAACTTTACTCAACTTTTCTTATTTATATAATAATTACACTTTTCACCCTTATTTTAACCAACTACCCCACAATTTTTGAAGGTCCATAATTTTTTATACGTTAATATTTTCCTAATATTATTATACCGTATAAATAACATTTTTTCTCTTTAATTTGAGTATAGTATTTCTATAGTTTTTTAATTTAAAAATGATATGTTATGGTTAAGTAATAACCAATACGAAAACAAACAAAAATAAACCGAAATCATCTATACTATATTATGATACATTTCTTATTGACCTCTTAAATTTAAGTTTTACAGTATAATTGATTAAATTACAACACACAATGCACATGTTAACTAAATGTTGTTTCCCGCCGCAACACGCGGGCACATGACTAGTATTAAGAATAACTCCCAACTTAAATAAAAAAAAAATTAGATCTGTTTTCTCGAAACATTGTTGCCATTGAACTCTTTCTCGTTTTTACATCGTCGTAGTTTCCAAAATGTAGCCAGCATAACAACAACACAAATGGAAGAAAAGTAACGTTGCTTTGAACAAAGGAATTTGGAGGAAAACCTATTGCAATTTCATCTAGTGTCACCATTGAGTTTGACCCAAATCGAAGCAACAATTTCAAACTACATTTTTCTTTCTCATTGATTGCTCAATTTAGGGTTTGATCGATTGAACAAAAGTCTAAATCCTAAAAATAGAAAAGTCAAAGTTGAATTTCAAATGGTTTAATATTGCAGACGACATCATAGATATATCTTTTTATATGTAGTTTTTTAAGTAGTTATGTTTTAACCCATTTCTTGATTTATATATCTAAGTATATGGGTTCATTACCAGAATTTACAGGTTTAGGTCGGAATCTGACCGAAGTTTACAGATTTTGATCGGGATTTGGCTGGAATCGCTAGACAGCCAACGACTAGCGATTAATCAATGATTGCTTGGTGAACCTCTGACTAATGAGCAATCAGAGGCTATGCACGATTTTTACAACCATTTCTATAGGATTCTTACAACTTCTTAATATAGAGATTTTTCACAACAAATTCAACTTTATAAAACATAAAGAGGGATTTCATATCTTTATCTCTTTGGCTAACTTATATATCTTCTTTACAATTATAATATAAATTTAAATTTACTTTAAACAAAAAATAATTATATTGATGCTAAATAATTAGTAAAGAAGGTTTGGTAATTATAAAATGGCTTGTTTGAGATAATGCATGATTGAAATTACGTATACATACTATAAATAGTATTATTTTGCATGTGGTTGTGTTTATCTATACTATCTTATAATACATTACACAGATACCTCTTAAAATTTAAGTTTTATAAGCATAATTCTTAGAGTATAACACACAATGCATATGTTAACTACTTTTTTAGGGTAAATATGTCTTTTATACAACACTTACACATTTTTCCCCTCAACTTTACTCAACTTCTCTTATTTATATAACAATTACACTTTTCACCCTTATTTTAACCAACTACCCCACAATTTTTAAAGGTCCATAATTTTTTTATACATTAATATTTTTATAATATTATTATACCGTATAATGAACATTTTTTTCTCTTTAATTTGAGTATAGTATTGCTATTGTTTTTTTAATTTAAAAATGATATGTTATGGTTAAGTAATAACCAAAACGAAAACAAACAAAAATAAACCGAAATCATTTATGCTATATTATGATACATTTCTTAATGACCTCTTAAATTTAAGTTTTACAGTATAATTGATTAAATTACAACACACAATGCACATGTTAACTAAATGTTTTTTCGTGCCGCAATACGCGGGCACCTGACTAGTATTAAGAATAACTCCCAACTTAAATAAAAAATTGGATCTGTTTTCTCTAAACATTGTTGCCATTGAACTCTTTCTCGTTTTTACATCGCCGTAGTTTCTAAAATGTAGCCGGCATAACAACAACACAAATGGAAGAAAAGTAACGTTGCTTTGAACAAAGGAATTTGGAGGAAAACCTATTCCAATTTCATCTAGTGTCACCATTGAGTTTACCCAAATCGAAGCAACAATTCCGAACAACTACATTCTTCTTTCTCATTGATTGCTCAATTTAGGGTTTGATCAATTGAACAAAAGTCTAAATCCTAAAAATAGAAAAGTCAAAGTTGAATTTCAAATGGTTTAATATTGCAAACGACATCATAGATATATCTTTTTATATGTAGTTTTTTAAGTAGTTATGTTTTAACCCATTTCTCGACTTATATCTTTAAGTATATGGGTTCATTACCAGAATTTACAGGTTTAGGTCGGAATCTGACCGAAGTTTACAGATTTTGATCGGGATTTGGCTGGAATCGCTAGACAGCCAACGACTAGCGATTAATCAATGATTGCTTGGTGAACCTCTGACTAATGAGCAATCAGAGGCTATGCACGATTTTTACAACCATTTCTATAGGATTCTTACAACTTCTTTATATAGAGATTTTTCACAACAAATTCAACTTTATAAAACATAAAGAGGGGTTTCATATCTTTATCTCTTTGGCTAACTTATATATCTTCTTTACAATTATAATATAAATTTAAATTTACTTTAAACAAAAAATAATTATATTGATCATGTTGAATAATTAGTAAAGAAGGTTGGTAATTATAAAATGGCTTTTTTGAGATAATACAAGATTGAAATTACGTATACATACTATAAGTAGTATTATTGTGCATATTGTTGTGTTTAGTTTAGTATAAATCTATGAACAACGGATTTGCTTTTAAAATAATAGTGTTTTTTTTCTAGTGTTGGTACCGTGCTGATTTCTTAACAAACCACATTGATTATGACCGAACATCAGTATCAGTATCTATATTATTGATACCAATTTTATTTTTGTAGTTTTCAATCGATGCAAAACATATGTTTAAATTCTTTTGGGCATCTTACGATTACACTTTTTTGGGTTTCTTTTTTCTATTGCTATAACGAATGCCAATATCATAACGAGCCGAAACGATTCCAATCGAATTTTCGTCAACCCGCTATAAGGCACAGGTTATCCCTCTAGTTATATGTTAAAACAGAAATACAGTTAGGGTTTAAGATGTTAGGTTACTTAAATTTTCAAAAGAAGACATTATTTCAGGTTTCCTACTAGCTTTTTGATAACTACTGAAATCATTATTAATATTATTGTGAATATAAAATACAAAAATAACTGCCATGCATCTTAATGAGAGTTTATCCTAAAGCAAAAGTAAAAGATATAGTTTTTATTTTTATATAAAACACGTTATAACGTGTGGACCAAGCGTAGTACGATTGTAATTTATGACATAAGACCGGTCAAAAATAGCATAAAAATATTAATATCCACTCCCCCTTTGTTGACCAAACTTTTCGATATACCTTTTTAAACCCTCTTCAAAACAATTAGCAAAACTCAATTTTCTATAATTTAGTTGCGTAAATAAACTTATCTAGTAAGTCGATGTGTTGTGCACACGCGATCGACCAAGCATAAATAGGCACAATAGCCACACGCTCACCTCCAGTCGTAACAGCCTCATGCTAACCTGACGTGAGCGAGTCAACGCAAGGATGCTCACGGCGCGAAAAAATGAATTTGCGTTGGATTTGTAGGCTGTGGTAGCGCCGGTGGTCACCTCTAGCCACAACGCAAGCAGGCTCATGGCGCGAAAAAATGAATTTGCGTTTGATTTGTAGGCTGTGGTAGCGCCGGTGGTCACCTCTAACCACAACAGCCTAAGGTGACTGGCGCGAAAAAATGAATTTGCGTTGGATTTGTAGGCTGTGGTAGCGCCGGTGGTCACCTCTAGCCACAACAGCCTGACGTGACCGGGTTACTTGACAGTCACGTCGGTGACTCACGGCAGTGCTCACCGTAAGCCACAACATACAGCCTAACATCCGTAAAATAGGATTTAAGGCCATAATTTACTTGCAAAAATCAAGAAAATTCATATTTTTGTAAATAAAAAAGCGAGCATGTAATACTAAATATTATTGTGGTATACTTCATTGTTATAAATAAAAATTATATTACTGATCAATCATAAAACAAGAGCAAACAAACTTTCATGAACCAAAACCCATATAAAAAAAATTGCACAAAAATATATTTTTCCCTAGCCGATTTACAGTTTCTCAATCTAAACTTGCTAAAACAAACTAAAATATTAATAAGCAAAAGAAAGCGACTTTGACCTCTGGAAATTAGAGGAACAAGAAGAATTCAAAAACTGGATACAGTCTTCAACAGCTTGAGCACGATGAGAATCAAAAGGCTGACCAGCATATGATACTGATCTTTTTAAAGTACAGTTGCAAGAAGACGACGATGAAGAAGATGAAGGAGATGATGGTGGAATTTTACGTGAAGATGAAACCAAACCCAATGCTCTTGAGAATTCAGTCTTTATTCTGCTGATAAATCTCATGGCTGATCTTTTTGGTGGCCGGAAAGTTAATATTTTGATGATGGGCTCCGGCGAGCCGTCGATGGATGGGCTGAAGCTCACTCTTTTTCTTCTTGTCATGTTTATACAAGCTAGGAGAAAGGAAAAGGTTGGGTGGAAATTGAACGAAGAGGTGGTGAAAAGGAGAGTAGCTATTTATTGATGAATCCACTAGAGATGGCCACAAGTTATGGAAAAGAGTGTTATTTAAATGTGTAGATTTATTAGACTTTATTTTTAATTTCTTATTTTAGGGTACACGGTGTGGTGGCGTGGAAATTTCCACACCAGCGTATCACACCGTTGCTATCGTGGAGGCGAGCTTGAAACACATTAGGAGAAATATCCATCGGTGTGGGGCAAAATATGGTCAAAACTAGCCGTTCAAACCGCTAGTTGACTCAGATGTTTTTTTAACATATATATATATATATATATATATATATATATATATATATATATATATAAACATAAACCCATTACGACCTATTTAACCATAAAAACACATTCTTCACTAAAATTCGTTAACAAACTTACCATTTTCATCATTTATACGAAATGGAAGATCAAGGTTCATCATCATCCTCGTCATCATATTATATGGACCTTGGCTTCTGACGTCTTCATCTGAAGAAGAAGCGCAACAAATTATATCCGAAGAAGAAGCGCACCAATTTATATCATCGGTTATGAAAGTCATTAAAGCTAGCACCGACACCAACGAGAGTGAAGGTTCACATCCCAAAAGGAGGAAATACGCAATACGTGATCGAGCCATAGCACATGATATAAACATACTTAACCAATCACATCGACTTCATAAACGGTGTTGGGTCAAAGGCCAGTTTTAGTGTAAATGGAATATAGTACAAATACGGATATTATCTAACGGATGTAATTTACCCTGAATATGTCGTGTTTGTAAAATCATTTACAACCAAAACCACGTTGGATGATAAGAGAACAAAGTTTAACGGAGCTCAAATGGCAGTAAGAAAAAATGCCGAGCGAGCTTTTGGTGTAGTGCAAAAACGATGGCACATTTTGAGCATACCGTGTAGGATTATGGTTATAGGGTAAGAAACGTGATGTACGCGTGATTATTTTACACAACATGATCTTGAATGATGAAGGAAAAGCAATATGCAAATACGAGGAGGAAACGCCACCTGATTATGTGGATATCGGTAATGAAGCGAGAGATGCATACATACAAGATATTTTTAATTAATAGCCAAACGCATCACAACATTAGAGCGAATTTGGTTGAACACATTTGGAATCTTCCTCGACACAACGATAATGACGTTGATGATGATCATGTAGATGAAGGTGAAAATGAAGATCAAGACGACGAGAAAGATAATTAAATTTTATGTGTTTTTTTGGTTTTATTTAATATTTTTGGTTTTATGTAATATAAATGTTTTTATTTAATGTTAATAAAAAATAAAAAACAAACAAAATTCCATAACTCATGGCCCACCACCCACGACAGCCTCCAAGCCACCACCACTCCGCGGATTTTACAAAAATATTAAAAGTTTCATTGAGATGACATGGACGACACATGTCATTTCATCCCCCCCCCCCCCCCCCCCCCACAAGGGCATGACCACACCTTATAGCCTTAAGAAATTTCTTTTAAAACAGTTAAATTTGTCTTACGACCAATAAGGTTTGAACTCTTATCACTTGAATAGATAAAGTTTTATCAAACATCTCTGATTTTTTTTTTTAACAATGACTCTCACTAAACACCAACATGCTAGGCAAAGACCTCATGAGACAAAGGACTTGCGAAAACCAAGTATACAATATGTACAAAGGATAAGGCACAAGTTTTTTCCAAAAGAAGGTTTTTAAAACTAGATCTATATCTTAACCACAAGGTTGCCAATGATGTCCAGCCCAGCTGGTCGGATTCAAACTGGGGTTGAGGGCAGTGGCGAAGCTTGATCCGAAGGTTCGGGGGGTCGGAAGTCACTAGTTTCGGGGGTCGAAAACCACTTTCGGGGGGTCGAAACCCTATATTTCCAAAATTTTCTATACGATTACTATATAATCAGAACTTCTGTGCGAAAATTCGGGGGGGGGGGGGGTCGGCCGCCCCGCCCGCCCCAACAAAGCTGCGCCACTGGTTGAGGGGTTGTGCGTCGTTTGGATTCTCCGCTAAAACACACCTTCAAAAAAAATATCTTAACCACAAGAAAGAAAATGATTTAATACTAGATAAGATGTCGCTCTTTGGTATTTTAAGAATTAATTGCACGGTTACTCCATGTCATATATACATATCATAACTTTATTTAATAACTAATTATGGTGTTGGGTCTCAAATTATACATAAACATAACATATGATTGATCTTTGTCTATAAAATTATACCTATTAACAATTCAAATTGATGTTAACAGTTCAAATTTTTTATAGGTCCACTTGGCCTTCACTCACACAACCACCATATATTTCATATATTTCAGCTTTTGTTTTTTTTTGTTTTGATTTTGCCATTTTTATCAATTACCTCCTATGTATATGTGTTTTTTTTTTGTTTTTTTCCCTTTATTTTTCTTTTCGTTTTTTCTTGCTTTTCTATATATATATATATATATATATATATATATATATATCAAAACAACTCAAAACATTATTCTTAAATTCAAAACATGATAGTTACATCTTAATTCTTAATCTTTCTCACACTTCTTTAAAAACCAATTTTTCTACAGGATCCTCTACTTATTATATATATACACGTTTTAATAGCATATCATATTTTTCGAATACATCAAAGTTAAATCGTTTTTCTATATTTATATTTTCAAAAACAATCCGATGTAACGTGTCACTCACGTTACCCCGCCGCGAAGCGCGGGTATAAATGCTAGTTGTACATAAACATAACATATGGTTGATCTTTGTCTATAAAAGAATAACATAATCTGTCATCTATATATAGTCAGAAACTAACCATAATATTATGTTTACAACTTAAGACCAGTAGATGTAATTCATTATATTATAACTATAACTAAATGTTCATTATATTATAACTATAACTAAATGTTCATTTGTCTATTGGTGGTAGATTAATTCTTATTAAGTCCGTTTTGGAGAGCTTGCCATCTTATTTCTTTGCATTGTATAAGGCGCCGGTAGCGGTTATTGAATGTCTCGAATCTTTGATCAAGAAATTCTTGTGGGGCGGTGATACGGACGTTAGGAAGGTTCATTGGGTTGCGTGGGAAAAAGTTACTTTACCTAAAAAGTTAGGAGGGTTGGGCTTAAGCCGACTTGGAGAGAGTAATTATGCTTTTCTCCTTAAGTGGCTTTGGAGGTACCGGGTGGAGGATAAGTCTATGTGGAGAAGAGTTATTGATTGTATTCATGGTTCGACTCGTTGCTGGGAGAACTACCCGAGTAGGGCCAACTTTGCGGGTGCTTGGACCAAGATTGTCAAAAGCTGTACGAATCTAAAAGTCCATGGTGCTATTGGAGTGAATATGTTTCGGGCCAGTTTGGGTAATGGGCAGTGTATTCGGTTTTGGCTTGACCCTTGGGTTAATGAGGTGCCATTAAAAAATGTTTTTCCTAACCTTTTCCGCCTTGAGAAAAACAAGTGGTGCAGTGTTGCTGAGCGGTTGATAGATTTCGATGGATCAGGCCCAGTCGCGTGGCAATGGAGGAGTTACCCTTCTGCGGCCCATCAGGCGGAGGAGCTGATCCAGGCCCATCGGCTTCTTCAGGGTTGTACGCTGGTTAACAGGCCGGATAGTTGGGCCTGGTTCCAGACCGGCCCAGTGATGTTTTCGGTACAGGAAGCTAAACAGTGGCAGTCTTCTGCGAGGGTGGAGGGTCAGGCGATTTTGGCCGGGGTTCGATGGTGTAAGTGGATCCCTCTAAAATGTAATGTGTTCATGTGGCGAATGATGCTTGATAGTATTCCGACAAAAGCGGCTCTGGCTAGAAGACATATCTTTACTGGGAATTTGTTATGCGACTTGTGCAATGGTGAGGAAGAAAGTGTGGAGCATATTTTTACGGCGTGTGACATGGCGATAGGGGTTTGGCAGGGTATTGCGAATTGGGTGCATCTTCCTCCTATCTTTCTTTTTTCAGTCCAAGACTTGATGGCAGTGATCGATTCTTCGGGTTGGAATCCTCGTAAGAAAGAGATTTTAGTTGGCATATTTATGGTGGCGTGTTGGAGGCTTTGGAAGGCTAGAAACGAGAGAACTTTTGCTCAAAAATCGGCTAATGTGGTGGAGATTGTGGCGGATATTAAGGCTCTTACGTTTTTATGGTTTTGTAGTAGGGATAAAAGTGGTGGGGTGGGTTGGAAGGATTGGAAACATTTTTATTTTGACGTGATGTAATTGGTTGTGGGGTTCCCGTCTTGGGAGTTCCCTTTTTGTTTAATGAAATTAGCCTTCCAAAAAAAAAAAAAAACAATTCAACCCAAAAGTTACGTATGCAGTGCAAGTGGACATTCTGGATATTTGACCAAGACTTATATAATAATAAACATTTTAATCATTAAAAAATCACACAAACTATTTTAAGTAGAAAATTATTATCTGTCAACAACTTAATCACCTACCTTCTTAGTGTCTACTATCTGTTAAATAATAACAATAATAATAATAATAATAATAATAAAAATATAAAATGATTTATTATTAACATACTGGAAAAAACAAACTAACAAAAAAGTATATGATGACAAACAAAAAAAACAAAATTAGAAATTCAACGCCTTCTGATCAGCCTGGTATTTAACACTCGTTAGGGTTTTTATTAGTTCATTAGGGTGCTTGGTGTTGTAGGGGATATTTTGATGTGTGTACCAAAATTTAGTAGTGTTGTGGAGAACAGGTCAACTTAGACAAATAGTTGACTTAATGTATGGATCGAGGAGATAATGGTCATGATCATCCTGAAGATTTGTTAAGAAGATGATAAGGATGAAAGAGATGGAGATGAACACATGAGCTAAAACTAGCATGCTAATCATACAAGGCACATTAAACATAAACAAAAACAAAAACTCAAACTATCAAAGACCACGTCTTACACAAGATTTTGGCACTTTAAAGTTTAAGCACACTTTTATTCGTAAATTCCTCACAAACTCAGGTCTCAGGCTAAGTCTTTTGGTAAGGAGATGGTTGTCTATCAAAGTGAAGATGATCCTCAAGATGAACCACTATACTTTGTTCATATTCATATAATGTTAGTTGTTGATGATCAAGGAATAGTGCAACATTATTCCAACTTAGATGATGTTGAAGAAGGAGAGATTGTGCATTGTTTGTCAAAAGAAAAGATAGCAACGTTGTTTGGTTTTAATGAAAAAGATGTTGTTTTTGATGAAAAACTAGCTCCAAACGCTAACCTTGAATTCCATAAATTGAAGATGAGTTTGATTTTGATGAGATTGAGATTGAGGATATCACTACTAAAGAATATCCATAGATGTGTTTTAATATTTCGGGTGAAGAATTCCTTTTGGTAATAACATGTTTGAACAAGCAAAAGAAATTCTAAAGAAGAAGTCAAAAATAATTTAGGATTCTTTTGGTAATAACCGTTGGTTATTTTGAAGCTCAAGCCACCAAAAGTGATCAAGAAAGGGCGTTTCAAGAAAATGGAACAAGATTTTTGCAAGTCAATGACACAATGGCACTATGAAGAGAAAAAGTGCAAGTAGTGATAATGTTGGTTAACGGGAACATAATTGTGAGACTTTTGTATCCACTGTGGTTGGTAAATCTTTCTAAATATGATATCGAAAGACTTTACAACACACTATCTATTACAAACCTGAGAATATGGATCTAGCATTGCAATTTCAAAGAGTTGTTCATATCTGTTTTGCGAATAGAATCCATGCTGGAATTATATGGAAAACTTGGAAGAAATGATTGAACTCAAGATCGAAGACAAAGACCTCCAACAATTGTCAAGGGGGGGGGGGGGGGGGGGGGGGGGGTATGTTGGTACATTATGATTTGAGAACAGTTGGGAATTTGTCTAGTTCAAGTCTTGATGTAATGGTCATGTATTTTGGTAGTTTGGTGTTTCGAATGTAAGGGTTTTGTTACACAAGTAACTCACACACACGATGTTTAGGCATATGAGGGTCCATGTGCATAAAACATGAAACGTTTTAAAGCTCAAACGTCTGAAGCCTTCACACGTCAGATGTATGAGTATGCCTACTTAAAGGCATCTCATGCGCCTGAGTCCATAACTTTCTATAATAGTCTGATCTGATATGTATGTGCTTTTAACGAAACACTGTCAGGTTTTGGAATAAAACAAGCTTATTGACATTATATGTATCCAAATCATGTTTGATTGCGTGTCGATTACATCAATAATTAACTGATTTTACACGTTTTTCGGTTGTTATTAGAATAGTTTGTTGAATTGATCTATTCCAAGACCTACATGGAAGTTGGGTAGGAAGAAAACATACACTTCTTCAACCTTTTACATTGTACCTTTCTTTCTTTAATCGAAGACATTATGTCGTTCAATACATAATTACATATTATTAAAATGTAAATATATTTAATTTTGTTACCTACACGGTATATTAGTTATGGTAATTAGGAATCATACACCATTTGATTAGGAATGATACACCCTGACCCACATCAGACACTAATAGAAGGTTGCCACATACCCCAGAATATGATGTCACACACCCTAAAAGTGATGTCAAGGTGTATGAATCATATAACCCATTAGTTATTTATACTTTTTTCATCAATGATTATTATTTATTTATTTATTTATTTATTTATTTTTACATGCATAAGTTGCGTGTAATATAATCACTATCCCTCAAGAAAAGTGTTCATAGATCTTGGATTATACATTTTCCTGGAAATAATCACTAAAAACTACTTGTTTCAACTAAAAATAAGTTTGGTCCCCCAAGATAATACTCAACCCACTCATTTGTTTATGCTTAGTTGATCCGTGCTCGTGAATGCTTCGAGGCTAATATTATAATTTCATTACAATTACATATAAAAAGATAGCAACACCAGTGTTTGGTATACAAGAATGAGAGGTGAAATAGAATGGATCATTGTGAGTGAATAACAAGAATGTTTTTGGTTGGTTAATGAAATGCAATCACACATTACACATGACATTCCAATATCTTAAAATCATTTCGTCTTTCCCCTCTTTTTTTTTTAATTACATTCCCTCTTTCACCCTTCATTAATAATACCACAATATATAGGGCTGTAAACAAACCAAACGTTCGGCGAACAGTTTGTGAACTGTTCGGCGGGAAGTTCGTTTGTGTTCGTTCGTTTAATAAATGAACGAATACAAAAAAAAAATTCCGTTCGTTTAGCTAAACAAACGAACATGAACAGAGGCCGCGTTCGTTCGTTTATGTTCGTGAACGTTCGGTAACGTGTTCGTGTATGTTTGTTTTTGTTCAATAGTTCATTAGGGTTTTTAATTTTTTATATTTAATTTAACTATTTCAAATTTCCCAGTGGTAGATTATTTAACATGTATTAGTGTATTACATGTTAATATTACTTTAACTATTTTGATTAACGGTTTTTTTTGTGGATTAAATGAGGATTTCAAGTTTAATATGATACCTATGTGTTTTTATAAGACATTTGTGTTTTTATAAGACATTATGTGATCAAGATTATGTCACGTATATTTGGGTAATTGGATTAGTATATTCTGGGCGGACACTGTCAGCGATGAAAAAATGCAAATTTTCAGAATTTAATGTGATAGTTTGTGCTCGATTTTGTTTAGTAATGCCTATTTGTGTTCGTTTTTGGCCGACACCTTAATTTAGCAAATAAATACATGCGAACACGAACAAAAATCTCGTTCGATAAGTGTTCATGAACAGTCCGTGAACACGTTATTTTCTTAACAAACGAACACGAACAAAAAATCTTGTTCGGTAAGTGTTCGTGAACAGTTCGCAAACACGTTAATTCCTTAACAAACGAACACGAACAAGGCCTTGTTCGTGTTCGTTTGGTTCGTTTACAGCCCTAACAATATACCACCATTGTCATCACCCACCATTGTCACCATCATCCGCCGCCGCTGCCACCCACCCCCGCCGCCACGCACTGCCTCCACACACTGCCGCCATTGACCACCATCCACCACAATACACCACTATCGTCATCACCCACCACCGTCATCATCATCCGCCACCCACTGCCGCCACCTACCACTGCCATCGACCACCATCCACCATCATCGCCACCTCTAGAGACGTCTCCATAAAAGATATATTATATTAGGTTTTTTGTTCTTATATGAGTACTTAGTATTGATTTAAATCTTTTGTAAAACTGAGAAAAGAATACCTAGCATCCTAGGCCCTAAAGGTGCATACAAATCCGGTTCTGAAATTGAAATCGGTAAAACCGACCTGATGCGAAACTGGTCCAAACCGGTTTCACCTGAAACATCAAGACTGAATATATTAACATAGATCTGTTCTTTCATAATATATTCGGTGTGGGATAGTAAATTTAGTAATGGGCTAGGCTAACTAATAAGTTTTCTCATTATCATATTATTTTGTTAGTTATGAATGGTCAATTAAATTGGTCATGTATATTCTAAGGGTGTTGTGTTTTATAATGTAAGGTTGTTTACATAGAACTAGTTTATTCTTTGGGTGTTTTTTAAGATTGACAAATCTAATATGAAGTGATAAAATGTATGTACCGTAAAAGTAATAGGTCATTTTTTCAAGGGGGGGGGGGGGCTGTAAATGATCAACACTCGATAACTCATAAAACCTACTTCTAATTCTACGTGCGCACATCTAGCTCGAATGTAGTCTCTGTACAACTTTGTTACTTCCTCAAGATATTCTAAAGCATTGATGTGAACCTAGAAAAAAAAACCAAATTGATATCAAATGATATATCATGATGATAATTGATTTAAGAGGTGCACAAAGTTTTTTTTGAGTCGGGCTCTTTTGCGTGCAAGTGTCGAACCTTCCTAATCCTATCTACTAAAATACAACATTACAGTTTATTTCCAATTTCACTCTTCTCGCACCCTGTCCTAGGGGTGGGATAATATGATTGTCTATTTGTTTGACAATAAATAAGGGTAAACAAAAAAAAACTAACATTTTGAAGAAAAAAATATAAAATAATTTAAAACTAAAAAATAGACAATTACACAAAATATCTTTATAGTTCGAAGTTGTTGATAAAACTACGAGAAAATTGCTTGAATAGTTCCTGTGGTTTGCTCATATTTCACCTTTAATTATCAACTTTTAAAAACTACAGGTATCGTTCCCAACTTTTGGTGTTTCTTAACTCGGATAGTCTCTGAGTCTAGTAGAGGTCAGATTATCCAGTTAAGTGGGTGTGAAATTACTAAACTACCCTTAATTTAATAAAAATATAGTAATAAAAGATAATACTAACTAATGTGGGTCTCACACTTCATCTTTTCCACCTCATCACCTTCACCAACTACCACCACCCATCTCCACCCTTCACCACCACCGCATCCACCAACCACCACAGCCACCACCCGTCCAACAACCACCACAGCCATCACCCACTTCATCTTTCCCTTTCTTTAAACGAATCGACTCCAATTCCCATTCCCATTCCCAAACCCCTCTCTTCTAAACCCTGTTGGATCTCAACCACACTCGCGTCATCGTCAACGTCTTCGACCGCCACACTTGCGCCATCGTCATCATCACACTCGCGTCATCAACCACCACACTCGCGTCATCGACCACCCACTCGTCATCGTCAACATCTCCGACTGACCACCCCACTCCCAGCCCCCCCCCCCCCCTTTTTAAAAGGAAACTCTTTTGACAACAGAAGCAATAACAATCTACACATAACTGTTCCCTCTTCTGTTCTTAATTGAATTTCACCACTACGGGTGGCAGGTCCTTTTTTTTCCTCACGGTTCCAACCAGAGCTGGTCAACTTTCTTCTTAAATTTTTAGGTTCTTGATAGATTGGGAAGATGAAGTGGGTGGTGGTTGGGATGTTAGTGGTAGTGGTGGTGGTGATGGTATGTGGACGTGATGGGTTGGGGAAGATGAAGTGGGTGTGTCCTACATTAATTCTTTTTATATTTTTAATAACAAGGGTATTTTAGTAATTTCACACCACTTAACTTGATAATCTAACCTCTGTTAGACTCATTGACTATCCGAGTTAAGAAACACCAAAAATTAAGGACTATAGTTGTAATTTTTAAAAGTTTAAAACTAAAAGTAAAATCTCTACAACTAAATAAGATTGATTAGTGGTTAGTTGTTAGTTGTTGCAAATCACATCATTCACACAATAATTGGTTGTACTTGAGCGGTTGATAGATAGCTCTAAGCTCCCTACCAGTCCCTCTTCATAATCATAAACAAGCATATGCTATTCTCTTCACCCAAACAACCGAATATCCCTTCTTCAATCCCCTTCACATATATTCAATTCCCTCAATCCACATGAATAATATCTAATTCTAATCACCATCATGACAACATCCTCATCATCATCTTTTTCCTTAAACCCTCTCTCTATAAACCACCACCATCATCATCATCTTGTTCCTCCATTGCTGCAACATCAAGACTCTCTTTCTTCCACTCTTTTCCAACCAAACCCATATGTTTTAGTTTCACCAATCAAGCTCTTAACTTTAAACCAAGAACAAGAATACCCATTATTAATTCTTCAGTTAAAGACTTGACAACTGAAGAATTGAGGGAAAAAGATGAAGAGGGTCCCCCTTCTCAGGTGGAATCAGAAGTTACTACCAAACCTAGACGTATTGTTCTCTTTGTTGAGCCCTCTCCCTTTGCGTGAGTAACTCTCTCTCTCTCTCTCTCTCTCTCTCTCTCTCTCTCTCTCTCTCTCTCTCTCTCTTGTTTTTTTAAAAATTATATTAATTTATATGTCAAGTTTGAGTTTTTTAGTTTCTTGAATTGTTTAATTTGATTGTTATTAGATAAATTGGAATACCCTTTTAATGTGGATTATTTATTTGTTTCTTGTTTATGTGATGTGAATTTTTTTTATTTTTTTTTTATTATTTTTTTTTTATTTTTTATTTTTTGCAATTGGGTACCCTTTTGGATCTTATGATAGAAAATTAGAAACTTGGTGCATAAATTTGTATTTGGATATGTTTAGGTTGCTTGAAGTTGATAATTTTTTTATGCAAGTTTATTAGTAGTTAAACTCTGTCTCTTTGATAAGTCGTTTCGAGATGATTGTATACACGGAAGTAGGTTACTCACACATTGTGCTAGCTGATTGTTGATATAGAAGTAATGAGTTTGTTTAAAAGACAAGTTTCCATGTCAAGTAAAGAAGGATAATGAGATAATTCTTAACATATGTATTTGCAGGCTCAATCATCTGTTGGTTATGTTTTTCGCTGTTTATGTTGAAATAAAACGACAATTGCTAGCTATACGAAACGTGTTTATTGATGATAGTATGTCTGTATGTGTCCTTTTTACAGCCATAACTTTGGAAGCATAGGCCTAAAGTTGTCATTTGATAACTGTCTTTTGTATTTATTCAATTTAATTTGGCATCTTTGTTTTTATTTTGGCAATCGCTGTTTTCACACATGACAATAAAAAAATGTTGGTGCCCTTGTCAACTTGAAAAATGTATGTTTGTAAATGCTAATTTGTATCTTGATTTTTTTATAAAAAACTTGAGGGGTTTTAACTTTGAATTGTGACTGAGGTAACTATACCTAAACGGCTAACAGACTCGCAGATCCATGATTATTGACTAGGGTGTTAGCCTCGAACATTATAAATGTGCTACACATAGTTTTAAACATTTAAAACATCATGATTTTGTTCCACGTAAGCATGCCCTGTTATGTGTGATTCATGTATAATGAAACTGATTATAACATTTAAAATCCTCAATTTGGAGCCAAATTTATGTTGTTTGAATGTTCGGTATCTGTTACCTAATTCCTTTGGATTGTTTGCAGGTATGTTTCAGGGTACAAGAATCGGTTCCAGAACTTCATTAAATATCTACGTGAGATGGGAGACGAGGTAAGTTTGAGATCATGAAATTATATTGTTTATTACTTTTAAATACCAAAAATCAAGTCATCAGAACACGCACATTTTTCCTTCTTTTATAATCCACGTTAAAATGATTTGTTTCCCTATGAATGACTTTCTTTTTCACTTGTGTAGGTGATGGTTGTAACAACTCATGAAGGGGTTCCTCAAGAGTTCCATGGAGCAAAATTGATTGGCTCACGAAGGTTGGTTTCTTTTAACGTTCATAATTGTTAAATGCGTCCAACAAATAATCATATGTCTAGAATGCCCATCAATGTTGATAGTCCACGAATTAGGCTAATATCAATATGGGGCATTAGAAATTTGAAAGTTTTGTGCTTTAATGATGCTAACAATTTCTTGATTGTTTTTCCACAGCTTCCCTTTCCCATGGTACAAAAAGGTGCCACTTTCACTTGCGTTGAGTCCTAGAATAATCAATGAGGTTAAACATTTTAAGCCTGACATCATCCATGCATCATCTCCGGGTATTATGGTAAATTTATACTTGTATCTCACTTATCCTTCAACATGTATCTTGTGTTATGATAATAACGTTTATTTGTTGTGACTTATTAGGTTTTTGGTGCACTTGCTATTGCCAAAATGTTGTGTGTTCCTATTGTTATGTCATATCATACACACGTGCCCGTGTAAGCAAACTTATATCCATCAATTCATAGTTTATATAAAAAGAGATATGAATATTGATCAAATGTGTAAGGGTTGTTTGGATGTGTATTTAAACCGGTTTATAGTTTTAAATTATGGAGGAAAAAAATGTAATTTTCGCATGTACATTTCTGGTCGAAGGGTACGTTGCAGTTTTCACAAGTCAACCTAGGATACCATACGCGTTTTTAAATATCTGACCTGAATATAATTTTTTTTTTTGCATGCAGTTACATACCAAGATACACGTTTAGCTGGCTGGTTAAGCCTATGTGGTTAGTTATAAGTATGTAGTAACTCTTCCTTAATGTCAAATTTTCAATCCATTATTAATGTGTCGATTCGGATCATGTGATATCTCAAATGGGTCGAAAGTTGTCTCAAGTGTATTTTTTAAGCATAAAAATTTCAAGATCATTTGATTCAGAAAAAAATAGATTGTCATTGAATTGATAATATTTTTTCTAATCATATATGACAAACTGGTTCATAAAAATCTGGACTTGATTGAGCCTTGTGTCGGCTGACCCGTTTCGACCTGCACAAAATTTACTCATTTTGAGTTGTTGCCCTATCCTACCAGAATTTCTTCATAGGGCAGCTGATCTCACGTTAGTGCCATCGGCTGCAATTGCAAAGGATCTTCGACAAGCAAGAGTGACAGCCGGTAACTCTTGGCTAAATTATAAATCTTGAATTTTTAATTATGTATAAAACTTAAGTTTATATAAATACGTGGTGCCTCTTTGTTAGGTTTCCCAAGTTCTTGCTTTAAATCTTTCGGTTGTATGAACAAATTATAAACGCTATTTTTGTTTTTTTTCAGCTAATAAAATCCGTCTATGGAACAAGGGCGTTGATTCAGAAAGTTTCCATCCGAGATTCCGCTCTCATGAAATGCGAGTTAGATTAACGTATGAATATATTTTTACATTCTCATTTCACCTCATCTCTAATTTGGTCATAATAATATCTTGTCAGGTCGAAATTAAATTAATCAATTTTGAAAACTAAATTGGTTAATAAACAGGAATGGTGAACCCGACGGCCATTGATAGTACATGTTGGACGTATTGGTGTCGAGAAGAGCTTAGATTTCCTTAAAGGGTAATCTTTTATAATTTTTACTAGTAATTTTCGTAAACATCAAGTGAATTCTCTATCACGTGTTAATCGGTTGTCAATTTTCGTTTTTACATCATGTAGTGTCATGGACAAGATCCCAGAAGCAAGGATAGCTTTCATTGGTGACGGTCCGTATAGGTAACATCTAAATTGACCATTTTGATCATTTTGGCCTTTAAGGAGCTGCGCGTTTAGTCCCAACCGACCCACCCGTTTACCAGACTTATTAATGTTGTAATTAAATATTTTTGGCAGGAAAGATTTAGAGAAACTATTTGTAGGCATGCCAGTTGTATTCACAGGAATGTTACAAGGCGAAGAGTTATCTCAAGCGTACGCGAGTGGTGATGTTTTCGTAATGCCATCAGAAACCGAAACACTCGGGTTTGTCGTATTGGAAGCCATGTCATCCGGGCTGCCCGTGGTAGCTGCTCGAGCTGGAGGTATACCCGATATCATCCCTGAAGAACAAGAGGGCAAAACCGGGTACCTCTACACTCCTGGAGATCTTGATGACTGCTTGAACAAACTTGTCCCACTCTTACATGATGCTAAGTTACGGGAAACTATCGGGCAGGCTGCCCGAATGGAAATGGAGAAGTTTGATTGGCGGGCAGCCACGAAAGTTATTCGTAACCAACAGTATAATGCTGCAATATGGTTTTGGAGGAAGAAAAGGACACAACTGCTGAAACCATTGCAATGGATAATGAAACTGTTAACCCCTACACATAGGAAGTTGGCTGCAGGTGATTTGTGATCTAATGATTTATGATTAGTGATGTCATGAACTGTTAATAACTGAATTAATTATGATAATTTGTATTATACTAAGATGTGGACCATTATAATTTATAACCTCATTTACTGGCCCGGACCAGTTCGGCCCGGCCCGTTACATATGTTTAAAATATTAGGGAATGCATTAGTAAGAAATTGAGTGGCCCGGCCCATTGAGTCTGTTGGGATAAGGTAATTGTTGGATAGGATAATGACCAAAAGTTTTTTTTTTTTTTTTTTTTTTTTTTTTTTTGTGCATATGCCAACTGATAACAAAGTAGTCATTGGATATGATAATGACCAAAATGTTTTTTTGTATATATGCCAACTAATAACAAAGTAGTCATTAACCACATAATTTCATTTAATATTGTAACAAAAATACATGAATTTTTATTGTAAACATACTTGAACAAATCTTTTATTTGCTCAAGAAACAAATATGTATTCTAAATGCCCAAATCATACTCATTTCTTCATTCTCTTTTCTAACATTTTGGAAGATCCTTTGGAGGCGGCAATATCGACTCATTTGACCCATTTCCGTTATCAACTAAAAACGCCATTTTTAGCCCCCAAGTCGTATGCACTTCTAGATGGCAATGCATAAACCAAACACCTATAATCAAGGGTAAAACTGTTAGTTTACATGACAACTATAAAAAACGTTAATGGTATCATTGTTGAAAATAAGTAATTTACCAGGATTATCTGCTCTGAATCGAATAGCTACCCAACCACCCGAAGGCACACCAATAGTATTCCTTTCGACCGGGTCCACCAAATTAAAGTTCTTCGGATCCACTTTCGGGTTATAATTGCCCAACCCCTTACCCACCGCAAAGAAATTAAACCCATGCAAATGAACCGGGTGGTTTTCCGAAGAAATAATACTTGTATCTTGTAACACCAATTGCACTGTCGAGTTGTATTTTAGCCTATAAACCTTAGTCCCACTACTTGTAGCCAAATTCGCGGGCGGGGCTCCGGTATAGTTGAAAGAAACAGGCGGGTTACCCGGGAAATCCGTAGTGAAAACCCCTTTTTTGTTAAAGTAATGCGCTTGTAAAAGAGCCGTAGTGGGCATAACAAATGTAACATTGTTAATACTTGCCACGACCCGAGACCCATTACCCGCTTTACAACTTGGGCACTTGTTGATCCCAAGCCCGACTGTGAAATACAACGAGTGATCGATTTTTAATGGTACATTGGCCGGAAAACTTTTCGAGTTCAAGCTACGGAGGGAATCAATGAAGTTGTTGGCGGTGGCGGTGGAGTTTTGTGGTGGTGGAATGGTTAGGGTTGTGGAGGTGGTGCTTAGGGTTCCAGTGTAGTGGAGAGTGGCGGTGGCGGTTTTGTTGTCAACCGCGATCGGTGAGTCCATGAATGGGGAGGCTACCATCATGAACTTGCCCGACGATTTGGTGGCGGTGATGATGGCATTGGTGGTTTGGCCCGGTGCTATGACGATTGTGTCGGTGGTGAAGGGTTTTACGTAGGTGGCGTCGACTTCAACCACCGTGAGTTTGTGACCGGCGATTTTAAAAAAAAGCTCTTCGTTGAGTGCAGCATTGATTATACGTAACATGTATGATTTTCCATTTTCAACGCTTAACTGAAATCCTCCTGCATGCATGCATGGATATTAATTTGATAAGAATAATAGAATCCTTTGCAAAAATGGCATGATTTACCAATTACAAAGTGCAATTGGTAGGCATTGAAGAAAATAATTGAAAATGGTAATGCCTCAAACCCATTTGGCGGTATCAAGCTACAACCTGCCAACCAAATCTTGCAGCCTGCAATGTCCAGAAAAGTAAGCTTGATGCCTCAAAACGGATTGACGGTATCACCTTGATGCCGCTGACCGGATTGGCGGTATCAACTTGATGCCTCAAAACGGATTGGCGGTATCACCTTGATGCCTCAAAACGGATTGGCGGCATCAATGGGGGCTGCAGGTTTGCAAATGATTGGTTGGCATGTTGTAGCTTGATACCGCCAAATGAGTTTAAGGCATTACCATTTTCAATTTTTTTGTCCAATGCCTACCAATTTTGTTTTTCTTATATATTACCTTGTGATTGACAACCCGTGACGGGTCCTGGATGACCATTTATAGTATGTGCATCCGATACATTTGGGGCCAAACCCGATTTTATAGCGTCATTGATAACTTTCTCTGTGTCGGATTTCCACCATTCACCTACAATAAACATGTATCGTAGTTAACGGTGAAAGTTCTCTGATTTGTAGCGTTTTTATGGATTATCTTTTGGTCTAGGCGACTTACCTAAGACGACGACTTGTTCAACATCTGGCTTGGGGAAAGGATATGGGACTCCGAGTTTAGGCAAAATGACGAGAGCGCCATGAACGGTTGCTCTAAGCCATAGAACATGTGCATGCCAGAAAAGGGTGCCTCGTTGACCAGTGATCGTGAAGTTATAAACGTAGTTATTGCCTGGCTGAATCGGGCATTGTGTTATGTATGCAGGTCCATCTGCCCATCCGGTTCGTAATTGGCGTATCCCATGCCTACAAAATACATTTAAACCTTTCCGGTTAATGAACATGTTGCAAGTATATAGACAATTCAGGGTACGTGTTACATTGTGTTAGTACTGTCTAACTCGTACAATGTATTATATATTTTGGGTGATAAATAAAAATAGTTTGCCGTTAAAAAAAGTATATAGACAATTAAAAAACACATAGTTTTGAAGCTGAAAATATGTGTGTGCTAGAAATGTGAATATCTTACCAATGGATCGTGACATTGTACTTGACTTTGTTGACAACTCTCACGAGCACAGTATCGCCTTCGCGAGCGTGAAGCGTCGGGCCTGGGAACTGACCATTAACCGTGACTATGGGCTTCGATGAACACAATCGGTTCTCTTGTTTCATTACGACCTATGTCATAAGTTACAAAATTTAACATTCTAAGTTATATACCACGTCGTGCATGCATGTGAATGTAAAATTATAAACATATAACATATGATGCTTTCTAATAATAACAAAACTTATGTGTACTATAAGTATAACATCATATAGTACTAACATTGAAGTTGTAGCGACGAACGCGGCCATCAACCAACAGTGGCAAGAACATGAACCCGACCATTATCAAAACTCGAACCCAACTGCCATCAAAGGTCGCCATTGATGTTGATTGTGTAGTACCAAGTAGTTGTTGTGAATGAAGTGAATGAAGAAGATGTGAGATACATGACTGGCCAACGCAAGCTTATATACTACAAGTGGTAATAAATGAGTTAGTCGACGATGGTTGTCATGTCGATTTTTTGTTGGTAATTAATTAGGTGTGAATCACCGGACGCTTTCTTTCTTTAAAACAAAGCAAAAGGCATGGTTAGAGTAAGTTTTAAATGTTTGTTTGTTTGTTTGTTTGTTTCAATCATTACTTACATTTTACATAATCACCATAAATCCATAATTATTGTTTAATTTCTTTATGTTGCTAATTCTACCCAAACATGATAATAATTGGATTGATTTTAGAACTAACTAGCTAGTCTATTATTTATTGGTCAAATCTTTAACATGCATTTTTTATTTTTTTCTTAACAGAAGAGCTTGCAAATGACAAAATTAAGTAAATTTGAATTGCAATTTTTCGGATAACTTAAAGTGAGAAGTATTCATTATTTCAATAAATAAATACATAAATAGTTTATACGCATCGTTCTAATTGAACAACTTATATCTTCTATGATAACTAGTTCATCCTTCTATGATAACTAGTTTAGATGAACTATTAGACCACCTGTAACGGAAGCTGGATTGGGCGTGAAAGGGGTAAAAAAACGCCCCACAACGCTGTGCAAAACTGCCCTTTGGGTGTGAAAGGGGCAAATTTGCTTTGGGCGTGTTTTTTTTTTCCACGGCGTGGATTTAAGTGAAAACCTCCCTTTTCTTTGGAGTCAATTATATCACTCCATTTAGAGTGGAGGGTGTGGTGATGAAGCTTCACTATGTTTAGTCTTGGGTGCTGTTTGTTTTTTGCTCAGAAGCATTTCTGACATTCTTTGTCTGCGCCACGCAGACGCGCGCAGACGTTTGGGGTCTGCAGATTGTTTGTTTTTTGAAAGATCTTTCACTCAAAAAGGTCTTCCTGACCTCTTCTTGGTGCAAACTTGATCTAAAGTCTTCTAAGGTATTCTCCCCTTCTCTTCTCCTCACCCACCACCATCACCGTCCACCACCACCACCACCGTCTACCATCACCACCACCACCCACCACCGTCCACCGTCCACCATCACCCCTATCACCCACCACGGTCCACCACCACCACGGTCCACCACCACCAAGGTCCACCAACACCACCACCACCACCGTCTACCATCACCAACACCACCCACCACGGTCCACCATCACCCCTACCACCCACCACCGTCCACCCCCACTGTCCACCACCAAGGTCCACCACCACCACCCACCACCACCACTACCACCATGGTCCACCACCACCACGGTTCACCACCACCGTCTACCACCAGACTGCTATAAAAAACCAGTTTATTTAAATTTCTGTTTATTTCAGCAGCCTGCAGACGTTAACAAACAAACAATCTTCTTCTTGCAGACTGCAGACCTTTGGTCCACCTCTTCTTCTGCAGATGTCTGCAGATGTGGTCCGCAAACTGCAAACCTTTTCCTGTAGAAAAAACAAACAACACCTTACAATCAACAATGCACCGTTATTTGTTTTTTAAGTCAACCAAAATATAGAAATAGCATGTTCAATCAAAGATAATATAAATGTATAATTATCTATTTTATTATACAAACACAAATAGTAGTAATCATGTAATATGTTGCTTTTTAATTAAAAAATTACAATAATGTCACGAAGTTAAATAGAATAAAATGTTTGTTTTGTAATGTAATTTTGTAAAAAAATGATAAATTATGTAAAACTTATCATCATTTTAAAAATCATAGAAGAGAGTTGATTTTAAAAGACAACAATGTGTCTTTTTTAAGAATTATACAACATATTTTATAGTGTAAAATAACTTTTTTCATCTTCTTTGTCTTCTTTATATGTATTATAATATAGTATAAATAATTTAAGATGGAGTTAGCTAAGTTGAAAAAAACTAATAAAACAACATATAAACAAAAAAGTCAATATGCAATAATAATAGTTAGAGTGTTGGTTAAAAGGTCGTGTCTCGCCCTAAAAAGAAAAGGCTTTCTTACAAATCGACTTGTTTATATATAAGCTGAATTGAGTTGGCCAAGTTTATAAACAAGCCGAGCTTGTGCTAAGGTAAGCTCCCTCGTTGACGCACTCGTTTGGCTTTCTATGTTAAGCCTATATTTTAGTTTCTATAAGTTATGACGTACTTTCATCTATATAAAATGGCTACATATAACATGGTTCATATATCTATTTAATATTATTTTACACTTAAATTATGTTATAGTCCCGTGTGTTACACGAATTATATAATGAAATTGTTTGTTTGCATAGTAAAATAAAATTTTTAAGTGTACCTGATAATTATCTCTCAAACTTGCAATAGCTTGTTAATAGTAATCAATACCCAACCTGCTTTGTAAGTGCTTAATAGTGTCTTCACATTCATCAAATTTATTTAAAAATTTCACAAAATTATGTTTTTGGTATGAAATTGACACGTGACATTTTTTTAAAATCATTTATTATAAATAAGATATTAAAAATAGATATTTGACAATAATTCGTTTAACTTAGACTATTCATTGTTGGCCGCAAGCGAGCTCCGGCGCGAGGGAGGTTTCATCCCGATGCTCACCTCTAGCCACAACAGCCTCACGCGAACAGCCGCGGCGCGAGCACGGGCGACGGTAGTCGCGTGCGTTAACGGGAGAGAGAGAGGTGCTTTGGTCGCGCCGGTGCTCGCCTCAACCACAACGGCGTCAAGTGATCGGGTTACTTGAGATTGAAGTTTGTGACTCGCGTCTGCTCGCTCGCGACCGGCAACGGATAGTCTTAGAGCTTGAGATGAAGCTAACTCACTTGGCTTGGTTGTTAAGAGCCTAGTATAAAGTTTCTACGTACATTCAACATGCGAATTTCCCTTTTTATTTGGTGGACCTCTCTATACATCTAAATTACAAGCATGAGGTATGACTTACACAATTACACCTATTGCACTTATTATTTGCAATTTGATTTTTATTGTTGGTCAGTAAAGTATAATATTATTTATCATACAAAAATCAACTGCAGACACTAGTTAGTTGGATTCGTTATAGCTTATAATGTTGTTATGATAACAAATAAATCCATAATATTTTGTTATTTTTCTTTCTCTGACCCACAAAACGGACTAAATCATGATTATTGCTTTTGTTATACCATTAGGCAATATGCAAATTTATGATACAATATTTTTGTTGTCCCTACTTGCCTTGTCCTTTTTTAATTAATCTCTCAGGGACTAAATCCGGTGGGGTCCCTGAGACGGTTCACCAACGGCTCAAGTTAAGCCGTCTTCGGCTCGGCTTAGCCGAATCCGTTTTGGCTGAACCGTCTCCAGCCATTAATTAATTTATTATTTTTTTTTTTTTCAAATTTTGTTTGGGTATAAATATGTGGGTTTGGTTGAAAAAAAACACATTTAAATCAAACCAAATCTTCTCAAATGTTTTTTTTCAAGCCAAAATATTTTACCAAGCCAAAATATTTTACCAAATCAAACAAAATCTTCTCAAATGTTTTTTTCAAATTTAGTTTGATTATTCGACGTGTTTTTGAGCTTCAGAATAGCCGAATATTTTTTCAGTAAAAATTATGGCACTTTTTAAACCTAAGCCTTTGGGATTTATCTAATCCCATTCTATTGAAAGTTTCTGCTCCGAAGCTTTTCACCCATTTTCTTTGGCCTTAAAAGCCTTTCACCCATTTTCTTTGGCCTTAAGTTGACCTCCAACCACTTGGGAAGACATTTGGAGCGAAAGGTTGAAGTGATGGATAGGTTTCAGTCGGAGTTAGTGAGAAGTAAAGCGAAAAAGGCTTCGGTTGGATTGTTGTTACATCTACATAATACTACTTGGATTGTTGTTGCATCTACACGTGGGTTAACCCGTGTAATTTGCATCTACGATTTGGTAGTCTACTTTATTGGCAAGTTCATCCTTTTCCTAAATCTCTATCATGATCTTCTGGATCATCCGTCTTTTACATGTACAAGACGGTCGGATGTGATATTTAGGAGAGTTTGTTCGTTGACTTGTCCGGACCGTTGGTAAGGATCTGTCCGTACATATATTTATGTATTTAGGGTGATGAAGATGAAACTGGACAGTGGGTATAAAGTACACTGCGAAAATATATCTTGGCGTTCCAAGCAACGGAAATGTCTCGGTGTTTGACGTGTTGAACGACTTCGTGAATTATTATTGTTTGTATATTGTAATTGTTATAATACTTTAGTTGTATTTTTATTGGATCCCTATTATTATTTGTTTATGTTAAGTTTGTTTAAGGTAATGTGTTCTCTACTTTTTGGGGTTAAACAAAACAATCCCTTTAAACAATATAAACTTAAAATAAACATTTTTTTTTTATTAAAACGTAAAATAAAAGGAACATTAAAAGTAAGAAAAAAAAAAACTAATCCAAAGCCCCGGGGACATCACGAATCATCTGCCACGCCGACAAATGAGTAAAGGGTGGTCGGCCCGAAAACTCGTACTCAATCTTGGCATGTTCAAGTTTTTCATGGTCCGCAGTCTCTTGTGGGAGTTCACGGACAGCGGTTTGATAAAACCCCTCGAAGAGACGGCACTTGTTTTGCAAGTCCGTCCACTTCCGGTTGAGAGACTCGGTTGACCTACTTGAACCTCCAACCAAAACTTTGAACTCGTTGAGAACGAGTGGCCAAATGGACCCTCGACGTGGTGGGTTTTCTTTAACAGTCATCCAAGCAGTGCACAGGGCAATTTCTTCTTCTTCTGTCCACGGTTTTGGTGTCATTGTGATTTTGGGTTTGGGTTTCTTATCTGTGACGGTGTACTGACGGTCTGCGGCGCTGACACGTCTCAAGCCGCCACGGGAGCCGGGTGGCAGACATCGGGATCGTAACCGCCACGTGTTGGGTTGCTACTGGTTGGAAACCAAAGGATCTCGGAAGACGGTTCAGCCCTTTTGGAAACCGTGTCCCGTCTCTCCAAAGACGGTGGAGGGGGCTATTTATGCAAAACGCACGGTCAAGGGCTATTTTGGCCATTTTCCCTATTGCCAATGTGGTAGTAACGCATGATAGAGGCTAGCTTATACCTAAAAAGAATGAAGTGTATTAAGATATGGGGTTTGATCCCTCATTCATCCTTCCCCTTCCATTTTTTTTCTATTTTCTATTCATTTCATTTATGTTGATTTTATTAAACTATAAAATAAAAAAAATTATTATTTAAATAAAAAAGTACACACTTAAAAAAAATTCATAAATAAAAAAACTACGAGATTACAAAACGAATCCGCAACGATTGAGTCGTGGCTATCGGCATCAAAACGGGTCATCGAACTAGACCTGCACGCAAACTTAAAACAACTCTTAGCATTTGCCACAAGGGAATTTTGTTAAGTACACGACCCTATGTCATTTGACACACGCGGAGGGCCTCGTTCATAGTGTCCTCCTCAGTTACTGGGTCTTAATAATTCATGGCGCGTATGAAAAGTTGCTCAAATGTCGTAATACATCGGTTTCTTAGCCTATATATGGAACTGAGTGCCTGTACGCTGAGATCGGTTTCACCCATTTGTTGATAGAATTCGTTAAGCAGATCACCCTACCATGAGTTTGTGTCGACCCGAGGAGCGGTGGTAGACTTATTCACCCAATCCGTGACCAAAGTAAATTCTTCCTCGTTGGTCCAACCAAGTCATCAGCATCGGCATCGAAATCGGGTCGTCGAACTGGACATGCACGCCAGATTAGAACAACTCTTAGCATTTTCCACAAGGGAATGTGGTATTTATACATGACCTATGTCATTTGGTACACGTGAAGGGCCTCGTTCACAGAGTCTTCCTCAGTTACTGGTTCTTCGCGATTCATGGCACGTATGAAAAGTTGCTATAATATTATAACACATCGGTTCACTAGCCTCCATTTGGAACTGAGTGTGTTTACGTTGCAATCAATTTCACCCATTTGTTGATGGATTCATTGAACAAATCACCTCACCATGAGTTTGCGTCAACCCGAGGATGTCGGTGGACTTATTCACCAAAGTTGTGACCAAAGCGAATTCTTCCTCATCAGTCCAAAACCGTCTTGCCATTTGAGAAAGAATAATTTTTTAAAAAAATTTTTGAATGATTTAAGATTATGTGAAATGTTAAAGTGAATGAAAAAACATAAAAAAGTTATGGGTTTAAGTATTTAAACAAAATTAAAATTCCGATGGTTGCCAACGGGCTGTTTTTTAATAATGGGCATGTGACGAACCCCTAAGAAGGGAAGGAGTGCACCGTTTGCACCGATACCCGAAAGGAAGAGGGTAGGTTGTACCCGGCAGGACCGACAACCACGTGGGCTCCCAGATCCTTCCCCAAGACTGACCCGTTCAGAGCCTCAGTCAGACCATTTTCGTTCAGACATGCCCAACCAAACAGCCCCTTGTTTGACCGAGTCAGACGTGTGCATCTGACTGGCCTCAGTCAGACTCAATCAAACGGGGCCTTACTTGACAGTTTTAAGTGAACTAAATAAAACCATATAAATAAAAACATGTTAAAACCGATGTAAACCTTTAAACAAACTTTTTCTTCCCACACGGTGACCAAAAATCATAGTACTTGCTTCATCTTTATTCCCTTAAACTTTGCTGTTTGCGTTTACACATTACCAGCAATGATTGCGATCATCATGGTTGTTTGAGTTTATAACGATAAAACATGATCATGATGACGAATCCCACGATGACAACAAATAGAATGTTATGTTTTATGAGCTCATCTTCATTTATTTAACCTTACATCATAAAAACAAACCTTTTGCTAAATAATTGGCAGAAGAGACCATACTACCTATGGGCCTAGATTGATTGAGCCACTCCCCATTGCTCGATGTGTCTTAACTTGTTGCATGTTGCGTTTTAGGTGCGTCAGATTCAATCAAAATACAATTAATGATATGAAAATTCCTTTTGGTACCACTCATTTCGTATCCATATTTTTCTTTGAACGGCTAACAAATTGGAATCACTCACTGAACATTGGAGTATCATCGTGCCACCAATGTTGTCACGCGATCATATTCCACCACCAAATCACCAATTCAGGAGGAAACTCATAATTATGAGAAAACCTCCTTTATGAGATTCGAACCCAGGACCTTATGGTCCCTAAGTCTTATCTCACCACCAAGATGCCGCTGGGCTATAATGCCTTTGGCGATTTCGCATCCATATTAAATTGGATTTTAATAATCCAAAATCTGTTTCGATGAGCAATAATCTGTACTTAAAAAATTCTATACAATATTCTCAACTTTTAAAGTATTTTCCTTTAATGAACTTTTGTTAACTGAGAACTAACCTAGTTGGTGGACGCTGACATGGTATGCTCACACGGACATGGATGTTGTCATGGATTTCGACATGGCATGCCATATCAGCATCCACTAACTAGGTTAGTACTCAATTAGCAAAAGCTCATTGTAGGAAAATATTTTGAAAGTTGAGACTGTTTTGGTGAATTTCTTAAGTGCATATTACTGCCTACCAATAGGCATAGTTTGGATTATTAAAATTCAATTATCCTATTATTGATCTTAAATGCTATCAGTTATTACATATACCATAAACATTTTTATTAATATCAAATAAATTGTATTAATCCTACGTCTGATACGACCATATTATATGCTTTATCGTTTCTTTGATAGAAATTGCATTTAGGTTTGCACTAATCACTCATAAGTAACACTTGGACTCGTTTGGTTCGCTGAATGTTTATCCTACTTATGTACTTGTATACATACATGTCTCAACGTATTCGAACTTACAACACACATTACTATATTTTAAACATACAAACTCACCATCTTCGGTTGATACTTTTTCGTTTTACTTTTCAGGTAACAATAATCACTAAAGATTAACAAGACCAAGCTTAGTGACTTGCTTTGAACCCAACTTACATTAAAAATTTACCTTTCTTTAAGACATTTGTTTTGTTTAAGTTATTTTACTCATAAATCTTTCCTTGAGATGTTTGTCTAAACACGTTTTGCTTATTTAAACTAAAACTTAGTGTCCACGCACGTCACAACACATTTTTAATTAAATACAATTCAGTATTTCTCGTGTATTAATGTGTTTTGATATCTGATATGCGATCGCCACATCCTCGTCTTTCCGCTTAACCGAGGTATGACAAGATTAACAACCAAAACAACAATAATGTTTTGTGAACTTATTTTAATTCAATGTTTTAATCTTTATAATTCATATCTTAAAATTCTTAACAATAAAAATTAATCAATAATCACACTTCCATTTGAACACTAAACCCTAATCTTTCATACATTCAAACCACCAACACAATGAGCAAGACTTTCATCCCTTACCTCCAATGGCCGAATTATCCAAACCCCATCTCCCAAAACACTTACTAAACCTCCTTAAATCCGAAAAAGATCCGCTTTCTGCTCTCAAACTCTTCCACACCGCCCTAAACCACCCTAATTACACCCCTACACCCGCCGTCTTCCACCACATCCTTCATCGTATATCCCATCACCCTAAACTCCTTCCTCAGCTCACCCATATCCTTAACTCAATCCAAACCCACAAATGTATCTGCCCAGAAGACATCCCATTGATTTTTTTAAAAACATATTCCAATAACTCAATGCTTGATCATGCTTTAAGTCTTTTTCAAAGAATGAAAGAAGTATTTGGGTGTGAGCCTGGGATAAGAAGTTACAACACTCTGTTGAATGCATTGGGTGAGTCTAATCAGTTTACACGTGCCCATGTGTTTTTTAAGAACTTTAGGAAGATGGGTGTGGTTCCAAATTTGGAAAGTTATAATATTTTGATTAAGATTTTGTGTAAGAGGAAGGAGTTTGGGAGGGCTAAGGAGATGCTGGATTGGATGTTTGGTAAAGGGTTGTGTCCAGATGTTGTTAGTTATGGGACTTTGATTAATGGTTTGGTGAAAGATGGTGAGATGAGCTGTGCAGTTAAGGTGTTTGATGAAATGTTTGAGAGAGGTGTGACGCCGGATGTGATGTGTTATAATGTTTTGATTGATGGGTTTTTTAAGAAGGGGGATTTTGTTAAAGGGAGTGAGGTGTGGGAGAAGTTGGTGAGGTGTTCTTCGGTTTATCCTGATGTGGGTACATATAATGTTATGATTGCTGGTTTTTGTAAGTGTGGGAAGTATGAAGAGAGTTTGAAGATTTGGTATCGGATGAGGGAAAACGAACGGGAAATGGATTTGTTTACGTATAGTATGGTTATCAATTTGTTTTGTGAGTCGGGTAATGTTGAAGGTGGGATGACAGTTTTTAGGGAAATGATTGCGAAAAATGTGTGTCCTGATGTTGCGATATATAATGCTTTGCTTAAGGGGTATTGTCGTGCTGGTATGATCAACGAATGCCTTGATTTGTGGGATTTAATGGAGAAGAAAGATTGCAGGGATGTTATTAGTTTCAATAGTTTGATTAAAGGATTGTTTGAGAATAGGAATGTGGAGAAGGCAGTTTCTTTGTGGCAGCAACTGCGCGAAAACAGTTCTTTTGTAAATTCGACTACTTACGGTATTTTGATCCATGGATTATGCCAAAACGGGTACATAGATAAGGCTTTTTCTGTTTTAAAAGAGGCAGAAGAAAAAAGCAGAAATCTTGATGTTTATGCGTTTTCGTCAATGATCAATGGATTTTGTAACGTTGAGAGGTTGAAGGATGCCGTTGGTATGCTAGATCACATGGTTAAGAATGGACATAATCCAAACACAAATGTATGTAATACAATAATCAAAGGCTTTATTCGAGCTCGCAAAATTAAGGATGCTGTCAACCTGATGGATAAAATGGCGACAATGGGTTGTTCGCCAACTATTGTTACTTACAATACCCTAATCGATGGATTATGCAAATCACATCGATTTGATGAAGCCTATATTCTTGTGAGGGAAATGCTTGAAAAGGGATTAAGGCCCGATATGATCACGAATAGCTTGTTAATGCGCGGTTTATGTCAAGACAAGAAGGTGGGCATGGCTCTCAAATTGTGGGACCAGGTTGTTGATAACGGTTTCAAACATGATGTGATTATGTACAATATTATAATTCACGGGCTTTGTTCTGTAGGAAATGTTGAATATGCATTGGAGTTGTATTTAAAGATGGGTGAAAACAAATGTGTTCCGAATCTTGTTACGCTTAACACCTTAATGGAGGGGTTCTACAAAATTAGAGATTGTTTAAACGCATCAATGATTTGGGGTCGGATTTTGAAAAGTGGGTTTCATCCTGATATTATTTCCTATAATATTGCTCTTAAAGGGTTATGTTCTTGTAAAAAGATACCAGAGGCTATTTATTATTTAACTGATGCGGTTGCTAGAGAGATTATGCCAACTGCAATTACTTGGAATATACTCGTGAGGGCGGTTTTGCATTCAAAGCCTATGATGCGTAATGTTGATATCAAATATGTTTAAAGTAAGTTTCTTTCTTCTCTTTATTTTGTTTACAGCTTATATATATAACTTATTTGTGGTTTGTGTTTTTCTTTTCTTTATCTTGGTGCTCACATAACCATTTTGTCAATCTTCAGTTCAGCATGGTGGATACTTGATTTGATGCATAAATGGTATTAACTGTCAAGAAATTTTGGTTAACTGACTTTGGACATGAAGTAAGTTCCTGAATTGAGTCAACTAGTTTGCTTGTATCAGCTTTCATGAATATATAGACCCCTTTTGACATTATTAGTGACAATCTGATTGCTTTGCTTAAAGATTATTGTTCAGATGAAATGGTGCAAAGCAGCTGAACTTAGTTGGATCTTGGTGCGTCTGTCCATATAAAAGGTAATGTTGTTGTACAATCGTGTTTATATACTGCATTATCTTGAAGCTATATTCTATACAAACAAACTGTAGTAGGTTAAATTTGTAGTTGGAAAGCGCAATATCCTGATCTGTATTTTCGATCGCTTTGCCTGAATGGACAAACAAATTCGCCCACATCAATGGGATATGAACAGGGGTCCCTTCAGGTAATATGTTTCTTGTACAAGATATGCATCTAGGATACACTTTTTATTTGATTTTCTTAAAAAGCATTGCCGTAATTCTATCTCATTTTTTATTGGAATTTTAAAACAAATTCTGTCAAAGTGAAATTAAAACAGAATTTAGCATCGAGTATAGCAGGTTGTTGGTCAGAAAGATGCTGCCAATGATGTATACCGATGCCAGAGTGAAGTTGTATGATGTATACCTCAAAGTAGCAAGTTCATACTTTGGGTTATTTCTCATACCATACTCAGTGGAGGTGACAGACTTGAATCGACCCGTTTGGGTTAGCTTATGCGTTTGAAATAAAACATAACATGAATCAACCCATTCAAAGTTAATTTAGTCCACTAAACCATGTTTTCTTTAGTTAATTTTATTAGCATCATTTTATTTAAGTGGCATTTTGGTGATTCGCAGTATATCATCAAAACTATAATGATGCAAAAAAAATAGCATGACATATCAGTCCGAAGAGCTAAAGATCATACTTTGGGTTATTCACCATGCGATATTTCATATTTATAGTTTTATAGTTGTCGAAAAACATACAATTATTATTAAAAAAAGATCACTCTTTCGTATCCTCACTTTTCTCGGTTTCTTTTAATTGTGCTTCACCTAACACCTTCTGCTCGTAGGTCAACTGTGTAACCAAACCAACCAAAATTAACCCGAGAATCACACCTTTTCTCCAATCAAAAGATGGAGACATCAAGGACTCA
Source organism: Ambrosia x helenae (assembly GCA_030844895.1). Classification (NCBI taxonomy): domain Eukaryota; kingdom Viridiplantae; phylum Streptophyta; class Magnoliopsida; order Asterales; family Asteraceae; genus Ambrosia; species Ambrosia x helenae. The sequence continues at coordinate 1,670,095 of CM061230.1, read as the reverse complement.
ATCAAAGAGATGCTAACCAGCCCAATCAATGCGAGGTAAATGTTTCTCCTAGTTTCTGTTCCTGCTGTTTGTTTGGTCAACTCTGTGACTCTTTGGGCTGCTGCTTTTGCTATTGATTTGTCAACGGGTACGGGCTTTGACTGGCCCAAATTCTTGAAGAACAAGCCTTCGTTTATTTCATTCTCGAACCGAGTTTCAAACTCATCTATTTTCCTTTGATTCTCTTCTATTTCTTGCTTGCTTGATTCTGCAGATTCTTCAAAGGCTTGCATTTGACTTTCTATGTTTCCCATTATCTGTAAATTATATAATGATATATAATCAATCATAAACTAGAAGTATTTGCTGCCCTAAAGCAAAACTAAATTCAAAATTGTGTATGTAAGGTTTGCTCGGTTTTGTTTTGCACAGGACCCATGGTGCAGCATGGTTCCAGTTTCGACTAACTTACTTCTTAGCGGGTCGCAAAAACTTAAAAAGTTGGACAAAAAGTGTTTGGGTGCAACACAACCCGACTGGCCCATTATCTCTCAATACTAAGTTTCAATACCAAAAAATGCAATTTTGACCCATTACCTTATCTGCCCGCTCCGCCCACGTTACATGAATTAAAGAGTGTTAGGATATTAAAAGACGGAACAAACCCGTGCACTGGCTTCTTCAAGTTCTTTGAGAGCGTTTTCGCCAACTTGGTCAAACTCAACATTGGCTTCTTCTGCAAACTTGGTCAAGTATTCGGATCGTTCATCTAAATAATCGGTGAGACGAACCTTCTGAGCTTGAAGCATTGCAATTTTTGCTAAAATTTCTTGTTTTCTGGCATCACCTTCAGGGGATGAGTCTGATGATGGGGCATTTGCATCAGAATCTTTTGATTTGCAAATGAAGAACCTTTTTTGATAATTCTTGATTGTGACTAAATCAGTTTTGTGAAAGAATTCATGTTTTGTGGTAGTGAATGTTGTTTGTATGGTTTTCAATACAATCATGTTTTGTTTCTGTTTCTGTTTCTGTTTCTGTTTGGTTAGGGAACAAGAGGATGCTTTTTGAACCTCTTATTATCAGTGGTGCATTATCTTGTTTTGTTTGGCAGTTTATTTCCCAGATGTTGTAGGCTTAGTTTGTTGTACCTTATGGATTGGGAACTATAAGTTGGTTTGGATATGACACTTATTTATTTATCTTGAAAAAGGACTTTATCTTTATCCTAGTTTTGGAAGTTGTTTAGATATTATGGTTTACCTGGTTTGAGTCATTGAGTGTGTGTTGAAATAGCCCATTGTTTATCATGGTTCGGCCCAATACATTAAGAAAATATTATAACATCAATGAGACTGTTTCTAAAAAGCCCCTTGGGCCTTGGTACCAAATTTTTTTTTGGTATGATGGTGATTGTGAGTGATCGTATATGTTGAGGAAAAGGATTAGGCTTTCTAAACAAACTAAATGTTCAATGAACATGTAGTAAATTGTTCGGATGGAAGTTTGTTTATGTTCGTTTATTATAAACGAATGGATATAGACACAAATGATTGTTTGTATATTTAACAAACGAATATGAACAAATGTTACACAAATGGTTGTTTGTATATTTAACAAACGAATATGAACAAATGTTTTACGTTTGTTTAAAAAATTTATTCAAAAACTGTTACTAGTATTTGTTTGAAATTGATTTTGAGTTTCAGATTTTAAAACGAACAAGATATGTTTGTTTAACTTTGAAATGTTTAATGTAAAGATTATGTTACTTTAGACTTTCGTTTGGATATTCACATTCGCCTTTTAACTCGTGTTGGTTTATGTTTATTCATCTATGTTCGCTTGTGTTCATTTTTGATCGTTTGTGTTTGTGAACCGTTCGTTTTGAATATCAACAAACTAACTTAAACAAACACATACCCATTCATCTTCTGAACAAACGACTACAAACAAGAAAATATGTTTGTTTATATGTTTGTGTTCGCTTTGCTCGTTTACAATGCTACAAAGGATGGTGGATAGGAAAGAAAATTGTGGTGGTGGAGGCAGCAACACTGGTGGCGGTGGTGGACTCTTCGATGCGACGCTAGGGGCGAAGGTGGTGTGTGAAGAAGACGGTGATGACGTCAGGCAATCCTTCAAGGGTGGTTTCACTTTGACCATGTATAATTTGGGTTAACCCGGAAAACGCCATATGTAATGTTCTTTATTCAAATCAAGTTTATTTCTTAAAAAATGTGGTTCATGATTGACAAGAATAAGATTTTGTATGTTGATCTTTGAATGAAAATATGCATTATGGATGAAACTTAACCAACATTATGATTCTTACTTCTTAGACTAAACGTTGTGGCCATTAACTCACCGCCTCGTCAACAAAAGTTAAAGGCAAACACCAATACACAGATGTCAACTTGAGGGTGAGGGGCCATGCGCAGTTGTGCACCACCGCCAAACCCATGGCGGGCTTGAGGGAGAAGAGAGATGCACCACCGTTATCAATATGATTCGGCGAGTATTTCACTACCACATAACAGTAACTTTTACACTATTTAATTAACCCACAATGCACGAGTCTTATGGGATTGATCGATGCTCTATTTTGGGAACTTATCACAATCCAACTCTTTCACCATTAGTCATCCATTAATTTAGCACAATATTATTCAAAAACATTAAAAGAAGTAAATACAATCCGAATAAGACTCGTGATCAAACATTATGTACGAATAATAGAGAGCTTGAATCATAAGACAAAAATAGAGCATGACAGTAACAAAGGCAAAGCTCTCAACATTTCATAGGGTTCTGTGCCTCTTTTCTTTTCTTTTTACTTTACCTTTTTCTTTTTCTTTGTGTGTTTTCACTCTCACTTTTTGACTTTATCGTGATCAAGATCAAGATCAACAGTGTTTTTTGATCATTGTGCTTTTACATCTTCATTTCATTTCATTTTCATTTTAAAATAAAATTAAATCATCATTCTTTAATCATATCATCTAATATTTTTGTTACATTTACATATATGTGACAATCATGTAACGTTTATAATCCTATAAGTGAACAATTATTGTGTTTATGCAGCTAGGAATGTGCAGAGAATGATGAACACACAACAAAGTGATCATATAACATAACAATATATATATATATCAAGATTTGAAACTTTAAAACCCAATTAATTAACCAACCAACCAACCAATTTCAAGATAACATTACAACACAAAAGCATGAGTTTTTATTACACAATGAAATGCAAGAAAAGATTAACCTGTTTTGGTTTCAGACTTTCAGTAGAGACCAAGCATGCTTCGAGCAATCGAATGCGTGTTACTCGTCGCTCTGTTTTTCCCCGTCGTCGAAATCCCAATCCCCGATCTTCGACTACCACTCAATGGCGCTAGATAGAACCGTAAGAGCCCGTTATCAATATGATTCGGCGAGTATCTTGCACTTCGGTTCCGCTCAAGCACAAACTCATCCCCTGTCCTCCTACTCTTCCCATTCCCAAACCCTTGTTCATTTCCAACCAATTTGCCATTCATATTATTATTATTAGGGTTTGATTTCCTTAATGAAGAACTTCTCCAGCTCACACTACTATTGCTTCTAAACACTTTCCTGTTAACCCCATTATTCACCTCATTATTACAATCTTGCCACGACTCGGAATAAGATCTTCCAACACCGCTTACAGTGCTGCACCGATCTTCATCCTCATCTTTACTCCGGCGATTAATAAACCCCCATAGCTTCCATCGCCATTTTCGCCCCTTCTTGACCTCTTTCTTCTCCCCACCGATTGGCATCACATTATCCCTATCTTTTAAACCTAATTCAAACGTCTCGGAACTATCATCCCTTAACGATGAATTCGAATTCGATACCCTAGGCGGATCAACTAACACGCCATTGTAATCCATTGTAGCAGGCGAAACTTTAGTATTCGAAACCACATTGCCTATGTTACTTATGTTACTACCTATGTTACTACTTATGTTGCTTATGTTAACCTTTGTTTCATCTAACTCAGCAACAACAGAAGCAGCCATTCGCCTAATCGAATTCGACCTATCAAGGCTTTTCCTTCTCTTAGAACTAGAATCCAGATAATACTCTCGGGTCTGAACCGACCCGCCTGGAACGCTATCATCCGAACCAACAACCCGAACCTCTTCGACGGGGATCTGCGAATCGCAACGAGGCACGTGTACAACGGGGGCATCCTCAACCATTGGAGGCAGCCTAGGGAAAGTCCTACCAATCAAATACCCATCCCATGAAGCCCTAGGCTCATCAAACGAATACCTCGGGTCATCAAACGAAACCCGGCCCACATCCAACGAAAACCTCGGGTCAGTATCACACGATCTTCGCCCGAACCCGTAATCGGCTATTTCGGACTGTGTTTCACGGTACTGACGTGAAATTGGCTTCTCTACTGGCAATGTTGACGATAAGATAACGCCGTTAGTTCCTGTTACCCTCTCCTTCTGTTTTCTCCTCCATTTATGCCATTTTTTGGTCAACACAGATGCCGCTGACCAAAAGTTTGACCGTGAAGGCTTCTTTGACTGTGTTTGGTCAACGATATGTTCCTTCATTGGCTTTAGCTCATCTGATACTTGTACGGATCCCTGTTTTCCTTCTGGTATAATAATATCTTCTTCAACAATATTGTTATTCTTCTCTAAAACCCTAATTTCTTCAACAATATTGTGAATTTCATCTTCTTCCTCTTCCTCTTCTTCTTCTTCGTCTTCTCTGTTCGTTTCTAAAACGACGCCGTTCGCTTGTTGAGAATACGAGAGCCTCGGTTTGATAATATTATTATTATGATTGATATTATTATTATTATTATAACTATTACTACTACTATTATTAATATTATTAATATTATTAATATTATTCTCGTCGTGGATGGAAAATAGAGTGGAGAGAGTGTTACGTGTTCTGACGTCACATGATTTCCGTTGAGGTTCGTAAATGGAGATACCTAATCCGTCGTTTTTGGCAGCAGAGAAGGATTTGGTCCGGCGAAGCTCCGGCAAGAACGTGTTTTTGTTGAAAATGGATTTAATGGCGGCGGAGGTGGAGTTACGGCGGGAGGACGACGAAGCTGCGGCGGCGTTGGCTGATTGGTCAAGAGTAGTGAGACGTTCGCAGAGACATGAGGGGCAGAATCCGGTGAAGTTTTCGTCGGGGTGACGGTCGCAGCTGAAGGAGGAGCGTGGTGGCTGAAGCACCGGTGGTGGTGGTTGTGGTGGTGGTTCTGTTGGTGGATTCATGACAGATTATTATGGTGGTGAGAAGCACACACTGCTCATGTTAGCAAAAACAGTGAAAGGTGAGTGTTTAATGTGAGCATGAAGGCGTTTACGTTACCGATACTTCTTTTTTTTTTTTTTTTTTCTTTTTATATATATACGGATTTTGAACGTTTGAGTGTTGAGAGTTGAGACACACTTGAATTAAATTTCTCTTTTTGGTTAATTTAATACTTATTTATTATTATTAAATTATTTTAATAAAATCTCACCAGAACACTCGCTTTTTTCCCGTTGGATACTTTACTTCTCCATAACCCTCCTCTCCTCCATATTCTTATTCTTAATTAATTAATTACTTTTTTTAAAAAAAAAATTAAAGAACATTTAATATTAACAACAATATATCTTCCTATAGCATTAATTTTTTATATGAATATGAATTTGGTATATGGTCTCATTAATTTAGTTATTATTTTATGTTAAGATTGTTCATGACCTGAGTTAAGTTCAGCTAGAGTAAGCTCGGGCTAAGCTCATTTATAAACCAATAACTTGGGTTTAAAACTTAGCTAAAAACCTAAGTTTCAGTACAGCTTTATTTTTAAACGAGCTTTTTAAACAAGCCTAGTTTATACAAGTAACCTATAAAGCTTTTTTCCAATTTAATTTTGATATTTACTTAGAATAAAATATATCATTATGAAATATATAATGACGTCATGGTTATGTAGATAAACTGATAGATTATGATAATTATTGTCAAGTGTACATGTAGTTTTTAAGTGCATGCATGATGAAATTCGTTTAACACATGGATTATAAATAATTAGTATAAATATGAAGCATGTTACGTATGGGTTTGTACCAAAAACAATAATTAGAACAATGTAAGAAAGATTACTTATGTATAATTTTAATAGTATAATAAGTATAATAATAATAATAATAATAATTCAGTTATAATTTCCACCGTTTCTGAAAAGGGATTTTCAAAGATTCGTTTGAAAGGCAAAAGTAAATTACAATCACGCCAATCCACTTTTTCTCTCTCTTTAGTTTTTGTCTTTCTTTTGCTCCTCTCGCTTTCTTCCTGCTGCTGCTTATTTTTACACTTATCATCAAAATTATTACACATTTATTCTTCTCTTCCAATAAAAGTTTTGATCAAAGAACAACAACAACAATGTACTATTTGCATACGCTTTTACTGTCTTTTTTACGATAACAAAAACATCACATAGTTTTATTTTTCGAAAAACCTATGATCATTATTTTATCATTAAAGTTGCTAAATATATGTGATGCATAAGAGAAGTACAAAACACCTGTAAAATGCATAAGTATGCTTATGGAGAAATATCTTATTAGACCATCTATAATGGTGCGTAAAATTGGACGTGAATCATCTTTTAGCGCCCGTTAACCCTTACACACCGCCCTCAAGGGCGTTAATTTTAAAAATCGGGCATCGGCACTAAATAAATAACGCTCTGTTTGAGCGTGAATTCACCTTTTGTTATTGCAGCCAATGAAAATGCATCAGGATAGATTTGGGCGTGAAATTTAGCGCACCATTACAGGTGGCCGTATCAAATAACTTAAAATTTCCATCTCATAACCTTATAGGTGTTGATGAATTTGGTATAACACTTGATTACAAAATTTAAGTTGACATCTTACATGCTCAACTTAAAACACGTCAAAGATTATTAAGTGAACTTATTTCCATGCTATATTTTCATTGTTCAATCAGTAATAACAGTTGGTTATTTTAAAATCACTCATTAACTAATATTGTAAATATTATATGTGATTAGTTGCTAATCAGAATACGGGTATTGGATTTTAATAATCCAAACTTTCACTCATTGGCCGGCAATAATCTATACTTCAAAAATTCTCCAACAATAATCACAACTTTCAACGTATTGGCCGATAATGAACCTTTGTTAACTAAGAACTAACTCAGTTAGTAGATGATGACGTGGACGCTGACGTGGTATGCTCACACTGATGTGGCATGCCACGTCATCATCCACATCAGCATCCACTAACTGAGCTGATTCTTAGTTAACAAAGGTTCATTGAAGTACATATTATTACCGACCAATAACTAAAAGTTTGTATTAGACCATGTGTAGTGGAGGTTAAAATTTTCACCTTGTATGGGACATTTTTTGATACTTGGCATGTGGGGTCACTAAGGGATTGAAATTAGGATGGGGTGTAGTGGAAGGTGAAAATTTTCATGAAGCATTTAATCATTGGGGCTTTTTTCTGATTGGTCCACACAAAAGGAATGAATCTGATTGGCCCACTCAAATTTTCACCCCGTTAAATATTTGGCCTTGCCCAAAAAACGCCCCCAATGACTTGAGAGGGGGTGGTGTGCACAAAACGGATGGGCGTTTTTTGCCCCCAAAACGCCCAAATACTCTTTCAACTACGCATGGTCTTGTTAAAATCCAATATCTCATAAAAATATGACAGAATATGTGGTTAAAAATATATTGCCAGTTGATTTGCAGGCTACATATGTACAAGTCCCAAAAGACGTAACCAAACGTCCAAACGAACTTTAAACATACGTCACTTTAAATTTATTACATGTCTTGATTTTAGCAACATGATTTTATTTTTTATTTTAAAACACTGTTATAATTGTCTATTGTTTGTTTTTTTTTACCTGGGTTAAAAGGTAAATATGTCTATTAAATTAAAATATATTAAAAGTGTAATTTTGTCTTTAACTTTTCAAAAGATGTGTATTTATCACTAAACTAAACAGCAAATTTATCACTAGTCCTTTAAAAGACATTTTTGCCACCCTCGATTTGGAGAAATTACTTTGGGACTTGGGTGGTTCACAATCCACTAGGCCGAATTTAAAAAATAATAATAATAAAAATACAAATAGGCCGAAATCTTAGTCAATCTTACTTTCAACAAAAAAAAAAAAAAAAAAAATCATGTTCTTGATATATTTTTGTTGGTTGCTCAAACAAAAAGTAACCTTACTTTCAAAATGTAACAAAAGAAGCCGATTGACTGAGTTGATCCGTTCATACCGTCTACATCTAGTTTGCTTCGTCAAAGGACATTTGGCCTAATGATATCAAATTGTTGGATAAGGCTTTGCTTTTTTAAATGATGAGTGGTTTAAATCTCATAGGTGACAACTTAGCCGTTCAAAAAAAAAAAAGCATCTAGTTTGTTTTTGTCAGGCTAAAGATTTAGAAGAGTTTTTGTTTTCATGTTTTTTTACGAGAAATTCAATATAAAGTTAAAACTAGCCAAGTAAAATTACATATATTTTTATTTGTTTCATCTGTAACACGTATAGACTAAGGGGCTGTTTGGTATGGCTCTTAATGAGCCTCTGAATCATTCAGCGCTGAATGATTCATGATTCAGCTCATTCCGTGTGTTCGTTTCAACATCTGAATGAAATTGTTAAAGCTGAATCATTAAGACTTGGGATGTTGTTTAATCATTAAGCACTAAATGAATCCATTTTTACTTCCCCTACCAATGTGGGATAAGAAGACTTTAAAGGTCCAACAAAACAGCACTTAATAATTCACCGTTTAACCATTCAGAATTCTTAATAATTCAACACTTAATCAACTAAGCAGTCCCTAATTGTTGTGCTTATCTTCTTTCTTTATGTATTGCATTTGTTCTATTATAAATGATATTGTCCTAACATATGTATATTCATAGACACTCATCGAGTAATGTGAATACATATTGTAGTGCGGTGAAAGTGATTCTAGATAATCATACTTTTACGATTTTTATTTCCAATAGATCATGTGCATGTTTCAATGATTTATATTATAATCATAGACTGTTTATACTTTATGTATATGTAATAATAATAATCTCCATTTGTAATTCATGATGCATTCCACTTTTTACGGATATCATACCAATTACCTCAAACCTAGAATCCTAAGCAACACACAATCAAATGTCAATGAAATAATAATAAAGTTTTAAAGAAGGAAATAATGAGAGTGGCAATAGTCACGAGGAGGATATCGGCGGCTTAATTCACCACCACACCACAACCTCATTTACTCCATCCATTCTAGTCACATGTCTCATGCCCATTCCTTTATAATATTGTCTTATGAGTTATGCATATGTGTCCTAAAGAAGTAAAGAGTAAACAACATTCCGGTGATTATAGTTCATACTTCATAGTTGTTATCTCTTCCTATTAAGTCTTAAACATCTTGATTGTACTCTAAATTTCAAATTAGCCATTGATAGAAGTAAATGGTAGTAACTTATGTTACACTTCGGTTTTCCAAGATATGACTTAATATTGAATTTACATGTTTCAACTTGAAAGATAAAACACACTACAAACAAAGTGGAAGACTATGTAACAAAATTGAATCCTTTACATATATTTCAAACGAAATATATTCTTCTAGAATAGTTGGTGTTTAATTGAATGCTACCTCCTTTCAGATTAGCCAATTGATTATCTACTTTTTCTAAAAACATTCAGATGAGTTTGGTACCAGTATCGAAAATCACAAAAAAATAGTACCATACTGGTACTGAAAATGCTTTTTACGGTATGACAATTGTACCAGTTTGGTAGCGTACCCGATCAGTATCTAAAACGCCGAAAAAGTAGGTACATTTGCTACTAAAAAATGATTCGATATGGAAAATTTGATACCAATTCAGTACCGATACGCGATACCATTTACTCATCCCTAGCTTTCATTGGTCACTTCTCATATAAAAAAAACAGAACCTTCCACTTTACAAAATTAAGAGACATAAACTAATCTATCGCAATCACATTCTCGAAACTTCATACTTTTGTGTGACTTTTCAGTAATCGTGTGTTTCTTTATGCCCAACTCTTTGGCAATGTGAGGCCTACACTTCTACCGCCCGAAATAGGTTTTAACTCTTCCAACGCGTTAACCACATTCAAGCAACATCCACCCAACAACATTCAATTAGTTCAATACGTTCTCTCTCTCTCAAAAAAGAATGATATAGAAATGGTAGGCTCACATATAGCAGTTTTCACCAAAAACAAAACTACGCATACAAAAGGTAGGTGTACGTATCGATATGTAGCATTGCTAATGTCATGAACTTGGATTAATCGTGTACTCTATATGCAGCTCTCGGTACAAAACCTCTATCGACTCCTAGTATACCTAATCATGGATTTTCAACTAGCAACTAAGAACAAGCAATAAAACTATACAAGGAATGCAAAACAAGTAAGCAAGAAGAAGCTGGAAATAGCTACCCACGATAGGAAATCATATATGGGGATTGCGACTGCCTAGACAAGGAATCCTATTGATAAAGTCAACTGCTTTCGGGAATTGGATAATCAAATGGCTACTGGATCTAAAGGGCATTAGTTACTTGGAAAACACAAAGGCATCCTAGATCTCCTCTCGGGCTCACTAGGATGGCTAAATGATCCGAATGGACGTGTAAAGCGCACCAATATAATGTACAAATCTCATCTTAGTCTCAACATACTAAGGAATGTTTAAGTACCCAAAGACCAGCTGTCATCTCGGTCACACTAGTCATGAAATACCTAAAGGCAAAGAAGGTTGATCTGACTAGATTGGTAAAGATTGAGGATGCAAGAATCTAAGGTAGACGAGAAGGAACTCACCCTTGTGCAATTATATCTGAAATCTAAATAAAGGACAACCCAACAACTTGCCTCCTCTCAATCTCAAGGTAGGCGAAGATATTGAGTGACAAATACAAACCTATTCCTAAGGGTCAAAACTTCTAAACAATCACAAACACAAAGTTAATTTTTTTTTTCATTAACATAAAGTTCATGATCAAAATGTGTGCAGTTTTAGCCGAATAACAGAAAGTAAATCAAACTGAGTCCACGTGAGGAACAAGATAAATACAAAGCCCTGCACCCTTCGGATCCGGTCCCCGGGCCCCCTCTAAGGTCCAGCCCCTTTTTTCAGAATAACCCTATACAGAGTGGGACTTGAACCCGTCACCTTTCACGCAGCAACCCTCAAGGGGGAAACCTTCCTACCTCACTTACGATCATTGGGCTGTAAGGTCATTAGCTGCAATATGAAATTAATACTTTCAATAATTAGAAGCTTATCCATGTTTGGAAATCTGAAATTAATACTTTCAACAATTAAGTGCTTAGTATTTATATGATTCCTTTAATATTTAGGTGTTACATACACCTTTTTAACTCATCCCAAGTATCCATTTCTCTTTCACAACACAAAATCTCTTCTTGGGTTAAAAACCTAAACATACTTGCAATAACCTATATAAGATGAACACTCCTCTATTATAGTCATGTTGTTTCTACCCTTGCATGTTAGATTACACATTTAGTTAGTTGCCTTTTCTCCTCTTGATTCAATCTTACCTAGGGACAGGGTTCATAAAATACTTTTAGATGTATAATAATTATTTAGGTGCTGTTTGTTTTTTCTGCAGAAAAAGGTCTGCAGACTGCAGTCTGCGAACCACATCTGCAGGAGAAAAGGTGGACCAAAGGTTTGCAGTCTGCAAGAAGAAGACTGTTTGTTTGTTAACGTCTGCATGCTGCTGAAATAAACTGAAATTTAAATAAACTGATTTTTACGGCAGTCTGGTGGTGGGTGGTGGTGGTGGACTGTGGTGGTGGATCGTGGTGGTGGTGAACGGTGGTGGTGGTGGACCGTGGTGGTGGTGAACGGTGGCGGTGGTGGTGGACTGGTGGTGAGGATAAGAAAAGAGGAGAAGACCTTAGAAGACCTTGGAACAAGTCTACACCAAGAAAAGGTTAGGAAGACCTTTTTGAGTAAAAAGGTCTTTCAAAAAACAAACAATCTGCAGACTCTAAATGTCTGTGCGCATCTACGCGACGCAGACAAAAGAGGTCAGAAGTACTTCTGAGCAAAAAACAAACAGCCCCTTACTTTGTGATTTTCACCTTCAAATCTTGATTCTCTCTCCCTTTCTATTAAGAAGAATAATCAAACATTATAATCGTATAATGATAATTTGTAGTATCAATGTATCATAATTGTGTATTTATTTACAATTCAACAAACCATTGATACAAATACAACTCAATTACAAGTACAATCACATGAACAACAAAGTATTTTTTTTTTTCACCTTTTAAAACGAAAATAACTACATATTTGAAAAATTATAGTATTTTGATCAAATATATATATAAAAAAATAAATTTTATAGAATAAGGGTTTTTGGGTTGTGGTTTAATGTGAAAGAAGTGAAGATTCTTGTGGTCAGTTCTTAATTTATGCAGGAGACATAGTCTGAAAGAGCATAGAAGATTTTGCATCTCATGTTTTCATTCAATCACTGACACCCCAGCTTTTTCTTTTTTAATTCTGTGTAACATTATTTCCAATTTTCAATATATATATATTGTTTTTTTTTTTTGAACGGCCAACGAATCAATTCCGAGCACTCTCGGGAACCCTTTTGGCGAATCAGGTACTCGAGAGTACCCGGGCCACCAATTGCCACCAATTCCCGGGAAAACCCGACCACTCACCCGCCCGAAGGCACGACGGTGAAATAGTCGGTAAAACCGGTCGGGATCAAGACTCGAACCCAAGCCAATGGCCAGGTCATCCCTCATTTCCCATCCACCAATGTCCTCCAAATGTAGCTAGTGGGAATTGAACCCAAGCCTCCCATGAAAAACTTTAGGCCCTCAACCAACTAGGCTACAAGTGTTGGACTATATATATTGTTGGGAATAATATTATTTTAAACCTCAAAAAAGACATTTTAAAGATCTTTGTCGAGGGCAAAAAAAATATTCGCTCGATACTTGTGTAGCTAAGTAAATAGTTTTTTTTTTTTTTTGGTTTGTGTAACATATATACATGGTGTGTGTGTATAATATTATAGTTTATTATTAAGTAGACGTGTTAAAATGTATGAAATGAAATACCATAATAAAACCGATGTGCAAACATTTTTTTATATTATTTTTATTATACGAATTAGTAATATTTTAAATCTTTAAGGAGTATTTATAAAATTATTCACAAGTTAGAGCGACTTGAGCCTACTCAGAGTCACATTGAGCTTGATCCAGAAAATAAAATAAACGAGATAATTAGGTTCGGCTAAATATACTACTCAATCCAACTAAAGACTTGAGCTCAGAACTCATCAAGCTAGATTTTTTCTAGTTTAGTGTTACGACATGTAAGATATTTTTGTTCTTGACCAATTTAAATGTATTTGGATATATGATCTGTCACTAAATCATATAAACCGATGGGGATTAACAATATGTTGATTTGGTATTCTTCAACCAAGATATAGCGACGGAAGCCATGATATTCTATATTCTTTTACCACAATCTATCCACGAGGAGAGGGATCAGAGAAGTGATGGAAGTCGCAAAGAGGAATCAACAAGTTTCATCACATGAGAGAGAGAGACAAAGAGAGCATTTTTGTTAAGACCATGTGTAGTGGAGGGAGTTAAATATAACGCCCCTGATTCTGATTGGTTCACGTGACAGCTGAGTCAGTATGGGCTTGAAGTGAAAATGAGGTGTAGTGGGAGGGTAAAAAAAATGGGGCGCTATTAATATATATAAAAAAAAAAACCCATGGTCTAAACCTGATCTTCTTCTTCATCTGACCACCACCACCACCAAACCCTTCTTCTTCATCTCACCCACCACCACCACCACCACTGTACACCATCACCACCACCATTCACCTACCTCGTCGTCTTCTTCTCTCTCTCTCTCTCTCTCTCTCTCTCTCTCTCTCTCTCTCTCTCTACAGATCTGGCCACCACCACCATTCACCTACCTGCAACAACATTGTGGATGATGAAGAAGAAACGTGGTGATGGTGATTCCCCCCGTTTTTTTGTCCCTTCCCTCCACGTGTCAAGTTTGTATTGGTTGTTTCAATTGTGTTGAAGCGTTATTAAGATAATGCCGGAGGAAGTTTTTGGGAAACCCCCCCCCCCCCCCCCCCCCCGTAGCGGTGTTCCCGGCGCTATTTTGCAAAATCACGCCATATACCGCCACCACTACACCCAGTCTAATAAGGCTAAAGGGAAGGAAAGAAAAAGGTGGCGTCTTGAGAAAACAATAAGACTAAATATATTAATGTAGTCGGGTTTACGAGCAAACTTGCCGTTGTTTACGCTCGGCTCGAGTTATAAATAAGAGACCTTGACCAAACTTGAAAACTATTCGAGCTGTTTTTTTTTTTTTTTTTTTTTTGAAATATTTTCAAGTAATGAACTATTTTAACAATCCAAATTAATAATAGGAAAAAATAATAAGATAAGAGCACAATATATTAATTTCTGCCCGCACGGAATCTCCATAGCCAATTTTCCATTTTTGATTATGAAATCAGAAGGTGCTGCCTACTATGAGGATCTAGCTGTTGCTTCATGCTCACCTTCCTTCATAAGAATAGGCTAGGATTAGTTCAGATCTAGCCTTAGGAGTCTATCTCCAGTAAGCATCGGAGTAGATCCCCACTAACAAAAGACCAGTAGACCAAAGACCATTTTTAATTTATATACACGATACATGCACATTTTAAGATCCTACTGAGTTTTATGAATGTAATGATATCAAATTATAGTGTTTTTGCACTAGTTAGTTGTCATAATTACCCTAGTGTCTTGCTAGATGGGTTTGAATGAATTTAGCCGTTCCAAAAAATAGCAAACTAAAAATTAACAAAAATAACAAACTACAACTTGGTTTTAATAATATTAATAATAATCATAGTTATAGCTTATTGCACAACATATTGAAATGAATGTAGGAGGACAAAGTGTGAGGGTGGAAGAGTGCCCCACCATTTATGGAAATGAATGTAGGAGGACAAAGCAATCGAGACTTCTAACCCTACAAATATTTGACACATAAGAATGAAATACCTTACCAAAGGAAAAAAAAAAAAAAAAAAAAAAAACAAGAGCATGTTAGAATTAGATGGACCCACCCACAATGGGCTATGTGCAAAACGACCCTTGGATTGGACCAACCTACAAACATGAATTGTCTCCCTATCTTAGCTTAGACCAAATATTGGTCTAAGATTTGGTTTATGTATTCATTCAATGTAGATGAAACACATTTGTAAAAGCTATGTTGTTTTTCTTCTTTATTCGGTCTACATTTATAAAGGTCTATTTGTAAGGCTTGTTTACATGACGTCAGTGTGAAGTGGGCACCTTTGGGACGGGGTTGGACGAGATGGACACTGAATATGGCTTGTGATAGCATTTGGGATGGTAATTCTTGATGGTAAACCAAGGGTGGAAGCTGAAGAGATGAATATTGCCCAACAATTTACGTTCGGCCATTTTTGCAAAGTCTCATCCAAATTTTTTTTTCCACATTTGGGTCCTCAAGATTTCTAAATCTTGTCGTTTTCATCCAACTCATTAACTACATCCATATTTCTTGTTAACTTTGTATAAAAAGAATAAAATATGCTTGTTTATATAATTTATTTAAAAAAAAAAACTATAATAACAACATATAATATATAGGGAAATTGGATTTTAACACCCCAAACTATTGACAATTGGCCGCTGACGCACTGAAATACAAAATTGAACAACACCGCACTCTACTTTCTACTTATTGGCCTGTATCACCCTCAGATTAACCATGGTTAATTTTTTGCTGACGTGGCATGGTGACGTGTCCAGTTTTGCTGACGTGGCATGGGGAATAAGCTGACGTGGCATGGACACATCACCTGCCACGTCAGCAAAAATTAACCATGGTTAGTCTGAGGGGGATAAAGGCCAATAAGTTGAAAGTACAGTGCGGTGTTGTTCAATTTTGTAGTTCAGTGCGTCATCGGTCAATTGTCAATAGTTCAGGGTGTTAAAATCCAATTTCCAATGATGTTTGAATCACAATTGAAGTCCAAGTTGGTAACATTTATAGTTTTTGCTGATTAGATTGTGAAGAGTGGATACCGACCACCAATGGTGCCACGTCGTCATCGGCTCCATGTCACCCTACCTGCAGAGAAGAGAGAGAGAAATGAAGAGGGAGAGAGAGAGAGAGAGAGAGAGAGAGGGAGAGAGAGAGAGAGGAGGGGGGATTTCCCCATTTGCACCGAAATTGCATGGGGAGGTGCGGTGTTCCCTGACGGGGGAGGTGCCACATAGGCTCACCGAAGCCCTTCCCCGTCATAGGCATAGCTTTTAAGGGGCGGGGAGGGGCGGCCGACCCTCCCAAATTTTCGCTCAGAAGTTCCGATTATATAGTATCCGTATAGAAATTTTTTAGTATATACGGTTTCGACCCCTCGAAACTAGTGATTTCCGATCCTCCAGTGACTTCCGACCTCCCAAAGTCTCGGGTCAAGTTTCGCCACTATTCCCCGTTCCCATTCCTCAAAGCCTTATGTACTATTTATATCGGGCTCAAGTTTTATAGTACCATCACGATATCACAATATGTTTGTTGTAAATCAACGATCAAAACAATATAGAAACACAACCCAAATGATTCTCTTATTAATCGGAAACAAATGATTACAAAAAAAAGGAAAATTACAAGAATTAATTGAATGAATGATTAGAGAACCTAATCTGAGCTTATAACGAACAATCCTAAAGGTTAACAAACTATTAACACTTCAGGACCTTTGAAGTTTCCAAAGTAACATCTTTAGCCCCTCTTCTTCTGAGACTTTATTATAAACAAACATAAACTTGTTTGACTTTTGTTGACTGCTGCTTGACCCTGCTTGACCCATATCTCAACAATGTTTTACATGTCTATATGGAAATTTGATTCTTTTGTATGTGAATTACTTGTCTGAGAACAAATATATTATATGTAAATAATTATTTTGTAAGTTAGCATTATTAAAAAATCAGCCTATAATGAATTGTTTTTGGTATTCTTAAAAAACAAGAACTCATATATGGACACTATTGATTGTTAATGTTGGGCTGAGAACAAATATATTATATGAAAAAAGTTAAGCATGCCATTAAGAAAAAATTAAAAGCAGACAACATAATGCAAATGGCACAATAATGGTTACTCATTACTCAATGAAATCAACTTTTCATACAATAGTTCGCATTCTTATTGTAAAAAAGTGAGATTCTACTTGCTTCCATCTTTCATCATATGTTCAGCAGATTTTCTACATATGACTTTCCAATACTAGAAATGTTAAGCTTAGATTTTTTTTTTTTAAAATCCATTAAATAGCAAGTAAAATCATACAATTAGCTTTTTTTTTTTTTTTTTTTTTTTTAAAGTAACAAATCCTAAAAATCGCGAAAAATTACATCAAGATAGCGGGCAGACGGACAACAAGCTTAGATTGAATCGTATTCTAGATCTTCACCTTTATTTTATTGGATTTTAGATAGCGTCACACATTCGTAAAAATGTAACGTGTTGCTCTTTGCCACGTCTCAAGCATGTACTTTGTTTCACTCATCTTTACGAAAGTTCAACCACCCAACGTTACATTAGAGGTTAGAGCTTCAACTAAATATGTTACTGATTTTTACAAAATGTGATACCGATAAGAATAATCACACGACCAAAAACCACAAAAGTTCAAAAAATACTATTATATAAGTTTTATTTTGTTGGTATGAAGGATTTTGTGCCCAAAACAGATTTTATATCTACAAGAATGTTACTCTCTTAAACAAGAGGTTTCAATATACTTCTTGAAAAATATAAAAAACTTTAATGCAAAAAGCTAAATACAGAAATTAGTTTCTCCAACAAAACACAGTTTCAAACACTTCTTTTTGTCATCAAAACAAGACAAGTACATTGGATATATCAACATCAAGGCTGTACCTTTTTTGGGATTACAAAAACATTGCAGATCTTCATGTTTAAGCTTTAGCGAGTTTGATATAAATGCTTCAAAAATAGATTAAGTGAATTATATTTCTGTTTTAATAGATTAATTAAGTAAATATAAGAAAAAAAAATATCTAAAAATAAGACGAGTCAAATTGATTTAAAAAAGTGAAACAAAGCCCAGAAGGAGTTAAAATCGTTGACACTTCAAAAATGTATTCAGTTAAAAATTATTTATTAGAATTTATTGGGCTATTTTTTTGAACAGTGACTTTTTTCAAAGCGAAAGTGGCAGAAGTTCATCACACCCGCCTAATTGGCAGACCCTAACCCTTTCCACACGCCAGTATTCAATTTGTAAACAAACCTCTAAGTATTATATTATTAGTAAGGAGTACATGAAAACTTATTCACAAGTTTAAAAAGATAGTGATAGAAAAAAGTAAATTGGTAACGACCATGTTGTTTTGGGTCTAAAGTTTTTACATGGGCTTAAGCTTTCTAGGTCCAGTTGGGCTCGGAAACAGTCTGCTTTGATTAATATTCTCCCTTTAAAATGTAATGAAACTATGAGAAATAAATTTGATTTCTTCATATAACATTTAGCTATCATAATCAAAACAGGAAACTCTGTAAAGTTAAAACATATATGCTTAATTTTATTAATTTGATGTTGATTATTTTCAATTTCTATGTAACTTACCAAGAATATCATGACTCTTGATTGGTTTTGAGACATAAGTAAAAGTTATTAAAAATATATCATACAATGGATCATGTCTGCTAGTGATGTTAAAAAGATATTAGAATAGAGCAAACTTAACAAAAACAAGCCCTTCCAATGGATCATGACCATTAGTGATGTTAAAGAATTTGGTTACTTATTTTGGTTTATTTTAATCATGCACACTATGCGTTTAATAAAATGTTTAAATGAGATTCAGTTGAAAAGAATTGATTTTTTTTTCTTCATAAAATAGAGCTCCAGTCCATAATTTTTGTACAAGTAGCGTGTGTCAGTGGTGGATTTGTGCAAATGGTGAATCCACAATTTGAAGTTGCGGATTACGCTTATGTGGACAACGCTTTATGATCTCGGTTGTTGCTTAGGAGGGAAGGGAAGGTGACCAGAAGAGAAGGCCATGAATCCGTAAGTTGAACTTGCGGATTACCTTTCTCTCTCTAACACACTGCAGAAGCTCGTGAAGGGACTTGCAAGTAGTTGGAATTTTTATGTTGGATGTATTATAATTGTTAAGATAATAATAATAATTGAAATGGCAAGTGGTTTTGATAATTTGTTTTATATATGTAATCTATTGATGTATTTTTTAATTTTTTTGGTGTATTTGAAAATAGCCCGGGGGCCTCTTTCGGGCGTATGATTCTCTATGAAAATGGCCCGAGGGCCTCTTTCGGGCGTAGGATAACCACCACCAATATATATATGAATTTTTGTGTTTAGATTGAATTGTGAGTGATACTTATGAGTGATAATTGTTTTTTTGTCATGTATTTATAGGGTTTGAAAACTAGCCGTTTGAAAAGTAGTCGTTTAAAAAGTGATACTTGTGAGTGATAATTGGTTTTTTGTTCGTATTTTGTTTGGGTAATAATAAAGGTGACTTTTTAGCAAGAATTTTTAGCGTATTGTCACGGAACGTAGAAACAATTTAAAAAAAATTAAAAATGAATAACATGTATAAAAACACTATTAAAAAGTCACTTTTCAGCGTTTTGTCACGTGACGAATGATGTCGAGGCAATTTTTTTAAGGCCTAAACTTACAGGAACGTTAAAGTATCTCCTAAGAAATGCGTGTTGGCAGGGCCGGTGACTGGGAACCACCGGCTCGGAACATAGAATCACACGCCCGAAAGGGCCCCTGGGCCATTTTCAAATACACCAATTTTTTTTTAAAATACATCAAGTCCTGAACGTGAAATAAAAACACTACCAAAAAGTCACTTTTCTGCGTTTTGTCATGTGACGAATGATGTCGAGGCAATGTTTTAAGGCTTAAACTTACAGGAACGTTAAAGTATCTCCTAAGAACTGTGTGTTGGCGGGCCGGTGACCGGGAACAATCGGCCCGGATCATAGAATCATACGGCCGAAAGAGGCCCCACGGCCATTTTCAAATACAGCAAAAAAATTAAAAAAATACATCAATAAATTACATATATAAAAAATTTCTCAAATCCACTTTCCATTTCAATTATTATTATTATTATCCCAACAATTATAATACATCCAACATAAAAATTCCAACTACTTGCAAGTCCCTTCACGAGCTTCTGCAGTGTGTTAGCGAGAGAAAAGGTAATCTGCAAGTTCAACTTGCAGATTCATGACGTTTTCTCCTAGTTACCTTCCCTTTCCTCATAGTCATTAACCGAGCAGCTGAAGTGTTGTCCACATAAGCATAATCCGTAACTTCAAGTTGCGGATCCACCATTTGCACAATTCAACACCTGACACACACTAATTGCACAATTTTTGTTTATTGTACCACCATTCTATCAAAAAAATCAAAAGAATTGAGGAAGAAAGATGATTTTCTGTTATTGGTTGACTTAGTTCATTAATATCTCATGTCAAGGAAGAGTGTTCAATGGCATTATTGTAATTTGATTGACAATCTAGGCTATTTTCATCTTTTTTGTGGCTTGGTTGCTTTAAACGGACAGATTGGTTGGTTGGTGGCTATGATAAGTTCTAAATTTTTCTGGAAGGTTCATGAAAACGGCATGGCAAGGATGGTGAGTTTAAATTCGTAACATGCCTTGCAAACACATATTTGTTGAATGGCATTACTATAATTTGATTGAAAACCTGGGGTATTTTCGTCTTTTGTGGTATGGCTGCTTTAAACGGACAAATTGGTTCGTGGCTATGATGATTTCTGAATTTTTCTAGAAGATTCATGAAAATGGTATGGCAAGGATGGTGGGTTTAAACCTACAACCCGCCTTGCAGCCACGTATTTATGGAACTTTGAGCCTCTCTAGGAACTCCGTTTGTTAGGAATAATCTCAACATTAACATAAGTTACATTAGTTAAATATTGTACAACTTTAAAAGGCAAATCCACTTATCAAACTAACATCTTGATTGAGATATATAAATGTGAATATTCTTTATTGTCATACTTACAAAGAATACAAACCAAACACTATTATACTAAGCTAAGCTCATCTGATGTTATTTTTTGGCCGTATTTTGAAAACTATGTTTAGCTTCGGATGCTATTTGATTTTCATTTTGATTGTTGGGATTATATAAAGAAATAAATGGGTTGATAAACAAATGCAACCTTTTGCACCGTGAAAAAATAATCAATTTTCGTTTTTATTATAAACAATATAATATAATACTTTGTCATTCGATAGTATAAATTCAGGTAATTCTATGTCTCTACCCTGCTGCAACGTGTTAGGGTAAAATTTTAACCTTTGATTATGTTTTTTTGTACGTTTACTATGTGTGAGTTGAGTCACAAATAAATGCGTTATGATTGTTCAGTATAAATTCATTTACTTTACAATTTGATCCAACAACGATCTTAGTGAATTAAATTAGATACGTGTGTGTTTTCTTAGGTTTAACGCATCACATAATGTTTGAACTAATCCGTTCATTACCCGCGCCACAATGCGCACTAGTGTATTTACTACTTATTTACTTTTTATGAAGGTAAAATAATGTGACTGTGATTTTTTTTTTTTTTCAAATGATAATAATGCGTTAACACTAAAGAAAAAAAAAATTGTAGGCAGGGGACAACAGACATTCGTCTTGATCAAGTCTTGAGTCTCTTGACCACATAGCCTAACGATTTATTTGTAGGAAAATTATAGGTCCACAAAAATTAACACGTGCTAAATAGGCGTAAAATGACAACTAAAACTACAATTTTATTTTTGGCATCAAAAGTTTAAAACAAATTTCCTGGTAACCCCACAAATGTAGTGTAGGTTAAACTTGACGGATTCCTTAAAATACCATCGATAATCCGGCGATAAACCAAATAAAATTTTAGCTACAAAATATTAAATATAATATACTAATATTAAGATAAAATATGTGTTACGATATAGCATAAAAATTAATGTATTATAATATAAGAAAACAACAATTTTAATCATGTGAATAAAATTAAAATGTATATTAAAGAGATAATTTATGTTTAGATAAGGTGTAAAAGCAGAAGCAACCATTGTAGGCCGTGATTAAGACGGTGGTCTTGAAGGTGTGATATTTTTTATCAATAAAATATTTAATTGGTTTTTAATAAGCAGAAATATAAAAATAATTAGTTAAGAAAATTAATATTAAATACATAAGAGATAAATGTGAAATTATGATTTAATAGTGATGATGAAAACCATATGATTTTTCATGAAGACTATGAGTTTTCTTCAATGATTTGTAATTTTGTCCTTTAATAATAGTAAAGACATTGGAGTGATAGTGAACCTAGGCCTGTAAACGAACCGAATGAACATGAATACAGGCGTGTTCGTGTTTGTTTATTTAACTTTAACTGAACACGAAGACATAATTGAACACATTTTTTTGTTCTTGTTCGTTCATTAAGAAATTTGTTGTGTTCGTGTTCGTTTATGTTTGTTCATTTAAAACCTAAACGAACAGTTCATGGATATAAACGAACACAAATGATCAATATAAATGAACATAAACGAACAAAAACAAAAACAAGTTAATAATGATTCATCACATTTCAACCAAGTCTAATACATCACAATGCAACCAAAACCAAATGACGGGATGAGAAATATGGCGATGCTGTGGTCTAGGGAGACGACGACGCTGTGGAGGCTGGAAAGTGCAGACGGAACTTTGGAGGCTGGAGGCGGGGCTGTGGAGGTGGTCGGCCGGAAGTAGAAGAAGGTAGGGATGTGGAGTGTGGTGAAGAAGGGAGGCGGGGCTGTGAAGTGTGGATAGCGTCTGATAAGTGATATGGTTAGAATGTTAGGGTTAGGGTTAAGTTTTTAGAACATATGTATTAAGTTACTTAACAAAAGGAAATAAATAATAAAAATAAAGTTAAGTTTAATTAAACGAACAAAATAAACGAATGAACATAAACGAACATAAATGAACAAACATAAACGAACATTCATGAACATAAATGAACAAACAAAATGTGTGTTCATGTTCGTTCGTTTAATTAAACAAACAAAAAATTATGTTCGCGTTTGTTCATTTATTTAAATAAACGAACTTCCTGCTAAACAGTTCATAAACATTTGGTTCATAGTGAACCACATCCTGAATGGTGGATGAGAGATAATTAAAGTGAGTGTTGGCGTGCAAAAAAGATTTACTAGCGAATATTAAAACTTTTATTTACTTAAGAATTGTTATTCTAAATCCATATAAATAAATGTAACTTTGTAGGCCAAAAATAGTAATACGCCTGTAAATCTTAATGAATAAAAATTGTAATAGTATTTGTATTTGTATTTGTATGTAGGACACGCCACGCAGTTGAACTTCAAAAGTTCTCACTTTCATTCTATACAATTGACAGTATCGATCATCTCAGGGAAATCATGTTTATTATAGTGAAACTTTAATATTTGTTGTATGTAACTAAACATAGGTTTTTTCAAATATCTTTTTTTGCTTAGAGTTTAATAACATACTCACAAATATAACAAAAATAACGAAAACTTTCCCTTATCACTCGTTCCAACATTTTTAAATATTCATCAATTATGTTGGAAGTAGTGCCATAAGCTAATTGTCTAAGGGGGAGCGGCACTACCCCTAAACATTTTTAACTTCACTGATTTTTATCAATCCTGCACTGCTACATCACTTCACTGATTCACTTAACTAAAACCGTTTTTTGGAGGCAACACTCCACTGATTATTTACCCAACAATAATATAATAATAATAATTATATAAAAATTCAATCTCTATCCATTACTATACGTGTATATCTCTACTTCAACACACTCTACACCTTTTTCTTCCATCCAACACATATCTCTGTTTCTCTATCTCTAATCATCCCCATAAACACCACCACCACAACAAAACCGCGAACATCATTTTCTCTTCTCTTTAGAAAAACTCGAACCCATCGCCTCCCACAACCACCACCCTCTACATCTTCACCTTTTGTCTTTCCTCGTTGCCGCCGTGCCGAAGAGCCCACCGTCTCCGCTGTTGTTGATGATGACGTCATCGCTCCTAAATCACCCAATGATCGAGATCTGATCTATGTAGTGGTGGTTAACGGACGGTTAACAGAGAGAGAGAGAGAGAGAGAGAGAGAGAGAGAGAGAGAGAGAGAGAGAGAGAGAGAAAGATCGATCTTTGCATTGAATTAAGTGCTTACCGTGCGGTAAAAAGAACCAGCAAAATGGTTCACAGGACCACTACCAGCATGGGTGACGGCGGTGTTACCGTGCTGGTAGTGGGTACCCGTGACCAAATCGGTAGGCGCCCCGTCCCTCTAATAACAATCATAACGTTTAGCAATGGGCTAAAGGCAATATCACCACGCGCATTGTACTTTTATTTACAATATTCATTTTTTTTTGAAAATAATTTACTAATCTTAGAAATAACCATTGGCTCATACGAAAACGTCACCCAAAATTATTATGATCACATAGGGGGCTCGGTGAAAAATAATCACGTACCAACAGTTCATGTGCAGCGACCCAATGACGTACTATAAATTTTTTTTTTTTTGGGTTGTGTCCTCCCAACATCTTCAACAATAAGTCAATAACAATACTCTATATGACTATTTGAACCGATAATATAAATTATTAGCTCGGCTTCATTGTCTGAAGAAGATAAAACGAATTCGTCCAATGAAAATGATATGAACTTGTTGATTGCACTAAAAGACGAAGAAGATTATGATGATAAAATTTGGTGTTGATTAAGTGGAGTTATATGTTTTTTTTTCCAACACTTGTAGTCCAGTTGATCGAGGGCCTAAAGTTTTCTATGGGAGGCTTGGGTTCAATTTCCACTAACTACATTTAGAGGACATTGGTGGAGGGGAAATGAGGGATAACCTGGCCATTAGCTTGGGTTCGAGTCCTGATCCCGACGGTTTTACCGATTATTTCACTGTCGTGCCTTCGGGCGGGTGAGTGGTCGGGTTTTCCCGGGAATTGGTGGCAATTGGTAGCCCGGGTACTCTCGAGTACCTGATTCGCCAAAAGGGTGCCCGAGAGTGCTCGGAAATTGATTCGTTAGCCGTTTTAAAAAAAATTGAGATTTTTTTTTAAAATCTAGTAGCCGTTCACGCAATCTAACGGGGTAGTTAGGCTGGGGGAGTTCAATAAAATAACGTGACAATTTGACACGTCTTGCCACGTAAGAACATGGTCGACACACATGTCAATAACCCTCCATCTTCACCACCTATATTACGCCTTCAAAATCCACCATCCTCACAATGATGACAACTCTAGTAACTGCATGTATGTAATTAATTAATCCTAATCCCATACTCATTAACCAACAATTTCCGTTTAATATTTCAAAGCTTTCACCATGGCTGCTGTTGCAATCACTTCAAAATTCGCTGCATTCAGTGAACGATCTTCAAATCTATCAAATACCCATTTCAATTCAATCCAATCCCGAAAACCCCTTTTCATATTTCGCCATAATATTCAACAGAAATGGAAGAATTTAGCTCTGCAAGGTGGTGGCGTCAGGAACAGAGAGGTGGTTGTAGAGAGAGAAAGAATTAAAAAAATGGGGCTGGTGAGGTGTACGGCGGAGGGAATAGAGAGAGGAGAAATGCTTGGAGGAAGAGGGCAAGAGGGTAATTTTGTTATGCCGGAAAGATTGAAGGTGGTGGCGTTAATGGCGTGTGTGATGTGTTTGTGTAATGCTGACAGAGTTGTTATGTCTGTGGCTGTTGTTCCTCTTGCTGCTGAACA
Organism: Ambrosia x helenae; assembly: GCA_030844895.1. Lineage (NCBI taxonomy): Eukaryota > Viridiplantae > Streptophyta > Magnoliopsida > Asterales > Asteraceae > Ambrosia > Ambrosia x helenae. The sequence continues at coordinate 1,644,026 of CM061230.1, read as the reverse complement.
TGGCTGGAATAGTTCTTTTTTGGGCATCGTGCAGGTAGTATTTTTACTCGGGTTTTAGGTTTCATATATCATGTAACATCACATCATGGTATAATGGTATAGGGGTGTGACATTACATTCTGGGACATGTGACCGCCTCCTATTGGTATATGATGTGGACAGAGTATATGCTTCCTAATTAGGGATGTATGGTTCATTACATACTTTTGGTTTTCACTAATTTTAACTCTTATTTAGATTTTACCAAAAATGATTCAATGATGGTGTTTAAATTTGCACAATCATGATTCATATTAATCACTTATTAAAGTATAAGCTTTTTAATCTATCTTTTAAATGTAATTGTGCTTGATGTTAAACTGGGTTGCTAATATAAGTACATCACTGACATGGTACATATGCTCTTGGTAGTTGGTACGCCGGAAGAAGTATGAGGTGAATCTGAGTGATACGCTCCATATTAACTTTTTTGTTCTACCCATACAACCAGTAATTACTTTTTTCGACCAATACGGCCGTATCACTTTCTCCACCTCACAAATAATAATTAATTTGACAGTGATATGACTGTTACGACGTGTATCGCATTTTTTTGCCCACACAACTTGTGAGGGTGGTGTACAGGACCCAATTGTTAGGCATTGATATTGACTTATTGATATATTTGTATGTATGTATGATTATATTTTGGTTCATGGCATATACTCTAAACTTTAGGCTTTGGGGTTAGTTTTTTCATGGTATGGAGTTTGGGAAATAGACTTTTTAAGATGTGAAAGATATTGGTCAACTTATGTAATTTTAACTAAAGTTGCATTTTTTTTTTTAAATAGAGTGGTTGTTGATTAATAACAGAAAAATATCATTTAAGCTTGACAAATTACAAGAATCTTGTAATCAATTGTTAATCCTATAAACAGTTTTGAGTATGGAACACCTCAAACCTAAAATTCTTGTAGTTGTACAACTTGGGAAACTCAATAGCGGCCCTGTGTTTTAGAATTCACACATGTAAAGATAGGAGTGGAAGTTGTAATAAAGTCTTGATGATCCCACCAAAATTATATTATATTATATTATATATATATATATATATATATATATATATATATGGTATGGTATGGTGTTCCCCCTACAAATGTGAGGTTATGAGTTCAAATCTTTACAGGTGGAAGGTAAAGTTGGAATTAAGGGCGTTAAAAAACGTTTGCCGTTAAAAAAAATGTGCATACTTTTCTAGGACTAATAGTGCCTCTTTAGTCTTTACCTACCCTCACTGTTTATTCTATATAGATATCTTGAAAGGGCAAAAAGACGTTTATGTACCTTAATTTTCATTCTTTTATTATATCACCGCATAATTTATGTGAAATTTGTAGTCTTTATGGAGTAATGGTTGGTGATTTTCGTGAACGTGTATGGATAGTCTTCTTTTTTATGTTTAGGGATAGGAACCAACACTTACGAAATTGTTTTATGGATAGTCTTCTTTTTTATGGGGATACATTTTATCATCTGTTATTGGTGGAGCATTGGTGGACAAATATGGCGGGAAACGCGTGATAGCTTGGGGTGTATTCTTGTGGTCTTTAGCAACACTTGTTACTCCATGGGCCGCAAACCATTCAACACTGAGCCTTCTAGCGGCCCGTGCTTTCTTTGGCCTCGCTGAAGGCGTTGCTATGCCTTCAATGAACATCATTTTATCAAGGTAGATACTATTTTATTTTCTTTTGACACTTCAATGTATATTATGTGTTTAAATGGATAAGACTTGTGCGGTTCTTCCCTTATTGGTTTTGCTTATTTTATGCATGATAATCGTGAATGTTAAAAATAATTAGATTTTAGTTTAATATTTTCCTAAAGCATGATGCTTTAGACTTTTTTTTTAAATAATAATATGTCACAATCCAAGAAATAATGTTTTGGTGAACATTAAACAAAGAACGATAATTTTATAAAGATGGTAGGGCAGTGACAGATTTATGTTTTGTATTGTATCATATATAACAAACATTTTTTTTTAAGAATGTATGATAACAACAATTTTTTATTTGTTTCTTACTTTTTGCACTACAAGATGATATTTCACGGTGCAAAGATGCCTTACTTGTTTTCTCCAATGCATAAAATATAAAAAATATAGTTCAAAGGGAAACGGGTGAAATGGGTTGAGAGGTTAAATCTCCAAAAACGTTTTGTTTAAAAATTTTATTGGAATAATTTATTATTTTAATTATATTTGACAATTGACATACTACTTATTTATCGAAAAGTTAAAAAGGTTTGGTCAAAACTGTTTCGGTCAACCCAATCCAACCCGAATCGCCCATTTTATGTGAGCTCTTTGGCTTCCTTAAAATTTACATGTTTTGGCTTTCTTTCTTTATATTATATGTATATGTATATTTTGTTCATGAGCATGTAAGTAAGACGTAAGTACATAACTCAAATCTCTTTTTTAGGTGGTTTCCATGTAATGAACGGGCAACTGCCGTTGGTTTATCTATGGGTGGATTTCATCTTGGTAATGTTGTGGGGTTGGTACTAACTCCTATGGTAATGTCATCAATCGGGCTTACAGGCCCGTTCATTCTTTTCTCGTCTCTTGGCCTTTTGTGGCTAACAACGTGGACACTTCGGGTCACAAATGATCCACAAGAAAGCCGTTCAATAAGCCTTTCTGAATTGAGATTAATACAAGCAGGGAAATCGAATGCTCCTCCTCTAAAGAAGGGGGAACTCCCTCCTCTACGCCTGTTATTATCCAAAATGCCGACTTGGGCCATCATTTTTGCTAACATGACTAACAATTGGGTGAGTTTATTATTATTATTTTTATAATATTTTTCCTTCTAAAAGTTCAAATTTTCAAATATCATATTTACTATTTTGTAGTAAATAAAATAAACACAACTACTTATAATTGTCATATTTATTTGTATCATGGGTAAATATTATTCAAATTTATTGGTTTTGTTATTCTTGTATGCTTCAAGTGCTTATTGTGTATTTTCATGTTTGCAGGGATACTTTGTTCTCCTCTCATGGATGCCTGTTTATTTTAAAACTGTAAGTATAGGTTTCTCATGGATTCTTTTTTTTCTTTAACTCTTATTCATAAGCTACACTTCATAATAAATAATTTTCAGACAGACTCGCAAACGCTTCATTTTTTTTTGAACTTTACAAATAGTAAATGTTTTAAATAATGATTATGCAACAAAGTTGACAAACTACTATAATCCTAGTCAATTTTAAAATAAACCGATGTAGGAGGTTTATGCATTTTGAATGGCCTTTGGGGGAAAGTTAGCCCATCCGACCGACCGCTAGCGCACTGCCTACTTTAATATTCGAATCTTATTTGACCTGTTAGAGACAAGTATGATCCAAATCAACCTGGTTACCCATGAATGGATCAATTTTGGCACATCTAAATATCTAATGCTTATAAGTTATAATAGAGTACTTGTAAACACACAAGTCACAACCCAGTGTGGTCCATTAAGCGGGTCCTACTTGATGTGTGTCTTTTCACAAACTCTATTAATGCTCGGTTATTAATATGCGGATTTTTTTTTTGTGTCTTGATAGGTATTTAATGTAAACTTAAAGCAAGCAGCTTGGTTTAGCGCAGTCCCATGGGGAACGATGGCGTTTTCAGGGTATGTTGCAGGTGCTGCTTCTGATCATTTAATAAGGGCAGGATACTCCTTGACTTTTGTCCGAAAAGTCATGCAGGTAGTTTGACACTTTCGTTGTTTTGAATCAAAACTGAGAGGTGAAATCATTTTAATCATATTATATAAATGTTCAGATAAACAGATTCTCCTTATGATTATATAAATACTTTCGGTAAATTTTTTTTTTATAAACACTCAAAAACATCGGTTTATAACAAATCCAGACAACAGGAACACATTAAAATTCCATCTTTTAACGGTTACTTTTACAAATTCAAACATCTGAATATCAAACCACTCCTATATGGCTTACAGTTATCACAAATTCACATAATTATCGTCTAAATTTGATTAAAACATGTTGAACTTTGCAGTCGATTGGTTTTATCGGTCCAGGATTAGCATTGCTTTGCTTGAATTATGCCAAGTCACCAGCCGTTGCATCTGTGTTCATCACAGTGGCACTCAGCTTGAGCTCTTTCAGTCAAGCTGGATTCCTGTTAAATATGCAAGTAAAGATTCATCTCCCATTAACATTTGCCTTTTCTTCTGTATTTTTTCTTTTAATATATTATTATCACTACTTCTTTCGCTAGGATATTGCACCACAATATGCAGGATTTCTTCATGGTACGTATATTCAACATCTTTGCATGCATGAGTGTGTATGAATGGTTATTTGCATCATTCAGAATTTGATTTCTTTACTTTCAAAATATATGTCAATAAATAGGAATTTCAAACTCTGCTGGGACATTGGCTGCAATAATCAGCACGATCGGGACAGGTTACTTTGTGCAGTGGCTGGGATCATTTCAAGCTTTCTTAACCATGACAGCCGGCCTATATTTCGTCACAGCCATATTTTGGAATCTTTTTGCTACGGGTGAACGTGTCTTTTAGATTTCATAAAAAAACACAAAGGGAGATCTAGGTTAGTAAGTTCTTTTGTTGTAAAAATTGTGTTAAGATCAAGGTTGGAGTGTAAAGTGTTGTATGCTGTAAGTTTATAGGTTAAACGAAGAGGGAGTTTTATTTATTATTATTATTTTTTTTTCAATCTTGTGCAAATCTAAGTAATAATATAGTGGAAACTTAGAGAATATTTGTTTGCTCTTTGGTTTTGGTGGTCATTTGTTGATCATTTTTATTAGAGTAGCCAAGATGGTAGGTTGGGAGCTGGTTTAGGTCCATGTCGAAACTCGAAACGGCTAGTTTGGGCAGATAGGATAACCCACAGCCTCCTTTTCATATAAAGGTGTTTGTAACAAACTAAGGCACTAAATATGATTGCAAACACTATATAACAGAAACAAATTTGCCAGATTTAGAATAAGTTGTAACAAATTAGCATGAGAAGTGTTTACAAAAATATTAATGTAATACTCATAATTCAACATTTTTTTTTAAATTTGTTATCAACTATATAGAAACCCCATAAATAATGAAACAAGTTTCGATAGCATACCCGATACCATGGCAAAGGATACTCTGGCCCCCGTTGATTTTTTTGCTCCATAGTGTAACTTAACGCATTTTTACCCGAAAATTGTATACATATTGGGTTTGACCCCACCATTTTAAGGAACCCATGACTTTCGCCCCCCTCCCCCAATCCCCCGGCCCCCATCTTTTTTTGCTCCGTAGCGTAAATTGATGCGTTTTTCCCCCAAAACTTGTATACATATTGGGTCTGGCCTCAACGTTTTAAAGAACCCATGACTTTCGCCTGAACCACAAAAAATAAAAAAATATTCAAGTTTCGCATTCGCCGCTGCCCGATACTCGACATGAATCGAAAGCGCACACTTTCCATGAATACCAACTGGCAATCACAACATTTTCATAAACTCGTTTCGTTTTGTCTATTTCAGCGTTAAGAAATTGAGAACCTATAATTTACGCGTTTTGTCTATTTCGGCATATAAAAAACCAGATAGGTAAAGAAAATTATTGGCATTCCCTGGCAATCAACAAAATTTACATAACATGGTATTGTTGTCTCAATAGAATTGTCTGTTGCAATCTACCAAATGGGGAAACATACACCACAATATTTAATCCAAGAAAAATTCATATAAAAGTTGATAGAATAACATTAACATAAACTAAAACTCCAAACAGCAAACTTTCAAAGCAGCCATGTCTTTGCCTCCCCAGGTCTATAGCAAATAAGACATACATACAGTTAACTAAACCGCGATGATTGTTGAGATTATCCAAATTAAAGCTCATTAAGTCGCGTCCCAGAACTCACTATAGTGTCGTCACATTTTATTAACTGCCAAAATAAATACTTGATTGGTTATTTGTAACATGAAAGAAGAAACCTTTGACTACTGAAATTTTAATAACCATTAATCACATAATCAGTTGTACCAAAACAGGCGGTAGAAAACAGTGTTTGTATGCGCTTCCGACGTAATCTTGGTTTTAAAAAGCGAAAAGCGCACAAAAGCGACAAGTCTAAAACTGAGGCGCAAGCGCAAAAGCGCACCGCTTTTCGTACCCGAGGCGCAAATAATTATATAACCTTTTATATATTTCCTATAGGTTTATAACATCATTTACCCAATATTTTAAGACAAGTAAGCTTTATATATGTTTTAGTATGGAATTGCATACATGTACAACATGAAAATCATGTTGTACAACAAGCTAATGCACAATAGTCAAATTTTTGCCAAGAAATCGTGCCACTTGTGGGCTTTTATGAAAAAAAAGCGCACCTTAAGCGACCAAAAGCGCAAGGGCTTGAGCCTTGGTAAGCTTTGAGCCTAGGCGCGCTTTTTTAAACCAAGATTCAAATGTTTGTTGCAGAAGATATGAAAATATTTGAAATAATCACATTTTCAGAGACAGGATTTGTTTATCCAAACATTAATATTGATTATTGCAACTTTAAATCTAAAAATCAGATCAGTTCAAGAACACAAATCCAAAGACCCCTCGAGTATTTCGACCAAAATAAAAACGAAAGGAAAGTACATTGCTATTATCTAACAACTTTTCCCTATTAATTTGTTGAAAACAAGACACCGAACTTTTAGTTTGAGATTAACATAAATCTGTTTAACCTCTAAAGTCAAAGTCAACTTCTAAATTGGAAAGGGTATGACATATATATTAAACTTACATTATGCATAAGTGGGTTCCTTGATCAAACTTCCGTCAGATCCGCCCGAAAGCTCAGCAAGTTCAGCCTGCAATTGTTCATATTTCTCTTTAACTGCTGCAGAACTCATGACATCAGCAACACCCTCCTTAATTTGCTGCTGCAAAGCCTCAATCTTTTCCTTTGATTCCTTACTAGGGGTATTCTTGTCTTTTACTACCTCAAGTTTCAGCATCTCAATTTTGCTCTTTAAATCCGGGGTAGATTCAATAACATCTTGAATTATCTGATTAATTTCTGCGTTAAGTTCATCAACTTTAGCTTTGACTAACGACAATGAACTTTGACCTATTTTCGAAGTTACATGAACGCCCGAGGATTCAAGGGCGTTAACAAATTCAGATTCAACTTCTTCCCTAACTTCTAGAACCTTTTCTTTAAGTTCTTGATCAAATTCTTCAATGGAAGACGCTCCGGATTTTTCAACTTCTTCTTTCAAATTCTCAATTTTCTGCTTCAAAGTTGACTTTTCCAAAACTTCTTTGAACTTCTCATTGACTTTAGCCTTCAAAGGAAGGGTCTTTTTGTAATTTTCAGCAAAGATTTTAGTTTCCGTTATTTCCTTTAACAAGCTTAGCTTATACTTCAGCCTTCCGTAGTTCGGAGCTGATGCTAAATTCTCATTAAATTCATTCTTTAAATTCTCAAGATTCTCGATTTGACCAGAAGTCAACTGTCCATTCTCCGCTTTTGCAAACTCTTCACGCATTTTACTTAGTTTTTCTTCGATCCCTAATGCTTTAGCTGCCTCAGAAAATTCATAATTTATCTCCCTTTGAAGTTTTTCAATCAGCCCGTTTTGATCCATATCTATAGAAGATGATTCTTTTGCTTTCATAATTTGCTCTTTTAGTTTATTAACTTCACCCTGCAACACTTTGTCTGAAATAAGTCCAGGTCTTGGTTCTTCTTTTCTTTTCATGTTGACTTTCCTTTCGGGATCAACGGGCAACCCTTCTTGAAACCCACCAATCTTGCGAAATTTCAGCATTCTATGTCTTAGTAATTCTTCTGTCCCCATTTTTTGGAGCTCCTATACACACGGATATAATGTAAGCATAGATAAAGTTAGAGTTTAAAAACTGGGCGGGCCTAACAGGTTGAGTAATTGGTCAAAATCGGTAATTTTTGTAAGGGGCGTAAGGGACTGAGTTGGCTTAGGTTGAACCAAAACAATTTTTCTGAAGTTTTTTTTTTTTTTTTAATAAATAACTAGTGGGTCAAATACAATTACAGTATTTATATTATTACAATAACAAAAATAAATAATAATAATAATAATAATAATAATAATAATATTAATACAGGTCATTGAATAAAACGATTTAAGCGGTCTTATGCATTATAAATACAATTTGGTCGCTTTTGGACCTATTTGACCCATTTCCTTGCAGGCCAACTTTTCAATTGTGCGTGTTAGGCCCATAATCCAAATTGACTTGTTTACAAGTAACCAAGTCGAAATTTTCACATACTTACATCCATTGATTCAAGAATGGCTTTTTTTATTTGCTCTGAGGTCCAGTGTGAATCCGCATGTGCACCACCAAGTGGTTCCTGAAATTATCATTATATATTTATAAATAAATAAAATATTTTATATTTAAAAATAAATTAAAATAAAATAATTCAAATTCTTCTCAACACAAAATTCAAAATTCCGTAATTCATAAATATTTTTAGAAAAGAAGATTTCGAGGAAGGTACATAACATGGTTGTAACTTGAAAATTATGAAGTTCATTGTTCAAGAAGCTTTATTTTCTTGTAATTTTTAATTTATGGATCTTTTTTCATTTAAATGGCCAAGTCAAATTAGATACAGGAAGACTCTTACCGGGATGATGCCATCCGCAATTTGTAGCCTGCAAAGCTCATTAGCTGTTATTTTGAGCTTCTCAGCTGCCTATAAATGAAAAAAAAGGTTATATAAACTTCGAGCATTTAACGTTATATTATAAACAAATAAAGACAACATAGAACCGTTTCACCACCTTTGGGGAGGCCTTGGCAGTTTTCCACAGAATTGCTGCACATGCTTCTGGGCTATACCACGGAAAATTTTAAAAAAATAGTGAATAAACGGATCACGCTAGCAAGTGCAAAACTTATACGGAAAACAGTAAATAATTTAACTGTTGCACTTAGAAAAGAATAAAAAAACAACATTAAGGGTATAATGTTCTCTTCATTTATCGGCAAAACAAGCAATTATAGGTAACTGATTTTATGATATTTTACAAGGTTATATATGAAATAGCTCCGTAGACAAATTTATTCTACAATTACTTGGTCAAATTACAAAATATTTGAAAACAAAAAAAAAGATCAAAAAAGACTTCAAAATATTATTACGGGATGAGCTAACCTAGATTTCTATAAATATGATGAGAGAAATTTGATAGTCACCTGGCAACGTAAAAGACAGCATTTTCAAGCATTAGCAATTTATTAGCACAACCAATGGCTAAAGCACCGCCAGAGCCACCTTCACCCATCACAATTGAAACAATTGGTACCTTCAGGCCGAACATAGTCCTTAAATTGTGGGCAATGGCTTCACCCTGCATATAAATGTATTAACCACGTGATTAAGGTTTTCAACAACGATAATAAATTAATGACAAAAATGATAAAACTATTCTTCTTCTTACTTTTATACTAACAAATCTTTACATACCTGGCCTAATTCTTCTGATTTAAGGTCAGCAAATGCCCCTGGAGTGTCGATAAATGTGACAATAGGGAATCCATGGTGGTCTGCGTAGTACATCATTCTTAGAGCCTTACGGTACCTATATGAAGCATTGTATCAAAATTAAAGTTGGATAGCAAAAGCGGTATAGGTCTATAAACCAATATTTATGATTGTTGGATCCATGTGACATTTTTAAACTGATTATGTGATCATAGTTGTCAATAGCAAATGGCGGATGATAGCGACAAGCTACCTATACGCTATGTAGCGATAGCGATGAAATAGCGGGTGCTATATTCTGTTTACCGATACACTAGAAGAAAAATTTAGAAATATCTTATATGTATATTTTACCAAAAGAGAAAAAAAATCTTCTATTTCCCACTATTTATCGCTACCAACTATATAGCGACACATGAGCGCTACGCTATGCTATTCGCTATAGCGGGCGCTATGCTCGCTATTAACAACTATGCACGTGATACTAAATAATCATAACTGGATAATAATTCGATATACAACGTGATGCAGGCGATAGTGTTTGAATGTACGACTGCTGCTTCAAGTTGATAATAATTAGAGTTATTGCCAACTTCTCATTATGTAAGAAACCATAACATAAAAATTCAAGGTAAATTAGTACTCTTAGTTTCCTTACGTAACTAGTTTTGCTGCAACATGTATGAAACTAATTATTTAGACCCTTAAGCAGTAAGAATCTCACTTCACCAAAACAAATGAAAATGTAGGTAAACAAGAGGTGGGGTAAATAAATACCCCATAATCTTACCCATGTGGCGTAGGCATTCCAAAGTTCCTTTGAATATTCTCTTTGGTATTTCTACCCTTTTGATGACCCATAAACATAAATCGCCTGCCATCTATTGTTCCTATTCCTGTCACTATTGCAGGATCATCATAGCCTGCCCGGTCACCATGAAGCTCAACAAACTGTAAATTTCAAATTTTAAAAAGTGCATTTCAGATTTAGTCAGAATTTGTAACTTTTAAAAGCATAACTTAAAGAGTTAAAGCGAAAAAAAACTTGCCTTATCAGTAATGTTGAATACATGATCAAGAAAAGTTGGTCGGTTAGGGTGTCGTGCAATATTGACTCGTTGTATTGGAGTCAAATGCGTATAAAGGTCTTTAAGAGCCTGCAAAAAATTACATAGAGGTTAAAAAGAATTTACAGATTAACAACATGAAAATTAAAAAAAAAAAACAATTACATGAAAAAGATGCATTTATACCATCACAACTTACATTCCAAATTGGATTTGCATTTTGAAAGTGACTATCGACATTTAGAACTAGATAATCAATTGTAATAAAACAGGTTGTAGGACATATTATTTGCATATGCTTTTACTGTTTAAGGTTGCAATAATTAGATAACCATCAGCTCATGTTTGACTCGGCAAATTCTGATTATTTAAAAAAATTAAATAAAATGACCAAAAAGAACATTTTGTGGTCTAATTTTAGAATCAAAATACACTTTGTCACCAATGAATATATCTTCCTTTATATTGTGGTTAAAAGAAAGGGTAACTAAGTAATTTTATTTACCCTATAACTGTAACATCCGGCCCCTCTCTCCACAAATATTGTCCGCTTTGCCCCCGATGGGGTGCCCATCTAGGAGCTCACGGATTTGGTTTTGGTCGCCCAGATAGAGACTTACCAGGAGGTCACCCAGCCTGGTACTACTCCCACCTGAGCACACTTAACTGTGGAGTTTTCATGTGCACAACAACCAGCTAAGCTCATAACGCGTTGGTGATTTAAGAGGCGGGGCATGTCTTATGAAATAAGAATCTCTCCCGGCCACGGCCGATTTGGGAATTGCCTAGGGTGTCACAATGGTCCATGTTAATCTATTCGGTAATTCAGTATCGTTACAATCACCCCCCCCCCCTCCCTTAGGGACTCATCGTCCTCGATGAGGTTTTCCCCACCATCCCGAACGGCATAGGAGTGGCTCTGATACCATTTGTAACATCCGGCCCCTCTCCCCACCAATATTGTCTGCTTTGCCCCCGATGGGTTGCCCATATAGGAGCTCACGGATTCGTTTTTGGTCGCCCTGATGGAGACTTCCCAGGAGGTCACCCATCCTAGTACTACACCCACCTGAGCATGCTTAACTGTGGAGTTTTCATGTGCATCACAGCCGACTAAGCCCAAAAGCGTTGGTGATTTAAGAGGCGGGACATGTCTTATGAACCAATAATCTCTCCTGGCCACGGCCGATGTGGGATTTGCCTAGGGTGTCACAGACTCACAATAGTCCATGTTAATCTATTCGGTAATTCGGTATCGTTACAATAATAGTCTACTCTATTGCAGCTAGTATCAAACTTACAATCCAAAACTGATCAGATAATTAGAAGCTGAAGATGCTCGTTCAAACACTAAAAACTAACAAGAAGCAATAATAAAAAATCGGATTAAAAATAGTAGTTTCACCTGCTGATATTTGTTCTCTAAAGAGATGATTTGATCACTGAAATCCAGACCAGTTTCATTAGCCATCTTTTGTACCTGAACACATATCAAACAAGATTTTTTTAACAATTTTTTCCACACATGACTAAAATGTAATCATATCAAAAACAGTTAAAAATCTTTACATCAATGATTTTCTTCTGTAAATCCATAAGCGGTTTCTCAAATTCCAATGTAACAGGCTTCGGTTTTTCCTTCAAAGGCTTAAAAGGGGAGAGATGACTAAGAACTCCACCCTTCACGTTTGGATCCGGATCCTGGGGCCACGGGTATTCATGTTTCTTTACATTCCTTACTTTTGCAACTATATTTAAACCCTTTCGCCTGGGGCCCACATGCCCTCTGCCTAATGTTTGTAGAGGTACACCATTAACACCATTTTTGGAGCTTCGAAGAAGATCAGAAGCCGAAGTTGCAGAAGACAAGCTCCCAGACAATTGAGACACCGAAGCCATCTTCGAAACCGATAGAAAATAACTTCAAATTCTCACCCTAATTGTCCATAAAAAAAAATTAAAAAAAATAAATAAATTATTAAGATTTGAGGAAATAGACATCAAGATAAAGGAAGCTTTCAACATATATAAATATTATCAAAAGTCAGCATTGTAGTTGAACTGCCACCAAATCTTAAATTTAGTTTTCTCATAAAATCCAACCAACTACATCTCACTTACTCTTATTACAAGACATGTAACTCAAATCTTAACTCATTTCAAACTAATTTCATCCTGTTAATCTATCAAAACACACAAAATACAGATCGCCAGGGCGATTCTTTTAAGGGGCGGGGAGGGGCGGCCAACCCTGCTGAATTTTCGCTCAGAAATTCCGATTATATAGTATTCGTATAGAAATGTTTTGGTATATAAGGTTTCGACCCCCCGAAACTGGTTTTCGACCCCCCGAAACTAGTGACTTCCGACCCCCCAAAGTTTCGGGTCAAGATTCGCCACTGCAGATCGCCAACACGCAAACTAAAGATCGGTAGTACCAACAATCATAGTCTTTGCCTATGATATCAATAACTTTAACACTGTAAAGGCAAATGATTTCTTAAAATATTTCAACATCTCATGCATACACACTACAACTAATAAACCAATCAACCAAAAACACCTAATATTTTAATAATATTGTAATACCATGTTACTATATTTAGAAACATATAACATACATAATTTGAGCTCCTAATTATCTGATTAAACACACAACACTAACTTCTAACAACATAAATTGCATGCTATGTCTATGTTCAACAAATCAAACAGTACAACACAAGCATTACAATACCAATTACCAATAAATCAAGCAAAAAGCAGCTTGATTTAAACCAAGATTACTTAATCAATGAAAACCCATCAACCATTCATCAATCAAGACTCCAAAAACACAACAGAACACAAAATAATAAAGAATCAAGTGAACCCAGATGAATACCTGCAGATTGAATAGCAAAGACTATAAAGATCTGAACTTTAACAGTTTTAAGGAGAAGGGGTTGTGTTATTGCCCCCTTCAGACAAAGAAGGACAGAGAAATCGAAAGATTTATTAGAGGAGAGAGAGGGGTAAGTAACATCGAGAAGATCGTCAGTGTGGTTTTGGGTGTTTATTATTATTATTATTATTATTATTATTATGAAGTTGGATTCGATAATATTTATGTGTGTTTTGAGCCAGCTATGATACGTTAGGCCGTTAAAGATTAGGTGAACCGTGAATCGTTACGAGCCGTAGGCTGGACCAGGGTTCGAACCGGGTTTCACACGTGTGTGGTGGCGATGTGTTCGATGAGATGTTTCATTGGGGTCTACTACTACTAGTAGTTTTATAAAAAAATATATAAATTAAATTAAATTGTTTGCTTTGTTTGGTCATACTTTACACTTGTCTAGTCTATAAATGGATAACATAAAATTTGTTTGAATATTGGTTTGGGTTAAAGTTTGGAAAATAGAAAAATTATCTAGATAAATTACTAACTATTAATAGCACAATTTATAATTTGGATAAAGATGACATGTCCCCTCACTAAGAATTTATGGCAAATGCTCTCTATGAAAATTTGATGTAATAATTAGGCCATGTTTGGTTGGGTCTGAACGGCTCTAACCAGCAAACATGTCTGACTCAGTAAGATTAGGTAGTGTTTGGTTGGCTACATCTGAACGAGCTTCGTATCTGACTATGGCTCTTAATCAGTCAGATCCTGAGCAAAGTCTGAGTGAATCAGACAGACGAGAGACTGAGCATCTGCAAAAACGAAAACGGTTGGTTGCTGCAAAAAAAACAGAGCTGAGGTGTGTTATTATTATTATCTAACCATACAAAGATGATGGATCCTTGAGATGAAAGGGTCGCCGAAGATGGTGAAGATTCCGATCTCTGGTGAGAGGGTGGCGGCCGGTGCCGGAGATAAGGATAAAATGATACGTTTGTTAAACGAAGACAAACAAACTGAAACATGTTTGGTTGTAGGATTGATTGGGGTTTTATTAATATGGGATTGAAAACAGAGGTTGGAAGACAACCAATCAATAGGAACAGAGTGTGGTGGCAGTGTTGTTGTTGTTGTTGCTGCTGCTGCTGTTGTAATGATAAGAGGGGTGAGTGTGAAGATGGAGTTGAAGTGTGAGAAGAGGTTCTATTGTTGGCAACCAAACATCACTTAATGATTCAACACTTAATCATTCAGAACCTTTTAACCATTCATACCTATTACTGGGTCAGCACTTACTCATTCAGAAGTTGCCAAAAGGCCCTTAATGTGTAGACTACTACATCAAACCTTATCCATCCCAGCGATGAGCATATTGCACCGAATACCGAACTGATCCCGTACCGAACCAAGGGTGTTCGGTAACGGTATCGGTACTCACATTTAGAGGTTTTCAGTTTCGGTATTTACAGACAATACTACTGACGGATTGGCCGTCACAAATGAACCCCACTTTAACAAAACTTTGAAAAGACTGGGTGAGAATCCTATCCGAAATCTTATCCTCCATTTAGCGACAAACCTTCCGTATGAATTTAGTTTCCACCAAAACAAATGAAATGCGAACTTTACAGCCTTAGGTGTTCGTCCGCCCAAGGGGTTATGGTACCCATCGGTAAATCCACGACAGATTACAAATAGTTTCTTCTATATATCATTTCAACTTTTTTTCCTTTTGCTGAATTTCATCGGAGATCCGTCGGTAATAGCCGAAGGATTGTGCCCGTTAGAGACTTATTTTATAGTAATGAATCAAAAAATGTACAATATTGAAACATAACATCTTATTGTTTAAAGGTTATGGTATTGGTGTTTTCGTTAATAATTCACTTTTGGCAACTTCCAACCAATTTACTTTTCAGCCTATGTATTTTTAGAATGTAAAATACTTTTTTTATAACGTGGCCGGGTTCTAATTCATTTTAGCCACTTTGGCCTTTCACAAAGGGTTGTAAAAAAAATTAGACTACAACAGTTACTGAATGGGCCAGTGTGCTTATTGCATTAGTTGGTGTAATTGGTTGTGGTAAGACCACCCTAATAGATGCATTATTAGCTAGAAGAAAAATTTGGTAGACTATAGTAGCTCAAACACAAGGTCATATCAATCATGTTTATTATTTCTTAAATAAATATTACAATGATAATTGTTAAGGATTTACAACCATTATTCCATAGCAATCACTAAGTATATATTGTGTACTCGTTCACATCACAAATCATGGATCACAACTTACTATTATAACCGTATCAATCAATAAACCATATCCACGCGCTTTAAATCATTTTGCATTCTTAAATGAGCCGAGGCAATCGGTTAAAACTGTTGTTGAGGTTAGAGAAGCCTGGAGGATTGAAAGTGCCTACACAATCATATAATGGGTGTCATTAATCATTATATATACAACTAGAACTAAAAACAAACCCAAACACCCCCTTAATCATACTTACCTCTTGTTCACCAATGCTTACTTCCATAATCTCAATATCACCCATAGGAATGCCAAGTGTGTTGAACTTTGAAATAATAGATATTGATGGCGAGGCGGTTAGTACTTCTAGATCATCTGAAACTACGAAAGTACCTTGTTCCTTAAGGAAACTACCATAATTAATTCTTTGCTCATAAATCGGAAGAAGATCAGTCACGCGAAGATAGTTAGATGCAAGCTTTGGGCAAAGTAACATGCGCTTGATTTCATCAGATTTCAAGTAGTTTTCATCTCCCAAACTTGAAATACAATTATACACATTATCTATGCCCGTTGGAGATGAAGCATCTGTTGTTAAACGCTTTACTTTCCCCAACGGAATTGTTAGCAAGCTGAAGAGCATTTCCACAAAGAAGTTTTCTGCTTGTGCACATAATACCTTCTTCTTTGATTTTTGTATCACTAATTTCACTGTCTCACGTTGAGTAGGGTTACATGAAATTAAAGGTACATTACTTGTAGAGGTTTTGGTGCAAGATGAGCATGAGCAAAAGCACGGACATGGTTTACTACCCCGAGAAACATAGTTAACAAAGTTTGTCAACGGAGTATTTGTCACCAATGACCACTTGAGTAGACATGTAAACTGAAATGATAGTAGAATATATGTTAAGACGATAATTTTCTTATATAAGGTTGTGATAAACGTACCCCTTCCTTATTTTTATTGCTTGCACCCCTCTTAAAGTTGTCAAATAATTAAAATTCCCCACCTGTTTTCGCACTAGACAAAATAGATACTCTTGATTTGATGTTTTCAAGAAGGTGCGATGAAAATTAAGAGAGGAGGTGTATTTAGCCAATCCCTTTTTTTAAAGCTCTAAAAAAAACTACACAATGTGTACCTGATCAAAGCCAAAATCATAGGTTGTCTCTTTTAGCAAATCAATGTATTCAACACCAAGACAATGAAGGAGTGTGATGCTTGTGTCGAGCTTGACAGGTATTACTTTGAGATCATCAGTGATGATGAAAGATGTTTTTTCCTTGAAAAACACCACTTCACCAGGAGTATCACTAGCACGCGAATCAACGCGTTTCGCGTTGTTTAGATTTATTTTCAGCTTCTCACAAAGAGAAACCGAAGAACTGTTTGGATTAACTAGCGCAATCTTGCAATGCTCGTTGAAGAAATGCTTAATATCTAGATTCTCCATACTTTTATAAAGAGAATCCAAGCTTCCAACTGTTACATCCTTTGTGGCTTCATGCTTGCTTGAGAGTCTTGCAATTGTTCCAAGAGGCAAAGTGAGAAAACTAAATAGGATTTCAACAAAGTCCTCTTCTGCTTCTGCAAACATCACTTTATTCTTCTTCTTGTCGACGTATACTTTCAGTTGAACCGATTTGCTTCCCATCGTATCTGATCAAAGTAACAACATCCACAACAAGTTAAACATATTTGGTCTAAACACATTGCATTTTTACATCATACTTTTGATAAAAGTTGGTATAAAGGGTTTATTATAGAATTACAAAGACAATGAGAGAAAAACTATGCTTGATATTATACATATGAAAAGTTAACATGTTATAAAAAGAAAGCATATCGATAGAATATGAGAATAAAAAGGGATTAATTACTCCTTAAAAGTTCAATTGAAGAATCCTCTAAAAGCTGCTATGCGACAAAAGTTTTCTTTGATCTGTACAACAAATGAGACACAGAAAGATATAATACCAAAAGGCAAGAATGTATATATTTATAACTAAACATTTTAGGAATCAATACTAAAACCAAATACCAAGACTTCCGAACAATTAACTTTCTACCTTGGTTTGTAATAAACTTATCTTTACTTTTCAACAAAGCATATGCTAAATTGTGATTTGTAGAACACGTACCAGAGATCTTATCCCGGTTCTGATGTTAAACATTTAAATAACTTTTCTGATAAGCCTTTTCAATTATTATAAGGGCCAATTCGTTAATTTTTTCTTTATGGCTATTATCTTAAACTCTATTAGGCCACAAGGGGTGGTATAAAATTTATCACATTCATCACACTATCACACCCAATTAGATTCTGTCACCTCATTTTATCACATTTCATCACTAAACCCATGCGGCGGTGTTCACATTATATCACATTTTATCACTAAACTTTTTTTTTAAATAAACTAAAAACATTATATTAAATAAAAAATATTAAATTAAACTAAAAAACATTACATTAAATAAAAAACATAAAAATAAACCTAAAAAACATTAAAAAAAACAGAAAAATAAACATTAAAATATCGAAAAAAAAAAAATAAACCTAAAAGTTACATGGCCAACCCCACTTGTGGCAAATTTCATGTTTTCGATCAATGAGAATCGACTTGTATAGTTCATCGGCATCTTCATGCGACTCCTTTAACACCTTCAAATCTTTAATTTTTTTCAATTTCACACAAATGTTTCATGTAGGTGTTTTCTCTTTGTATTTTCAAGTCCGCCAAATGCTTACGCCTTTCCCGATTCTCATCAATTTCCACCATCTTTGCCGACTTATATTCAGTCATCGCCTCCATCCAAGGCTCTTTGCCTTTGCCACTTGACGACTCAACACTCTTCATTCGAGTCGTGGTTCTTGTCGGGGTAGTGCCGTCATCGGGGTCGGGAAATTCATCATGCAAATTAAGCTCGGGCATGTTGGTAGACAGCCCGTCCGTTGATGGTGTACAATTTCCCAAGTCGGAGGTTTTAGATCGTTTTTGACAACGACCACTCCTTCCCCTTCCTCCACGAGGGCCGGTTGGCCCAAGTCCGGTTAACTTCGGAATATCAAGGGGAACCCACTTCGAATGAACTCTTGCAACTTCCCAAGCGTCCAATGAATTAAAACCAGTCCTAACGTACGCCCGCTGATAATCGTTGAGGGCCGCATGTATGATTTCCACATCCGACGCTCCACTTGGCCAAAGACGTTTCTATAATTTATAAAAAAAAATATAAAGTTAACATTTTTTATAAAAAAATATAAAGTAAACGATTTATAAAAAATATAACATCATATACCTGTGTGACGTAGAGGGCGTTGAATTTACTCATTTTTCTGTAAATCGCTCAATTTACCACCATAACCGTAAGGGCATTTTAGTCTTTTGCTGCATGAACGTTATTAAAACATTTGCTGAATCGTTGTCCCCTAAAACTGATGAAGTGCACCTTGTATTTATAACTATCTTCGGCCTTCTGATCTTGTCTTGAAGCCATGAATCTGTGCAGCCTTGCATCATTGAGTTGCCGAGTCGTTTTGACCCATTTGTCTTGTTCTTCCAATACATTACTATCTAGTCTTAAGTACTTAATATAATTGTTCTACATGATACATATAAAGTATTAACTAGTACAACATAATACATACAAATATATATATATATATATATATATATATATAAGTTATATTTACAAATCAACACTCGCCCCTAAATTTACATGGGACTTGTAGGTAGAGTTTCAATTGCTTCTTTGAGGGCTATTTCGGCTTGTGTAAAGTCAAAATTTCTTCGCTTCATGAACCGTTTTGCAGCCCTCCAATCACCTCCCATGTATAATGCATAGTCATCTTCATTAGGCTTCATTTCTTTGCTTGATGATTGTGCATTCATAGACATGTTTCGCATTGTATCCACCCTTCTAACTTGACTACTTTCATGCCTTTCTTTTTCAATTCTTTCGGCTGTTTTTCGGGCATTTTTATGGACAAGGTATTGCCAATATAAGACATCTAGATATTGTGCATATAAGATTCTCATCATGTCTTTGTCCTCATAGTCAAATCCTAACTCCTTTGCAATCACAACCCAAATATTATACATAGATACTCGCCTATGTCCTCCTTCCTTTTGTACCATGATATATAAATCGTACAACTCAACATACTTGCCATTCTCAAATATTGGAGGAATTGGTCTATTTGTTATCCCTAGAAATTCTTTTAGAAACCAAGACACCATTTGGATGAATGGTCCTTTAAGAATGTTTCTATGTGCCCAAGGATAATCCATATCATGTATAATGTCCAAGAACTCAATGCACTTATCAAGAGAATCTATGCTTATGTTGTTCACAATATCATCAATGTTACTAATATTGTTCTCGGCATCGGCCGAAAGGTACTCAAAATAATTATTGAGATATTTTTCTCTTGATCTTATGTGATCACTGTCATCTTCTAACACTTTTGATATTGCTTCCCTTGAATCACTAGTATGTTCTATGAACCGAAATTGCATGCTTTTGTCCTTAAACATATTCTCAACCACACAAAAGTTTCCCACAATTTTCACTACAAAACCTTGTAGTTTAAGTTGTGGAAGACTTAATATATTGTCCTCCAAATCGGTTGAGTAAAAAACACTTGGTATAACCAATGTTTGATCTTCAACCGATATGCTTACTACACCAACCCCTCTAATAAACACAAATTCTTTCTTGATTCTACTTTCAACACAAAACGATTTTTTTTTTAATTTAAGAAAGAAATCTGTGTTACCCGAAATATGATTTTGTATGTTTGGACTAACGTACCACATGTCTTTCCACAAACCATTATCGGATCCTTGAAGAATATAATCTTCACCATTTCCAAACGACTTCTCGGGATAATATGAAATCCCCGTGTTTATGGCATCTCTAATTAATTGTGCACCCTTATGTCTTTCTTTGATGCCACAAACACTAATAAGATGACCCGGTTGTTTGCAATAGTAACACTTTCTTGTCTCAATTCCTCTTCGCCTTAGTGCAGCCTTTTTTTCTTTCTTTTGTCTAAATCTTGCCATGTATTGTGGCCTTGGTCCCGTGTATGAGATCCTTGTTGACTCAGACATACTTTATGTAGATTACGAATGTTTTGATGACTAAGGAAATATGACCGAAGGAATTTTATTGATGTGGTATAGAACAGAAACAAAAACAGAAGTGATCCGAACAGAATTAAAATTTTTCAGACAGAAATGAACTTATTTTTCCAGAATTCAATTATGATAAGACACACAAGTATTATGACTTTGAAATCAGACAAACAGATGATGATTAACCGTATGCAGATGTTGACACAGAAACAAACAAACAGACTCGAACAATTTAAAGTTTTAAACAGACATAATTTAGAAATATAAGGATGATTAACTAGACTCGAACAATTGAATATTGACTGAAATTTGTAAATAATAACAGACACTTTGGACAGGAGATTGAATGAACAGACTCAAGAAACAAACAGACAAGGATAAGACTTCAAAACAGGAAATGAATTATCATATGCGAACAACCTTGCTATGATTCCAGTTTGTTGGCCCCAGAACTTGATTTGCAGCGGATTAAACAAAGTATGAACACAAATATGACAGACACAAACTATAATGATTGGTATTATAAACGAATGATTAGAGTTTTATACAAACGAACAAGATAACAAATTAATTCTGGAATGTTTTCGACAAGAGGATTGTTAGTTGTGAGACAATCTTGATAACCGAAACATTGTGTCTTGGATATATTATATATATGTTTCGAATTGTTGTGTCATCTCTTCTGAACCGTTATGATGTTTTGACCCACCGGTTTGATCTTGTGTTTGCCGCCAAAATAACCACCATAACCGTAAGGGCATTTTAGTCTTTTGCTGCATGAACGTTATTAAAACATTTGTTGAATCGTTGTCCCCTAAAACTGATGAAGTGCACCTTGTATTTATAATTATCTTCGGCCTTCTGATCTTGTCTTGCAGCCATGAATCTGTGCAGCCTTGCATCATTGAGTTGCCGAGTCGTTTTGACCCATTTGTCTTGTTCTTCCAATACATTACTATCTAGTCTTAAGTACTTAATATAATTGTTCTACATGATACATATATTACATACAAGTATTTACTAGTACAACATAATACATACAAATATATATATAAGTTATATTTACAAATCAACATTAACATTATCATAAATCTGCATAATTATACACATTATTAATGACTATATTATGATTTATTACTAAAACAAATGTCACGTTTTACTTAGGCTGAGGGGTGTGGTTCCCCTTCCTCCCCCTTGTTCATATTAGCGCCACGTCATTTCCCCTTTCCCCTCCCCTAAATGAGGGAAATGGTTCGCCCTTCTTACCCTTCCCTTTTCCATTTTTTTAAGTGTAAAAAAAAAAAAAAAAACAAAGATGAAACCAGACACACACACACCACACGCAAACACAACCATCTTCCTCCTTGCTCCGGTAAAGTTCCGGGGAGATGTTGCTGTTGTCACCGAAATTGGGATGCGGGGGGGGGGGGGGGGGGGTTGTTCCCTGATGGGGATTGATGCCACATGGTCTCCCTTCCCCGTTCCCACACCCCATGGTCTTACATATGTGCATAGAAATATTATAAGTGAAATATTGCAATGAATATGGAAGTTTCAAGCGACTTTCTAAGCATCAACATCCCATAAACCAAATTCAGTCAATGAGAATATTGGTACTTTGATGATGTTAGCAATATACATGCCATGTTTTGGTACTTTGATGTTATCAGCAATATACATACCATGTTTTTCATTTTAACGTCTCTGTATCATTAAAATTTAGAACTATAGATAAAAATATATTAAGAGACAAAGACAATGAAACAATAACCGTAACAATACAGACTAGAGAAGATTAACATGGACCATTGTATGACACCGTAGGCGAATCCCACATCGGCCGCGGAAAGGAAGATTCTTGGTTCATAACACATGCCCAGGCTCTTAAATCCCCAACGCGTTTTGAGGCTTAATGGTAGTGGATGACAGGAGAACTCCATAGTTAAGAGTGCTCAGGTGAAAATAGTACCAGGATGAGTGGCCTCCTGGGAAGTCTCAACTGGGGAGAAAAAAAAAACTAACGTAGCTTGGATTCGATCCCGGGTACCTAGAAGATCAAAATAAACTTTAGTATAGAAACGCGTATAATATGATAAGTTGATTATCTTTCCAAAGTATATAAGTTTATTATCTTTCCAGGCTTTTTTTAACTAAGGTATACTGGATAGCCCAGATTAAATAGGCATATAACAAAGAGAAATTGGATTTTAATAACCTGAACTATTGATTATTTGCCGAGGACACACTGAACTACAAAATTGATCACCACCACACTGTACTTTCAACTTCTTGCCTGTGTCATCCTCGAACTAACCATGGTTAGTTTTTTGGTGATGTCACCATGCCACATCAGCAAAATGGCCACGTCACCATGCCATATCAGCAAAAAAAGTGACGTCACCATACCACATCAACAAAAATGACCACGTTGGCATGCCACATCAACATAAATGGCCACGTCACCATGCCACATTAGCAAAGATGGTCACGTCAGCAAAAAAATTAACCATGGTTAGTTCTAGGGTGACACAGACCAAGAAGTTGAAAGTAAAGTGTGGTGGTGATCAATTTTGTAGTTCAGTGTGTTAGCGGCCAATAATCAATACTTCAAGTTACTAAAATCCAGTTTCCCTATAAAAAATTAGTATAACAAGTTTAAAACTGTTAAATTCTAAGGGTGGATGGGATGGTTAGTGATACCATCACACCATCACACTATCACACCCAATAATATTATGCCACATCATTCCATCACATTCCATCACTAAACATGTGACGATGTTCACATTCCATCACTAAACTTTTTTTAAAAAAAAAAAATAACTAAAAACATTACATTTAAAAAAAAATAAAACATTAAATTAAATAAAATAAAAAAACATTACATTAAATTAAAAAAATAACACACTACTAGAAATAAAATAAAAACTACTAAAAAAATAACACACTACTACAAATAAAATAAAAACTACTAAAAAAACATTTAGTCAAAACCTAATGAACTTTTGGGCGTAACATTCGCCACGCCGAAATATGTTGAAAATCAACCCCGACCTCGGCCGCATAGTCGATTTGAGCAAAGCCAACTTGCACATCTTCTGATTCGTTGAGGTTATTATTAACCACTTTATTAAAAAAAAATTCGAAGGTTTGACACTTCGATTGGAGATCCGCGTGCTTGTGAGAGATTGAATCACACGAACGTTGTGTTCCCCCCGACAAGTTAACCAAACTCGGCTAAAAACCAAATAAACCATTTATTTATTTTAGCTTAAAAAGCTAAAAAATAAAAAAATATTGTATAACTCTAAATAAAATAAGAAAAAGACAAATATGTTGACCTTTATTTATTTAACACATGTCTAAGACATAAATACCCCTCACGTGAACTGCACGTGAGGGGAGTTAACAGAGGTGGTGGACGCCGTCTATCAAATGGACTCAAGTAGTTAGTTATTTTCAACTTAGGGACCTAAGTAGTTAAAACGACTAAAACGTAGGGACGAAAATAGTAATTCTCTCAAAATAAAAAGACGGAAAGAGAAAGGAGAAGGTACGCGTGGAAATGGTGCACAAAAGCAGATGACACATTCGCAAAAGCAAATGAACACGCGTGGTCAACACATTCAAAAAAGCATTCACAAAAGCAGATGGAGGCGTTAAACATAACGGGAGAACAGTAACGGTGTTAAATATAAAATATTAATAAATCTACTGTTTAATTTACTCCTCTATAAATATAAGTGTAATAATAATAATAAAGTTTCAAAAAAGGTCTCTTAAGTTTAGGTTTTTACATTTTTGCTACGAAGACTAACCAGGTTAGCCCTCCGTTAGTTTAGGGGTGACAGAACAAAATAAGTTGAAAGTTAGGAGTGCACCAAAGTGAAAGTTGAAAGTATTATATGCCAATAGTTGAAAGTTTGGAAGTATTTAAATCTATTTTCCCTAAATTATAACATAGAAAGTTATACAGAATATTGATCTTTACACACACGGACCTTTTTTATTGTGGAACGACTAAAAGTTCAATGTAAACGCCGAAGTAGTAAACGCCGAAGTCAATACATGCACATTGTAGAAAAGTTTGAATTGTTTACACGTTATAGAAAATGTACAGCAGATATAGTACATTAAAGTTATTATATAATCAATATATGCTCAAGCAGCAAGAAAGGGAGAAACATGTCTTCTTTTTATATTTTATAGTCACTAAAGTTATGCTTTCGTAAGCTCTCTCGTTAATATTTAATAAGCATCATTTGTGTGTCTAAAGTTCTGGTTTATAATGGGAACCAGACTCTCCTTTCAGTGTTTCTTCTTGATCCCCTTTTACCTCATCTTTTTTGGGCTCGATATTATGTTGGTTTCGGGCCAATGTCAAATTAACCAACAGTCGGTTTTGATTCAGTTAAAGAACGAACTCCAGTTCGATTCTTCTCTTTCAACAAAACTTGTGTCTTGGAACCCAATTAATGCCACAGACTGCTGCGCCTGGCAAGGTGTAACTTGCAGCAGAGACGGTCAAGTTATCGGCCTAGACTTGAGCAACGAAACGATATCTGGTGGAATAGATGATTCTAGTGTTCTGTTCCATTTAGATAAGCTTGAAAGCCTGAATCTTGCTGCAAATAATTTCGACTTCAAGAGGATTCCTTCAAGATTAGGTAATCTTGCCAGTTTATTGTATCTGAACCTGTCGAATTCAGGTTTTTCGGGCCAGATTCCAGGAGAATTGTCACAGCTCACAAGGCTGGAAGTTCTTGACCTTTCTTCTTTTTTTTTCCTGAATTCTGATCGCTTACTGAAACTCGAGAAACCAAATCTAGCCTATCTTGTTCAGAACCTCACAGGGCTAAGAAGTCTTTATCTGGATAATGTGAACCTTTCAGCACAAAAGTCTGATTGGTGCCAGTGTTTATCCTCTTCTTTGCTAAATTTGGAAGTTATGAGCTTGTCAAATTGTCAACTTTCAGGCCCTTTAGATGACTCCCTTGAGAAGTTGCAGTCACTTTCTGTAATTAGACTGGCTCTGAATGATTTGATTGCTCCAGTTCCTGATTTCTTTGCATATTTTAAGAATCTGACAGTTCTGAATCTTGGTTCTTGTAACTTGCTAGGAACATTTCCCAATAAGGTCCTTCAGTTGCCAAAGTTACATCTTCTTGATTTAGCTCTTAACAAGAATCTTTACGGTTCTTTACCCGATTTTCCTGTTAACGGATCACTTCAAAGTTTAGTAGTCAGCAACACAAATTTTTCTGGTGGGATACCAGAATCAATAGGAAACTTAAAGAATTTGTCCAGAATTGAGCTCTTCAGCAGTAACTTCAGTGGCCGAATACCGAAATCTATACAAAATCTCACCCAACTGGGGTACATAGATTTGTCATCAAACAACTTTACTGGGCAAATTCCATCATTCCAAATGTGCAAGAATCTTACCCATGTTGACTTGTCACGTAACAGTTTATCGGGTACGATTCCTTCTGCTCACTTTCAAGATCTTAAAAGTCTTGTTTACGTTGATTTAGGATTTAATCACTTTAATGGAAGTATACCATCATCTTTGTTCTCTTTGCAAAAATTGCAACAAATACGGCTTTCCAATAATAATTTCGATGGATTGCTTGCTAATTTCACTAATCCATCGTTATCTTCATTGGATACACTTGATTTGAGTAATAACAAACTGAATGGAGAAATTCCAAGATCTATCTTTGAACTTGGAAAGCTTAACATCTTGTTATTATCATCAAATAATTTGAATGGGACCATAAGAATAGCAACCTTCCAAGATCGTTTGAGCAACCTAGTGAATCTAGATCTTTCGTTTAATAACTTGTCGATCATAACGAGCGATAACACCACTCTCCTGAATAATCTTCCAAAATTCTCGACCTTAAAGTTGGCTTCTTGCAATCTTATGGAGTTTCCTAGTCTAGGAAACCAATCAAGATTGATAATTCTTGATCTTTCCGACAACAAAATTGAAGGAAAAATACCAACTTGGATATGGGAAGTTGGGAATGGAAGTCTTTCGTATATGAATCTTTCTCATAACCGGTTAACCCGCCTCGAAGAGCCTTATAGTTTTCCCGGTCTTAATGTACTTGACTTGCATTCCAATCTTCTCAGTGGGGTAATTCCAGTTCCGCCACCACCTGCCACATTCATCGACTATTCAAACAATCTTTTCAATTCATCAATCCCAGAAAGCCTTGGGATAAACCTCAGTTTTGCATATTTCCTTTCAGTTTCTAACAATGCACTCACTGGGGTGATCCCACAAACCATATGCAATGCTTCCTACCTAAAGGTTCTTGATATGTCAAACAATCAGTTAA
Organism: Ambrosia x helenae; assembly: GCA_030844895.1. Classification (NCBI taxonomy): domain Eukaryota; kingdom Viridiplantae; phylum Streptophyta; class Magnoliopsida; order Asterales; family Asteraceae; genus Ambrosia; species Ambrosia x helenae. Next base: position 1,616,770 of record CM061230.1, on the reverse strand, counting down.
ATGGAAGCATACCAAATTGTTTGATCGAATTGGGTAGCAGTCTTGGTGTACTAAACTTGGCAAACAACAGTCTTAGTGGTCAAATAGAAGGAACATTTCCTAGCAGCTGCGGTTTGAACACTCTAGATCTGCATGACAATCATCTAGAAGGGAAGATTCCAGAATCTTTGGTCAATTGCACGATGTTAGAAGTGTTAAACCTAGCAAAAAACAACATAACCGACACGTATCCATGTTATTTGAGTAAAAATTCCAACTTGCGTGTTCTTGTTCTGCGATCCAACAGGTTACATGGATCGGTGGTTTGTGGTCAAAACCAACACAACAAATGGTCAAAGCTTCAGATTATGGACATAGCTCACAATAGTTTTAGCGGTGCAATGACAACAGATTTTTTCTGGCAATGGGGTGCTATGATGACCAATGAGAATGGACAAAGTAAGAAGCACATTAGCTTTACGGTTCTCAGGCTTAGTGAATTCTACTATCAAGATTCTGTGACACTCACGGTTAAAGGACTTGAGTTAGAGCTGGTCAAAATCCTTACACTCTTCACATCCATTGATATATCAAGTAACCATTTTTCAGGTGAAATACCAAGCACACTTGGTCAACTTAAAGCACTGTATGCTCTGAACATATCACATAATGAGTTCACAGGCTCTATCCCACCATCTATTCAAAATTTGAGTAACCTTGAATCACTAGACATGTCTTCAAACAGAATAACTGGAGACATCCCATCTGTGCTCACAGGCCTTCCATTCCTTTCATCCTTTAACTTGTCATACAATCAATTGGAAGGAAAAATCCCAACAGGCAACCAATTTAATACCTTTGATGAGAGTTCCTATATTGGAAACAAGAGACTATGTGGGTTCCCTTTGAGCAGAGCTTGTGCTAATTCAAGTGTACCCGTACCAAACTATGCACCGGATTCCCAAGAATCAGATGATAAGTTTGATTGGCAATCCGTGTTGTATGGATTTGGATTTGGGGCAGCTATATCAGTCATGTTTTGTGTATGGAAGGGCTGCTATTCTGGTACAGGTAGACATGCAAACTTTTCAAGACGATTACCTTGGTTCTAGCTATCCATTTTGTGTGTTTAAGGGTTATACAATGAAAAGGACCAAATTAAGGAATCTGGATGTGAAGTCTTGTAGTAAGAAAAAAGTGATAATATATTAGTCTCCAATATCATATCCAAACCCAAGTTTTGCTATCTGAAACTATATGTTGTAATTTTACAATTTGTATGTAGAATCTGGATGTAAAGTCTTGTAGTAAGAAAAAAGTGATAATATATTAGTGTATGTGTATTTATATAATCTGTTAGTTGAACTACTATGCGTCACAACTACAGTTACCATGTGTGTGTCAGTGTGTATGTGTATTGATTAATCTTGATTCAGCAACAAGAACAAATTGGTGAAACAGGCAATTACAAAATGTAATTGATTTGGATTCTGTTCCATGAATTCCACTAATTGCTTAAATTGATGTTTGTAACTTGTAAGCCCCATTACTGGCCTCCGTTATTTTCCGGTGATTTCCTTCAGAGGGTGTTTTCCGATTGTTGAAGAATTGGTAGAAGAGAAGATTAACTGGTTAGGGTTCTCTCTTTACTTCTTTTTTGACTTTTACAAAATAGTTTTTTTTTTTTTTTCGAATTTTAACGGCTGGGTTTTACGGAATGATGTGACCAGAATTTGGTTTCGGTTACTATCAGTTTGGTTCGTTAGGATATAGATAGATACGATACCAGTGCTTGATATAGTTTACGATTTCAAATTTGAATACCACCCCGGGTCTAGTGTGGAGAGTGGCGTGGGGCAAGAGGCCATGATAATGTGACTGGTGGTGATTGGACCTTTTATTTTGACCATTTACCAACATAAAGGTAGTTAATATATTTTTTGAATGTACTATTTAATTCAACTTTTATTTATTTATACACAATCTTTTACCATTTGATATCACAAAATCTTCAAAACCTCATCGTTTTCTCCACCGTTGCTCCATCTTTCTTTTACCTAAAATTCAACTAATCAACCATGACCCGTTGGACGGAAGAGGAGGAGATCACGCTCGTGACAACTTGGATGGAAATCAACAATAATCCTCCACCGGGCTGAGGGCGATTTGCCCACACGTTCTTCATGAATTCAAGGACTTAGTCGGTGGTTCTAATAGCTTGATTGATTCACTCAACCGAAAGTGTACCGATCTTCGCAACAAGTGCGAACGATTCGAAGGTCACCACCAAACAACATTGCAACAAGTACCTGCCGATACCCCCGAAGACGTCACATTTGAAGTCACACAAATCGAGTATCAATCTCGGTACAGTGCTGAAGTTTCCCCCCAGTTTGGCGTGACAAATGATGAGACAGACACTAAATTAGGTTTTTTAGTTATGTTTACTTATATTTTTTATGTTTAAATTAAGTTAGGTTAATTTTTATGTAATGTTTTTATTTGTATTTAACGTTATGTTATTTATATAATGTTATGTTTGTTTGTTTATTTATTTACTTTATTTATTAATTTAAAACTTTAGTTGAACCTAAACAAGCCGGCTAACGAGCAAGCATGACTTGGTTTGAAGCTGATTTCGAGCGAGTCACTAGCATTATGAATATCCTTGGCTACGAGTTCAATCAAATGTATATAACTTTATCACCTCAACTTTACTCAAGTTCTGTTTATTTAGATAAGAAGTACACATTTACCCATTTATTTTAAACCAACTACCCCACGATTTTCAAACGATCATAACTTTTTCATCCATTACTTTTCTTTAAAATACACAATATAAAAACAAGCAATATAATCTCTTTTAGTTTGATTATAGTATTACTATAGATTTTAAACTTTAAAATATTGATATCTTATGTGATTAATGCTGTGATAACCAAACCGTTAACTGAATTCGAACTAAAAAGAGAATAAACTGAACTCAAATCAACCGAAAAGCAAATTAACCAAAAACCGAGTTAAATGAAAATCAGTTATTGTTTTTTTTACCCTCGGTTAAACAAAATCAACCGAACCTTTGATATTTTCATATATTTCTAGCTTTTATATATCGATATTATGTTTTATACGTTAATTTATGTATTTATAACTCGTGTATTTGCACATCAATTTTATATATTTATACCTCAATTTCATTTATTTCCTAGCAAAAATTCTAACCCACATTTGGTTTTAGTTATTAACCGAAATTAATTGAATTGAATCGAATAAACAACCGACAATCTATCCAATAAACCAAACTGATAAGCCGACAACCAGTTGGTTAATAAAATATATTAACTGATGACTTCGGGTTTGGTCTCAGTTGAGCCTAATAACTGAACCGAATCGTTTACACCCCTGACGTCTGTATTCCATGCCGTATCACGTGGGCACCATTGTGGGCATGTAACAATGAAACAAAGAGAATCAAATTAAAAAAATCTATCTATATATATAAAAGAAAACGTATATGCTAACGTGGCGTGCAATGGAGGCCTCAACCTTCCATTGAGAGTGCCACGTTGCATCATAATGGAGAGTTTTTGGTGTTTTTGAATTGTTTTCTTTTTTAATTAAATTGAGTTATTTTAGGAAAAAAGAATTTAAAAATAAATTTAAAATTTTCTCTCTCATATTTCCTTCCATAATTTTTAAACGTTTATATCTTTTATATACGGGATTTTTTAAAGAAAAAAATTACACCAAATTAACGAGCGTTTTATTATCTTTCCAACGAGTACAATAGTACTATATAAAAACGGAGAAAAAATCGACTATTTTTTGTGGGGTTTCGTTCATGCAGGAAAAAAACACACAAAGTGTTCATGTTATCACGTAAAATTAGATTTTGTGGGAAATATGAGTTATTACTGATTAGAATATTATAAACATGCAATGATTGAGAGATTTTGTGGTTAGTTAACTTGAGCCATTTGCAATAGGTTATCACGTAAAATTAGATTTTTCAACCCTGGGACCCTCCCGGGGTAATCAGCTAGTATATATATATATATATATATATATATATATATATATATATATA